>RHPI01003261.1:82762-162293 GCA_009103225.1 Chlorokybus atmophyticus
GGGGGGGGGGGGGGGGGGCATGCACTGAAAACGGGGCATTGCTATTTCGAAGGCGTACACTTTACAATCATAATAGATCACAACCCTCTCGTGTTCTTTCAGACTCAACCATTGCTGTCTCGCCGCCAGGCACGCTGAAATGAGTTTTTGTCTCATTTTAATTTCGAATGGTGCTATTGTCGTGGTCGTAAGAGTGTGGCGGATCCATTAAGCTGCATACCGGTGATGATCAGCAGCATTCGGGCATACATCAATGTCGTGGTTGCTGTAACACCGGACATATCATTCTTGTCATGTGTTTAAACTGGGTACAAGCCTTGACTGAATATGACCCTTGGTTTAACACCCATAACCACGTAAAGGGCCTTGAGTTGCGGAATGGAATATGGTACCGTACCATATTGCCCTTGTGCCAAGGGCAATGAGCTTGTTATACCTGACCATGATGGCTTGCGCATTGAGTGTATCGTTAATGTGCATGACCCCCCGCATGCTGGTCATTTTGGGCGGTCCAAGACTACCGCTGCAACCCAACGACCCTTATACTGGCCCGGGTTGACAGTGGATGTCGATCGGTATGTTGCAACATGCGATGCATGTCAGCACAACAAGCCGAGACGGCAAGAATGTCCGGTCTTTTGCAGCCATTGCCTATCCCATTGCTGAGTTGGGAGAGTGTCAATATGGACCTCATCACTAAGCTATCAGAGACTCATTCAAGCCATACAGCGATTGTAGTGTTTGTAAATCGTCTAATTAAGATGGTTCACCTAGCTCCTTGCCATACGGACACGGGTGCTCGGGAAATAGCTATGATGTTCCTCTCCTCACTTTTCCGTTTGCATGGTTTGCCACGCAACATGGTATTGGACAAAGATCCGAGATTTACGTCTCAGTTTTAGAGATTAATGTGTTCTTGCGCATTAACCTACACATGAGTACGGCGTTTCATCCTTATACGGGTGGGCAAACTGAACGTGTTAACCAGATTGTGAAAGAAACTTTGCGACATTATGTTGCACATAATCAAATGATTGGGATGTCTACTTCCCCATGGCAAAATTTGCCATGAATAATGCCTGGCAAGAGAGCATTAACGACACACCCTTCTTTGCAAACCATGGCAAACACCCATTGGGGGTGGCTGATCTAAAGTTACCACCTAGTGATTAAGTGCCAGTTGCATGCGATCTTGCAAAAGAGTTGCAATCATGCACGCAACGAGCACGTGAGTGCATGCGTGCGGTGCAAGATCGATACAAAGCGGACATTGATAAGCATTGGCGTAATGTTGAGTTTTACATTGCTGATATGGTGTTGCTAAGCACCAAGAACTTGTCACTCAAAGCAAAGGGTACCCGCAAACTCACGCCACGCTTTAAGGGACCGTTCGCAGTACGCGAACGAGTTGGCAATCTTGTGTACCGGTTAGAATTACCAGCATCGCTGGGAAAGATACATGATGTATTTCCCGTAAGCCTCCTTTCAGCCTATCGTGCTGATGGACGGACTCTATCCCCACCTCTTGTTGTTGTCTTAAATGATAGTGAGGGCTAGAAATATGAGGTGGCGGGTGTACTTGATCATAGAAAAGATAAGCGCGGACGCACATCTTATCTGGTCAAGTGGAAAGGGTATGGTGTTTAGCACAACACCTGGGAGCCCGAAAGGAACTTGACAAACTGCCAGTAGGTTCTTTAACATTACAACTCTCACTAGCGTGTGTGCCCACCGCATTACTGACAGGATGAGGCAACATGTCTTCAGTGTGCAACCCTCGTCCCTCTTTGGAATCGGATCCGGCTGTTGGCATGATCAACCAAGGGTGTCGGGAGCCGCCTTCTTTGAGGGGGGGCAATGTCAAGGGCTATTCCCTTATTTAAGGTTTTCACCTTGTCATCATTATATATGACCTTAATTGGTCAACTATATGCCAAGCTTCATTAGTTCCTCGCTCCATGCTTATCAAGACCCTGATATAAGTCTAATTCAAGTTATGAGTCCCAACGGGTGATATCCACGAATATTACCCGAATTGGTTGAAATCAACCTAACTAGTCAAACTATGCCTGATAGTGAGCGGTTGGAACGGGGGTTCAATACCACACGACAATCACGGCGGCGGCGTGGGTATGGTTGGCGTTGGCGTGGGTGTTGGGGTAGAAGATTAAAAGGGGAGTTTGGCATTTCCCCTTTACACCGAGTGCATGCGCAACCTATAAATTACTCGGTATGTAACATCGAGATTAGCTATATGTGCAAAATACATTGCGTATATGTTGCACATAGAGAGGTTGCATGATGCTCGTGTACGCATGTATCATGCTGACACGGAGTACACTTTCCTTTGCACGGCACAGCGTAGCACAACCAAAGGTCATCTCAGTATTTGAGTAAAAGTATACACAGCAGCAAAGCAGAGCATGCGAAAAACGGCATAAGGCTGCACTAAACCCAAAGCCGATGAGGTTATGCACGTGCATAACAAAACCATTCACAACCTCTCTTAAGTTGCAAACAAACGCACTCAAGTGTGCATGCTCCAACATACTTTGTGTGCAGACGTGATGATTGTCTATAATACATAATTACGATCATGCTTGTGATGTGAAGTTTCAAGCCACACATGGTGTTTAAATGTATGGTGCTATGGTTGTCTCTACCTTAAGCAGCAAGCACGAGCACAACCTACTCCACACCTACCCTCCAAGCAAGTGTTATGTCTCTAACCACATGACTGCCACGGTGGGTGGCATTGCCACTGCGTCTCAGAAGCAAGCACCAAGCGTAAGCTCGCCATCCATAGTTGGACAGCATCCTGCTCTAATATCGACAATCGCGCTAATGCCATTGGCGCGAGTTGTGTCACCATGACAGCAACAAGCGATATCGCCCAGAAAAAGGGCCATAGCTTTCACCAGGCCAAGAACTTGCCCTTGCGCTGTTCTGGCCTGGTCTGGGCGGCGAAGTGGCGGCGGGCGTAGGCGTCATGGCTGGCCGGTGGCGCGTCGTTAGTGTGGCTGGTGCATTGCTTCTGCTATCTGCTGTCGCTCCCTTCACGGCGGCGCTGCAGCTCAAATGGATCCCCGCAGATCAGCTGAACGGCGAGGACCAGGCTGAGCCTGGCAGCAGGCTGGAGAGCGGCGCTACTTCATCGGCTATCATGGCTGTGGAGGATAGGGTTACTGAGGTGCGGGAGCAGCAGGAGGAGGAGGCGCCTGTGGATTTTGGCAACATGCAAAGCATGCTGCACTGGGCAATTGGTACGTGGCCAGCTTGCTAGTTTTGCATGCATGGAGTAGCATGATTGGACGGTGTTTGTTTTGTGTTTTGTTTGGCTGTCTACACAGTTTGATCTTGTTATCTTGATTTTGAGCTGTGGATAACTGCGCAGCCATTGTGCATGTGCTCGTCGGTAGATAGTGTCATTGTTCCGCTGCAAAAGTAAGGAGCGTGAAAGGTTGCAGCAGAGTGTACCGGTTTGGTGCTGTTTGGCAACGGTTAGTTCCATAGGTAACAGATGACTGGCTGGTTGCACCGTTGATTGCATGGATACTGCCGCAAGCACAAAGTGGCACACATAGCCACGTGCCTGGCTGCAACTCCTTTAACAGACAACTCCTAAACTAGTTTAATTACCTTTGGCGCCATGGTATGTCAGTATGTTTGCACTCGCAGTGTAGTTACCGTATGAAGTGAACTGTGCTTACACCCATCTGTTTCTTATAGGGCACTCAGACCCCAACGAGTTGCATCGCCAAGCGCACACAAAGAAGACATTGGCAGAGTTGGAGCAGCAGCGTCAAGAATTAAAGGTGGCTGCTTGATGTACAATGCATGCATGTGTTCTGTGCGCAGAAGAAGTCGGCTTGTGAGAGGTGTTGTCGATTGTGCTTATGTCGCCTCCTGCAGGAAGTGATGGACCTCTTGCGCCTCCCTTCAGACGCTGAACTCATGACAAGCTCTATCAGCGTGCTGACAAACGAAACAAGCCCTGACATTGAACGGGAGCAGGCATTGCAGGAACTCCTGTATCTGGTGGAGCCCATTGATAATGCGAACGGTGCGTACACCACACTGGCATCTATGATGCTAAGGCATCTGGTGAAGAACAATACAAAATGTCTTGATTGCCGCTTGCCTTTGCAAGTTGCTATATGCTCCGCCTTGGTCAGTCGCGTTATGTACGACAGTTTACTTGGCCCATGTCCCCCCCCCCCGCGCGCGAGCGCGCGCGGTAGGTTGTTAACACTGTTTTTGTCTCAGACTTGCACAAGCTTGGTGGGCTTGAGGTGCTGGCGGGGTACTTGAGTGATTCCATACCTAGCTTACAGACAACAGCTGCCTGGGCGTTGGGCACAGCCGCATCGAACAACCCGCTCGTGCAGGGTCAGGTATGCAACTGGCCGTGCAACCATCAGGTTGTTCCAACGATAGGAGAGTGTTAAGATGTCAAGTTTCAACAGATACTTGAGCTGGGTATCTTGGGAAAGCTGTTGCAAATGGTGGACACGAGTGATGTGGAGGGGCGTGTCAAGGGGCTGTTTGCCATCTCAGGTATGTGTTGGTCATGCATGACAGTGCATGCAGGGGTGGTCTGGCAGCATAGTGTTTGCCAGATACAGCAGCTGCAATGCACTGAAGCAGAACAATGTTGTGGCAGCTGTCACACGCAACAACCCTGCAGCAGTCAAGGCGCTACAAGTCCTGGGTGGAATGGAAACTCTCCGCAACATCATCTTGGACCCAGGCAAGGCACACCCAATTTGCATGCTCTCGGATGTGTGTAGCGGTTATGATTGGTTACATGGTTTTGCTGCCAGTGGCTCTGGTTTCTATACTTGCTGATATTGACAGAGGCGGAACTGAGGCTCAAGCGAAAAGTCGTCTCATTGCTCGCTGATTGGCTACAAGACGGTAGCCTGTCTGTTGAAGCGCTCAGGAATGATACAATCGCCTGCGCATTTGTACACGCGTTGCAGCAACCTGATTGGGACTTGCGAGAAAAGGTATGATTTGCAGGGATGAACATCCAGTCGCTCATGCCCATCTGCACATACAAGGTTGTTTACCTGTTCACATGTACTGCGCAGTCTTTGCTTGCTATTCAGCTGCTTGTGGAGCAGCCGATGCACGAGCAGCTGTTTGCAGCATGCCCGCCGGCGTCTGCAATTGAACAGGTGCAAAGCGAGTTGACAGCTGCGCTTGAAGAAAATGGGGCGGATTTTAATGAAAGCTACATGGCTGACCTACATAGTTTGTGTAGCTCTGTTCTAAGACACGTGCAGACTTCTTGATGTTGATGGAGGTGTAGTTTTATGGCTATTGGTGGTTTAGGCTGAGGTGCAAATAGTTTCATGTACATAAGGGAGTGGCTTGCAAGGAGTGCTCGAGTTGCTTTGGTAACAACCTTGGTTGCAATAATTGCATGGTTTTGGGGGATAGACTAATAAATCACGCTGCAAGATGCAGACAATCATGCTGGATTGCACATGATATCACGTGTTACATACACACCAGATCCGGTCATAGAATTGTCTTCGAGCATAAGTTAACCAGAAATGAAAACCATGGCTGAGCAGATTGAATTTATTCTTTCCCTCCTTTGAAGGTTGAGTTGTTTGCTTTTGTGTGTAACTACACAAACGTACCGGTTACAACTACAAGTAGCAAACAACTTGCGTCGCGATGACCCCATGCACATAAATAAACGTTACTACTACAGTGTACTGCACCTTTTTCAACAATGGCATGCCGTACACAGCAGCAGTGCATGCCATGCACTGCTATGTATATTGTATGGTACAGTATACATATAAGAAATAATACGATGTAGTGCACGTTGCAGTTGAGAGAAAGAGCGACATGCTACTAAAAAGTCAGCAATGGGCTAGTTTACATTGTAAGAATAGAAGAAGAAGACAATCAACAACGAACATAACGCTTTCACGCAAGACGGCAACTCCATTCCTTGCAATCAATTGCATTACACACTACATATATCAAGCCCTGATATGGCACAATTGCCCAAATTAACATTGATGATAAGAATTTTATTTCAGATGCTAAACGTGCAATGAGCCTTGAGCAATGACCATATTATGCGAACAGTTCAATTCGAGGTTGGCATCATATTAAAATACTTACATACTTAATCGTGTGTTACATTTGCAACCATTACTGCAGAGACAAGCTTCGTATTTTTGTATTTGCTGACATAATGTATCAGCCCATCTGCCCCCCACCCTCCCCCCCTTAAACGCCCCTTGCTGTGCATTACTGACAATCACGGGACTTAACAATAATGCATGAAAATAATGACTAAAAATTACATAGCGTGTAGCAGCAATCTATATATATTCAACTGCATGATGATGTACATAATTGCACATATTTTACAAAGCTGATACTAGCATTCGCTGATAGCAAGCGAATACGTTAATAATACTGTGTGTTATGATAGCCCTTGGGTGGGGGCTTTGATAGCTATACAGTATAACCTCGATAAGTGCATATTCGATTAGTGCATAACCGCGTTTAGGGCATAAATTCGGCCATCACCGACGTCTTCAGGGGCAAGACCTGTGCATTAAGAGCATATGCACTTGTTGATAAGTGCATACTATGAGATGCCTAACCTTTGGTGTGTCTATGCACTTATCAAAGTGAATTACGCTTGAGTTACAGACAAATTACGATTACAATGTATAATAGTTACGGTCGTACACATTACAGCGTAACTCAAGATCAGGTTTACTCAATAAGTGCATAGGTTATGCATTCATGCCAAGCCTAAGTGCATAATGTATGCACATAAAGCGGGTGCATAATTATGCACTTAACGACGATGCATAAACGCGATAAGTGCATACATAAGCCTGTTCCCGATGGTATGCACTTATCGAGGTTAGACTGTAACACAATTTTTTCCGCGGACCAGCCCTGGTCCGCACGTGCGGACCGGGGTCAAAACACCCGGGCGGCTTAGGGTTCGGACTAGGGTTCCCCGCCTTAGTCTGCACATAAGGACCAGGGCTGGTCCAAACAATATGTAATTGTCCCACGGTCCCCCGAAAACCGAACCAGGGTTGGTGACGCCAGTTGAACACCGTGTCAAAAAGCAATTGCAAGCGAGTAATGTATCGTGTTATTGCTGCTCTAATGCGTAAAAGCATGAGCAATTACTGATTTGAATACTCTATACAATTGTTGCAATTGTTGTCATTTAAGCTAACAGTGTAGCCTACAACACAATGTATTTAACCGCATATATTATTTGATTTGGCTACACATTACACCTGTGCTATAATGGTGACATCATTCGTGATACTGTTATCAACATTGATTTGTGTATTACGTCTCAAATATAACGCATATGTGTAGCACATCTAATGAAATGCACGCTTTGTGGAGTTTACCATGAAGCTAGTGCATAGGTTTTATGAAGGGCTATGCACATCGTAGAAGGTATAACTGAAGTCATCAAGAACAAAACCACGAGTGTCGGACCATGATGGCCACCACTTGAATTCTGCTGGTCAATCGAGCAACAAATTGAATGATGCATCGTACTGGTAATTGGACACCGAGCCCATTTTCAATTTCGCTATACCGAGGGTTCCCCGCGCTATATTCGGACCGCGCGAACGCGACAAGCAGCAACTCTGGCGCGCGACAAGTGCGTGACAAGTGGCGGTAAGCAAGGCAATCTTGAACGAAACGACAGCCCCGCATGTGTCCCTACTGCCAGCAGGCCACTGGCCACCACTGTGTCGGACCACTGGCATGAGCCTAGGCTAAGCTGGGGTCACGCGACTTTACCTTCCCTCAACATGATCAATGTCTTGCTCCCATGACATCCAGCACGCACATCATTGCGCAGCTTTAAGGCATACGGCATTCAGTGCGTTAATGAATGCAGAATTGCCGGTATGTACGAGCTAATCTCCCCTCCCCTCTTCCCTCATCTTAATCTGCGGTGTTGGCATAGATTTTACATAAAATGCAACAATGCAAGTGGCTTACAGGTCTCAGCATTTGGCGTCACAAGGCATTGCGCGATGTAATGTATTGTAGATATCACTCGTTTATACTATACACATATAAGATCTCTTTCAGTATTAATGTGTTATGTGGCATTGAATGAAAGCCATTTAAAGCGATCACGCTCATCAACGGCATGATATGCTTTAAAACAATCGGGAGAAAGGAGTGAAGGCGACAATATACAGCCACGCAAGTTGCTTTGCCAAAGCTGTGTTCAGTACGGTATTAAAATCAAAATATACGAGTTGCATAACAAACGCAACTCGACATGCAATTTAACCCTCGACGACAGAATATGTTGGACACAGAGGCGATTACTATTACCAGTATTGCAATTATATGCATATTTCACCAATGCGACAGTTTTAGATGAAAGGAGCCACAAGCTGGCTTGGTGTAAAGTGACAAATGTGCATTTTAGGTCGCTGAGGACTCCTCACGAAGGAAATCATGCGAAGGCAACACCCGGTGCGAAACGACCCCTATGTTATGATGAAATGTGACTTTGCTGCTAGGCGCTCCCGACCTACACTCGACCATCGGATTCTGCCACTGCGGACCGAATCTGGTACATACAGAGTGTCATCTTCCCACAAGACAAGAACAGTCACCGGTTTTCCCGCCCGAATCGAGCACTTTCGCCTCGCACGTGAGTCGATCGTGGTGACGAGACAGGCCTGTTTTGTTCAACATGCGTCGTGCACCTGTCCCTTGTTTGACCTTGTCCGAGGGGCAGCCGATGACGAGGGACATGTGTGCAGTCCCTAGTCCCGACAAATATCAAACGGAAGACTAACTTGCCGTGGTTGCGGTTACGTCACAGCAACAAAATGCAAGTTAATGAGGTTGACCGGGCAGATAAACAGCAGGAAACGGCTCAGCTGCCACATAAAAGTTTACTTTATACTATATTTTATATACAGTGGTTGGTGTGGCAGCCCTGCTTTGTGGCGGTGACAGGGGGGGGAGTGTAATAAACTCAACGTTTGTATTGTCCAGCTTTGAAACCGCTGCGCTGTATGACACATTGCAGTTCAACTTGTGCTTCAAAGTAACTTGCACTGTTACGCCACAGACTGCCCTATGGCTTCCATAGTAGACTCCTTCTTTAGGGAGGTGTACTGTACTACACTGTAGTATACTAGGCTTGAGTCTGGTCTAGAGCGTTACGGCCTAAGCCCCGACCAGGCCACAAGGTAGCCTTCTCTCACTTAGGCGGCGCTATCCACGTGGCAGCCACAGAGCGAGTCTGTGCTTTTCCTCGTTCCGCCTCTCTGCTGCGCTTGCGTTTTATTTTACCAATTCTTTTTCTGTCTCGTGTCTGTCTGTCTGTTTGCTCCAATGGCTACCACCAGCAGCATGATGGCCAGGGCTAGGCCTTTATATACCAGGCCTGAGCTTGCACCAGACCACAGGCATCATTGCCAGGCAGGAACAGACGCCACAGCTGCTCCGCCTGTTGCTCGTCGTGTAGGACTTAGCCGCCAGGAGGCTTGTTGTCTTTTGTGGGAGCGTAGGTGTGGTAGTCTTGCACACGCTTGGCGCCATGGCTGCCAGGGTTGCTACTGTAGTAGTAGTAGTAGCTGTTGTCCTGTTGACCACCTCCTTCGCCTCATGCAGCGCCTCCTCCTCCTCCTCCTCCTCCTCCTTTGCGTCCACCTCAGTAGCAGCCCAAATTGGCCGCTGGTTCCTGAGAGGCAACCCCATTGCCGGTAAGCACAAGTCCCTCCCCTAACACAAACCCACATATCCACACACCTACATACCCACATTGCTCACCCAACCCAACATGTCCAACACATGTCAAATAGTACTCACCCGCCTCTCTCTCTCTCTCAGCAGACACGCAGTCTCTCTCCCCTCAGCCCAACAACGACACAGCATCCCCACATAGGCGTTCCCTGTTAGCAACAGATTGCCGCGCTGGCGACACATTAGCTCTAAAGTCATATGGCACAAACTCCCCCTCTGGTCCCGGCACCCCCGTGTCGAGCTTCGCGTACTCCAACGTCGGCGGAAGCGGCACGTACAACAGCGTGGTCAACATGCAGAGCGCACCCGTGTGGCCGCCGCCGTGCGCACTGCCAAGCGCCGCATCATGCGTCAAAGCACCAAGAGTGAGTGTGTTTGTTGGGAGTGTTGGTTGTTACTCAACCCAACATGTGGACTCATGTGTGTATGCGTGGTTACAGGTGTCCAAGGGTGTTCTTGCCCCGTTTCATGAGGAGCAGTCTATGCACTTCAGGGGTCCACTGGAGCTGTACAACCTTGCTGTGTATTATCCCAATGGGCAGGGCTCGTGGAAGCGCGTGTCCAACTTTGACCGCTGCAGGTGGGTGGGGATGCGACACAACAATTGCACACATACACATTGTGTGGAACTTCAACTTCGACTTCAACTTCATGCATGAGGCTCACTGTGTGTTTTTGCAATTGCAGTCAGTCCAACATGGGATTCCTCAACAACAAGGGCGGCGGCCCCTCCGGCGTGTACACAGTATGTGGCGGGTCGAGCCAAAGTTGGGCTTCAGCCGATGGAAAACAGCCCGAAAAATCAAACACACGCTTCTCGGGCTCACTCGCAGCAGACGTAGAGGTGAGTATATCTGACACACACACCCACAACTTGCGACACACAAACCAACATGCAACTAACTCACCTCCATGGGTCTCAGGTCAATGCGATGACGGGTCAGGCTTGCACGGGTTCCGCGTGCGGGTTCTTCCGGGGTGTGGGACAGAGAGGGTGGGCGGGGAATGCCAAGGGTGAGAAGATGTTCGTGCTGAGGTTGAGGATGCCGAAGGCGGGAGGGACCGACACGCCCGCGGTGTGGCTACTCAATGCACAGGTACGGAAGTTACACACGCATCATGCATGTGTGTGCCAATGTGTGAATGCGCGCATGCGCATGTATGCCTGAGTGCGCTTGTGCATGCACACATGCATGCACGTGTGTGTGTGTGTGTGTGGGTGGGTGTGGGTGGGTACAATTGTGTGCGTGCGCGTGTGTGTGTGCTTGTCTGCATGCGTACACGCAGGCGAGTGTGCATTGCATCGATGCACATGTTGCTTACCACACCATTCTTCCCACAGGTCCCTCGTTCCGCCCAATACGGTTGCAACTGCCGCGGCATGGGCGGCGACGGCGGTTGCGGCGAGTTGGACATCATGGAAGTCCTCACCGATCCTTCTCGCAAGTCCCAATGCATCAGTCAAATCTACTCTTTCAAGGGTTCCACTGGCACGGGTGCCCACTACTTCATCCGACCCGTGAACAAAGCCGTGACGGTGTTTGTTGTCTTTGGAGCAGATGGGATGGTGAAGATATCGACCGCGGGGGCGGATAGTTTCGGGTTCCCGAGATACGTGCAGCAGAATGCGATATCGAGGCAGTTCTTCGCGCGCACGCAGGCTTCAGTCATCTTCTGAGTGGGTTGTGTTAAAAACCACACGCGTGACACACCGCTTGTGTGTCACGCTTGTGTGTAGCAGCGTAGGGGAGGGGAGTGTATGGGTGTATGGTATGGTGGACTGGAGTGAAGTGTATTGTGTGTTAGCAATTGTATTACTCCTGTACTATGGAGATATACCTCAGCCGCAGCTACCTCCAATTTTTGATTAGGGGGACTGCGTGCTAGTTGTAGCCGGCGTAGATACTGTTATAGTTTTGGTGTAGAGTAGCCCAATGCAGGGGAAGGTGGTTATGTACGCAAACCTGGCAAGAGCTGAAGGAGTTGTCTGAAGATGAATGTGCCAGCTGCAGCGGGAAGAGTCCAGGAGGAGAGAATAGTTACTAATAGGTTGTTACTACTATTACTACTGCAGTGCAGGCAACTACTGCACCCGGGCACTATGCCCATGCAACTGATTATAGCCGATAATGGTGATGTGTATGGCAACTTGTGGCTTTGTGTGCTTTGCGACATGTGACAGTTCAATTCCTCTTTGTGCTGTGGTTGCGACCATGCATGCTGAGGACATGCATGAATTGCACACATAGCATGAAGTTGACATCTTGGCCATAATATGACCAGGTGAGTGCACGCATAGGGCTTAACAAACTTCCCCGCCAAGTGATGGTGATGACCAGACTAGAACACACCATGCACACTGACTTACGGCCACCATCATTGCACGGACCAGCTACTTAGTGCAACTGCTACGATGCGGATACCTATGTCCCTGTGCAATGCATCTATGACTTGTTGCTTGCACACGCACTTCAATGACCACTACCATGTGCCAGCCTGTGACTATAGCGCAGCACAGCAGCTGTTCGCACAGAAGCTGATCTAGTGTGTCAGCACAGTATGTTGCAAGACCACCAACGACACGTACACAAACATCCTCCGCCTCTGCTGGGAGAGTAAGTTTGACAAAGACCCCTCCAAACCAGTACACACGCCAAAGACATCAGAAGCAAGCACCATATAATAATAAAGTTTAGCTGCATATGCACTGGCGTTTGTCCAAGGAATGTATACACAAGGCAGCATTAACACAACCTGTCTGCGGCGACGCTACCCGCGTCCCGCGAGCACGTCCGGCTGACCATTGTTGCCCTTTGTCGAGGGCGCCTGGCTGTAAAACTTCGACCGGGTTGTCGGCACGACGGGTACAACACTGGCCGGTAACTTCTTCTCTTGAGCAGAAGTTAGCTGTTTCGGGTTTGGGTTGATCACCGCCACCTTCTTCGCAACACCCTTGTTATTATTGTTGGCAGCATTGACCTTGATAGGCACACTCTTGTTCGTGCTGTTTCGCTGCTGCTGGTGAGTGTGTGCCACCTTCAACACAATTGCTGCAGCCCCAACAACTACCCCGAGCTTGATCAACAGTCCAAACCTCGAGCCCGAGCGGTTGTCTTTGGGTTGTGCGCCTACCGGCCTCGTAGCGGGTGGCTTCGGAGCTGATGTTGGAGGAGGGGGAGTTGTTGTTGTTGTGTCGGGTCGGGATGTTGGCGGGTGAGCTCGCGTGTTGGCTGTAGCTGCGGGTGTTGCTGTTGGAGGCTGAGGGGGGTTGCTGTTGGGTGGGGGGATGACGTCGGCGACCATACGGCCCTCATCGTCGCTCATCATGTTCTCGTCCGTGTGCGTCGGGCTGGCGAGGTTGACTTGCTCGTCTCCGTCCCGTAGCAGCCTTCCCTCCACCCTGGCTCTGCAAGACAGGGTAATGCATGTTGGGTGGTTGATGCAATGTGTGACAGAGTGCACACGTGCAAGCATGTGCACGTACGGTCACACCCATGACAACGAGCGAATGCACATGCACATGTGTTTGCCCAATGTTTGTCCATGCTCGACCGTGCTCACACATACACACGTGCACACACGCGCACACAAGCCTGCACGCGAGCATTAACACACCTTGTGGGGGTTGAGGCGGAGGTCTTAGCTCGAGGGGCGCTCCTGACTTGTGGCTTGTTGGGTGTCACTGGTGCTGTCACAGCTGCAGCAAGCACACGACATGTGTGAGTGCAAGTGCGAGGGAATTACCCTCCCCCCCAAACCCAACAGTGGTACACATTTCTCACTGTGAGACAAACCTGCCGGTTCGGGTACAGGTGCCGCTGAAATGGGCTCGGGCCTGAACGATGTGTAGTTGTTCGGCCTGTTGATGCTGGCTGTCTCTGATAAGAAGGAATCCACCGCGCCTGGAGTGCCATCCTGCAAAAGCCACCAATGATGTTTGACAAATCCCACCTGCTGTGCCAACAAAACAGCACGTCACGACACGTGCTTACATGTCCTTCTTGAAGAAGACGCACCAGAGCGCTCCGGCTTTCGTCAATCGAGCTGAGAGCTGCCGCCTGTGTGCAAATGACAACACAAGAAAACAACACTGAGATATGACAAGCTCTTAGTCTTGAGCAAATGTAGTAGTACCCAGCATGCAGCGCACATGTCGACCACTGCAGATGCATTGCGACAGTAACTCGCATGCAGCGTGTGAGCAATCAACACTACGGATGGAGATATGCCACACAAATAGAGACACCGCACGCTGCTCGCGTTAAGCACGCGGGTAGCTGTATGCGTTACGACGAAAAGTATTTAGAAAGCAAGAAATTGAACCTACCCACACAGGCATACACATATGCATAAATGCACAGGTGCAAAGGGGGGAGAGTGCATGCCTGTTCAAGTCGCTGCTGCAGCTCAATGGCGTTCATCTGTCGCAGCTGCGCTTCAAGCGAGTCGAGTGCGAGGCGGACGCTGCTGAGTCGCTCACCGCTGGCGGCGCCTGAGGGAGAGTCCGCCAGGCTGTTGGTGTAGTCATACTCGTAGTCGCCGCTTGCCCCTGCCCCTGAACCAGGCCGCATGCCAGACGCCGACGACCGCACCTCAGACGACGCGTCGCCCATGCTGTGGTCTTGTGGCCTGGCTCGGCGTGGCCTGGCCTAGGGCTGGCCTAGTCCGCAAGACAGCAGGCTGCAAGAAACGGTCAGGCTTCTTTCAGCTCACAACTACGACGGCGCGAACAGGTAGTCACAGTTGAAGGAGACGTACAAGCCCAGATCCCAGCTCCTGCTCCTCCACGCCAACCACACCCCCTTCAACTACACCCTCCCCGCCGCCGCCTGCTCCACCGTCCAAACCACTGCGCCAGACACGGCACCGCAAATTCTTGCCGGAATAACCGCGAGGAAACCAGCTAACGTACATTTTCCGTTAGCGCATATTGCTCCAACCTTCACCAACGACGTGTTATGCCGGTTTGCGGTATGTGATGACGTTGAGGTAGTCAAGTGCGTGGTTGCTCGTTTCGCGCCACATTCCTCATTGGCGCGAAAGCCGTCAGCAATTCAAGCAATTGAACCTTTGCATTGATGACTCGCAGTCTCGCAGTCGGTTTCGGGAGGAGGCGGCCATCCTTGCGCGCCCGGATCCCCGTTTCCCATACGGTGAGTTTCGCACATCCATGGTGAGTTTCGCACATCCACTCACACCTTCTTGGCTGGCCATACTCACTCCCGGCACACGTTCAGCTCGCCTCTCGCATGATGCCGGCAACATTGTTGGTTGGGCTATTAGCTTGTTAGTGTCCGAGACGAGCATATAACGGTCTGTATGTGTCACGGTCATCGCATTGTGACTTACAACGCTGTGCGCAACATTGTTGTCGGCATCGTGCGAGCGACGAGCAGTCCGTTGCGAGCATACATTTTGTGCCCTGTCCGTGAGCGTCAAGATCGGCGTATGAAAATCATTGCTCAGGAGCGGGGTTCAGACTCACGCATGCTTCTTCACGTCACCATTACAGGCAAGCACCACTTAGCGGGATATCAATCATCTGCACAGTGCGGAGCGCGAAAAGCGCTCCTAGCTCTTAAACCATTTCCCGACGGATAAGATGTTTACGTTGGCAATCAAGTTGCACGGTTGTATGAGTTGCCAATTGATGGACTTGTTGGCCACTTTTGCACGCCGAGCATTCGGTGCTCGTGGGTTGGAGATGCGATGTCCATCGCGCTTTGTGACTGTCTTGCGCCAGCGCATATGTGTCCCACAGAGCGCAGGCCACCGGCATTATGGCTAGCTGCAGCGCATGGAGGCCCCTCCTTGCATGTGCATGATGGACATGTAGCTTTTGAGGATTACTCGTATGCAGCCTACTGTACGATTGCAACATGTATCTTGGTAGAGTAGCGTCGGACACTACAGACCACAAACGCTGATTGGCACTCATGTAATGTATGCATTCAAACACTCTTCGCATTTCTGCAAGTAGTGGGCGAAGGCGATGGCGATGGGGCTGGCGGCGATGTCCTCAATTTCCTTCACCTCCGCCTGGCCGGCCGCCCCCCGTACATGAAGCACGGCTTCCGCTAAACTGTCGAGGTGCTCACTAACCTGCTCAGCAATTGCTTGCTTGCTATCAAGCTACAAATGCAGATGTGCTTGTGGGAAGGCGGATGCATTCGTAAAAGGCGTTAAGCTTCATCAACAACTTAATACCGGTGTATTGTTGTAGCCTACATGAGGTCATCATGTGCCCCATAGCGACGATCAAAACCGCAAAATGTCTAGTTGCGGTGCCCACGGATAGCGGGGGGTTTATCATGAGGGGGTCACCCGCGAACCGAACGCCGGACCTCCTGCACCACATGTGCTTGTGCTTGTGGGAGAGATCACAATTGCAAAGCTCACAAAACTGCCTGCAGCTTGCCAAGCACTGCATGAATACAATTATGCAGTGCATGATTACAACCATGCAATTGTAGCATTTTCATGTCATGTTCAATTTGCTCATGTCTTTTGGGAGAGAGAGAGAGAGAGAGAGAGAGAGAGAGAGAGAGAGAGAGAGGCATTGTGCAAATGTCTATGTATGCCATGTACAACATGTCACGCAATGGGTATGCAATCACATATACCTGCACGTTGCTGCAGGTGATTCCCTTGCTGCTTGCTGCTGCTCCCCTTCCCCCTCTCCCTCGGTCTATAGCTAGTGCATTCAGCTATAGCTTAGTGGGGCCCCCCACGCCGTTGTATTGTCCTTGCTTGCTGGCTATGTGCGCTATGGAGAAGGTTTGCTGTACTTGCTTGTTCGACTAACCCCGATCTGTTGTGTACTATACACGTATGTTACTGTTCCACTTTCACTAAGACACTTTGCTCCAACCCCGGAATTCAATACTTTGCAAATGCAGAGCCAATGATGGATACTTGCTGTGCATGGCCCATCATGCAGCTCAGGTGCCTGCATGCATAGGGGCAGCAGTGGTAGGGTTAGAAGCAGTCGGTAGGTAGCATGCAGGCGCCCGAGCCCAATGCTCGAGTGGTTGTGGTGATTGTAACATTGCATGTGCGCTTAGCTGTGCATGTACGAATTGCCTCATGCATCTTTTGTACACTTGGATCATGTATGACTTTCTGTGTACAACCTCGGCAACAATAAACCCACACCCACCTCCACCTCACTACCCGTGGGCTAGGAGATAGTGGCGCATGTTTTCTTGCAGCTCTTGAATGCATTGTGCATTGCAATGCGCTTCTCCAACAGCTTATGCAGCGCGCAATCAACACTTCCAAAGACGCCGCCATGAAAGATGACTTTCGTGCACAACACAGCCCACTAGCGTTCATTGGTGCGACTTGCAGCACAACCGAACAGTAAACAATGTACACACCAATCTTGCAGCAGCCACCAAGCCAACATGACCGAAGAGCAATGGCAAGCTATAAGAATGCTGCAGGAAAGCCTGCAAGCTCTAATCTTGTTACATATGTTGAACTGCTGCTTAAATGCCAAGGGCCTCACTCATGGCTGTGTGCACCTGCGCAAGGGCAAACAACATCAAGCACGGACAAGTTGCAGGTACATATTGACGAATTGACGAAAAACGACAACGTGGTCAAGGAGGGAGGAAATCCCCCTTTTACCTCAATACCGATCTCAGCAATAGCTTGCTCTTGTTCCGTGCCGCTCTCAGCCTTGCGGGTATACTCAGCAAGACCTCGCTTGACGGCTTCAGGGTCGAGGTCCTTCAAGTTGACAGCCTCGACAACAACAACGTCGGCGCTGGAGTCAGCATGCACAAAAGCGAAGCCGCTGCTCACAAAGAGCTCCTCAACACTGTCGCCATCGTGAATGCTCACGACTCCGGGCCGCAGTTGAGTCGCAGTGGGAACCTTGCCAGGCTCCACACCCAAGTAGCCTGCAGCTGATGGGAGCACAACCATGTCAACCTGCATGTATACAGTGTGGCTTGGTCAGTCCCAAGTCATGACCGCAGAGTGCAGAGGAGGGTTCAAACACAATACCTTCCTGTCTTCGTACTTGACTTCATGTGGCATGTAGAAGTTCAACAGGAGCTTCTCAGGGATAGCATCTGTTTTGGGTAGTTCAATTTTGCTGTGTTCCATGAAATCTGCAAGTCGCTTGGGAGGGTCCAAATTGGGCACGACCTGTTATGCAACCTGTTTTAGGAGCAGCATGCGGACGCCACCAACAACCAACAAGCGCAGAAGAAGCTGGCCAAATCTCCAAATGGTGAGCATGATAGAAATAAGCATGGGCCTGATCAAAGCCTAATCAACCTCTGATCACATCTGCATGCAGTGCAGTGCAGTGCAGTACGTAAAGCAACCATACCCCATAACATGCGCTGCATTGCAATGTGAGAGCACCGTCGTTGGGTCAACCATACCCACCTTCTTCCATTCCGAGGCAAAGTCCTTGACGACTCTGGGTGCCTCTGAGCTGACGAGCTGGTCCTCGCTTTGGCGCAGCACCCTGCTCGCGCGGGAAAACGCCCGCACGCTGTGCCTGAGCAACATCCTGAAGGGGCGCACTTGACGTACCCTAAACCCACGTTAACCGCTTCTAGCAAAATTTTCGTCCTCCAAGAATCGTCCTCAGCGGGGCCCCGCCGCCTCCGCCCCGAACCAGGACGCCTATGCCCACGCCTACAGCCACGCCAATGACCACAGCCACAGCATTAGGGTTTTGCGCACAAGCAGTGTCGCACAGCTTGTGCGCAGCAACGCACTGCTTGCCAATGGAATCATCCCAAGTGGCAGCGTCTCAGCATTGCTGTGCGGCTTGCCTGTGGCGGTGGCGGCGGTGGGGTCAGGGAAGTTAGGCTTTTGCTGTCACCCGTCAATTAGTGAAAAGATTGGTGAATGCAAGGGGTCAGGTGTCGAACGGCTGTCGGCGCTGCTTCCTGTGTGGGACAGGAGCTGGAATTGAGCTACTGAATTGAGCTGCCTACACCAGCTGGGTACAGGTGACGCAGCTGCTTGCTTCGTGCCAGCTTGTTCATCGTGAGCGGTGCAAATTGTTGCGTAGTGTCGTGATTCAGCGGAATTGTAGCTCTTTGGGGCGCCCAGTTGAGGCATTGCTTCCTCGGTGGCTGTTGAACTGATGAACTCTGCAACTGCTTAATGCTTGTGATGACAGTTACATGCATTTGCTGGCCAATGCTTAGAACAGGTTGGTAGGTGCAAGCGCTTGCAACATCTGTGGCGCGATTGGCATGCTTGACGCACTGCATGCAGCAGTCCATGGGGACTTCACACTCGCAGCACTGGCAGACACTCATCTCAGCGAATTGCATGCAGGGGTGCGTTCGTAGTGTTGAAAAGCAGCTACTCAACAGTTGGAGAGGCTATCTTATAAAATTCTAAGATACATAAGCGGGCTTGGTCGACCCACAGAGGAGCTTCTCACCTCCTTGGACAGAGACATAGCCCACCTGTCATGCAGAGCGCGAAGCATGCTTGTGCTAGCTGGTGATAGGGCGCCCTTGGTGCTATGCAGGCAGCCATTGCAGGAACCTTCCACTAATGTTGCCAAGCAACCTCCCCTGCACGCTCGCACCAAACCACAAGCTCATCCGTTCACTCAGCGCTGCGGGTTGCTTTCGAGGCGGATGCTGAAACCCCTTAGTGTGGACATCTCGACAGACATTGTTCATCGGCGCAAGCCAACCACTGCTGGCAATCGAGACGGAGCGGAAGATGCGGAGATGAGTTACATGGCGGACGAGCGCACGCCACTCCTTCCACAGAAGGGGGACAGCTCTGTTGAAACAGGTCAAAATGGTCAAGATGGCTTTTCAAGTATGGGACGCCCGCGCCATCTCATTGGTTACTGGATTTGCGGCCTTCTCAACAACTTTCAGTACGTAGTCTTTTTAACGGCAGCAGAGGACTTCCTGACCGGCTACTCTGGTGCGGTACGTAAAGGTGTTTGATCGGTTGTATGTACTTGTCTTACTGACTAGTACGGCTTGATGGTGCGGCAGGTGCTTCTAGCTGACATATTGCCTGCACTGCTCGCAAAGGGGATCCTCCCGCTGTTCATGCACAGGCTTGGGTAAGGCTGCCCGTATGCCAGCTACTGCGCTTGCACTGCTGCTCCTAACTGTACTTCTGTGAAGGTCAGCATTGATAGTTAACGACTCAATTTTCGCTGGTAACTAACACAGCCGCTGTGGGTAGTGCAGGTACAGACCTCGTGTGTTCGCAGTCGTGTTGTTGGCCATCACAGCTTTTTTGGTGGTTGCCTCCGCCAAAGGCGATGTGCCAGTAGTGCTATTTGGTGTTGTTCTCGCGAGTCTGGCCTCCGGTATTGGGGAAAACACATTTCTCGCGTCTACCTCACGCTTCTCAAAGAACACTGTCAGCGCCTGGTCTTCTGGCACTGGAGCAGCAGGCCTGGCTGGTAAGCACATCACTCTTGTCATTGTACAACACTTTGCGCTGGAGGCTTGCAGCTTGCTTATAAGACTGCACATTTGCTACTCCCTTGCATGAACATTGTGTCATGGAGGCTGATGTGTCACAAACCACCTGTATGCAGGTGCTGGTGCGTGGGTAATACTGCACAACGTGCTGAGCTTAAGCACGCAGCATGCGCTGCTGCTGATGGCACCTCTGCCGCTTGTGATCGCCTTCGCCTATCTAACATTGTTGGAACCTGGAACCAACATGGAGGCGACAATAGAAGTTGTCAGCAAGGTTGGCGATAGCGAGCAGGGGCTACCACTGCTGCAAGATGGCACACGTAATAATAAAGACGTCACTGGTATGTTGTCACTTTCGGTAGTGGCGCATTTCGATGCACAAACACTTGCGCTATGCAGGATGTATGCAGTGCTCAGCTTCATGGTTTGTGTGTAGGATGGGAGCTTTTGCAGGCTGTGCAGCCTGTCATAGCACGGTACATGGTGCCTCTAGTGTTGGTGTACTACCTCGAGTACACAATCAATCAAGCTCTGTTCCTTCCACTGGGACTGGCAATTTATGGCGCCTCCAGCACAAAGGGCGCATGTCACATGTATACTTACCTCCAAACAACGTACCAGGTCTGTGCTGCATAATGTTAATGCGCTGTATGCTGGCTTGCGTAAGCCTGACACCTGATGTTTTGGGAAAGGTGGGCGTGTTTGTATCCCGGTCGTCAGTGAATGTATTCCCGTTGAAGCGCCTGTGGCCGCTGCCTGTGTTTCAAGGCATCAATCTGTTGCTAGCACTTACCTACATACTCGCTGCCCCAAGCACAGAGGTGGGTGTCTTTGGTCTCATATGCATACGCGTGCCTGAGCGCGTTTGCGTCTCTGTGCGCTCAGGCATACAGAGCTGCTTGTATTGATTGCTTCAGTGACCAACTTGCACACGAGACACATGCTATCATCTGGCAGGGAGTCTTGGGCTCTACAATCCCACTCTTCGCTGTGTATGTGATGGTCTTGTGGGAGGGCCTTCTAGGCGGAGCGTGTTATGTCAACGCGTTCACGCTTATCTCGGCATCCGTGCCGTCCGCGCGTCGAGAATTCGCATTGGGAGTTAGCAGCCTGGCCGATAGCGTTGGGATTAGCCTAGCCGCCGTCACGTCACTCCTGCTCGAACAGCCGCTGCTGCATCATCTTGGCGTGCAAACGCTCAAGTGTTGAGCCTGGCATAGTAGAGTGTAGCCATGTCTGCATTCATTCCACTGCGGTGGCATTCTGGGCGACGGATTGTAGTTGTGCTTTGTTGTAAATCATTCTTTGTATAGCGACATTGAGGGAGTGGTAGGTCGTGTGTGTAATCTATGGTGAGGCACAGTACTGCGTCAGTCTACTGTTGTTGTAGACCTGGCTTGTAACCAAGGTCGGTTGATTGGTCGCAAGTGTTGGCACCATAATATTCATCTTATCGAGTATGTTCAGTTGATGGATGCCAGCGTTGGACTTGTACAGTGAATGGAGCCAACCATCGACTGTACTTCTCCTTCGGTTGTCTCACATGACGGTGCTGCGGTAGTTGCATACATACAGCATACTATGCAGGGTTTTGTTGCGGGGGTTGGCTGTGGCATTGGCGTCGGTGTAGCTGGCATTGGCAGCGTCGTCATGGACGGGGAGAAGCGGCCGGAGGAGCAGCGAGTTATGGGCATAGTTGTCAGGAATCCAGCTGCTGCTGGCAGGCCTAATTTTCCAGTCGCAGGTGCCTCTGTCGCTGACCGTTGGGCACTTGAAGGAGTTGTTCGCTCACCAGTACCCTGGCCAACCTCAGGTGATTCCTTTGCTGCTTTCCACTACCCCTTCCCTCTGCCCCCACTCCCCCGGTCTATAGCTAATGCACTTAGCTACAGCTTAGTGGGGCCCCCCACCCCGTTGTCTTGCCTTTGCTTGTGTTGCGCTATAGGGCTTTGCTGTGCTTGTTTGCTTTACTAACTGGCCCCTATCTGTTGTGCACTATGCCTGCTTACCAACATCACACCTAACTCAAGCACAGCTGTCGCGTCAGCACATAGTCGGTTTATTAATCCCGAACCCCATGTAAGGGCGCAGTTGCCCAGTTTACATGAGTGAGGTAGCATAGGAGCAACAAGAACAACACAGTAAAACATTGTGTTGATGGTGTGCAACACAAGCCACACAGAAGCATTGCGAGTTGCAAGTCATTGATTGCAAAGCTGTTGCAATGCTTGCCTCTCCTCTCACTACTGCACATGAGACGAAACCGAAGACTACAATTCAGTCATCACAGCAACGGATCCTCGATGGCCCTGCTACTGGCCGACCCAAAGTGCTCAGAGGGCGGCGGTACCCTCGTCTGAGTGGCGGCGGCGAAGTGTTCCGCGCGCCTCGCCGCCGCCAAAGCCAGCTCGCCCGCCATGCGAAGCACATCCAGGTGCTCCTTCCTCCTGTAACACACGGAACAAAGATTGGGTGTGTTGTGTCATAGCAATTGCGGCAGTACTCTCAGTCTGTTGGTGTCTCACCTGAAATGGGATGGATGCGCGTAGATGCACTCTAAGACGGCACAAAGACATCCCTCTGCGGGAAACACACGCCATCACGCTCAGCAACATGTAAACAACAGTAACAACAACAGTACCATTACGCAGATCACAATATACCTTCGTCACGGATGTTGACCATCACACGCGGCCCCTCCACGCAAAAGTCCCCAGCATTGCCCTCCTCCTCGTTCTCATTTTGTCCATCCCTCTCCCTCTCCCTCTCCCTCTCCCTCCCACCATCCTCCTCGTCCTCCTCCTCCTCACACCGCCTAACATGCTCCGCCACCTCCTTACCCACCCCCTCTCCCTCCCCCGCCTCCACTCTCTCCCCTCCAACCCAACCAAACAACGTCCCCACAGCCTGATCCACAACCCACAACACGCACACCTTCACCTGCACAGGGAAGAAGGTGTGTGTTTTGTCCTGCCTGATAACGACCTTCACATCACCAACCACAACAACCACTCCTCACCCCAGTGGCTTGCGCGACGCACAGTCTTAGTGTCTCAGCTCTCGATTCTTCTTCCCCGCCTCCGTGCGGGTCGGCGGCGAGGTCGCGGAGGAGCTGAGCGAGGTGGGTGCGGGAGCGGAGAGAAGCGCGGGCGGCGGAAAGGGCGGAGTGGGCGGAGAGGGAGGAGAGGAGGGTCCTGAGCGCCGATGGAAGCTGCGCTATAGCCGCCTGACAGGACGTAAAAGCGAGTTATGCACATACGCAAACACTCACACATGCATGCACACTCACGCATTTGAGCAGGCACACACACACGCGCGCGCACACACACAGTCACACACACGCGCACACGTGTACCTGCATGAGTGTGTGTTCGCGAGGGCCAAAGTCCACACCAGATTCGGCTTTGTGCTGAACTTCCTCCCGGTCATCTGTCTTGTTGACAGCTTGAAGGACGCCCAGCACGCTGCCATCCGCGTCGCATATAGCACCCGCCAGTGTGGTGGCACTGCACATGACATAATTATATGTCTTTACAAGCAGTGGTCCTAGACTGGTGGCACGAATGCAACTTGCGTTGCGGTGTTGATGAGGCCGTCGCGCTCAAAGTCTCCAGCGCCGATAGCCGCAGTCCCGTGAAGAGTTGAGGGGTCCTCCACCGCCGCCCATGCCGCACTAGGCTAACACACAAACAGTAAGAGTTCACCCGTTCAAACAAACACGCACGCACGTTCACACGCGCACGCACGTGCGCACACACGCACACACGCACACACGCACACGCACACACACTCTTGTCCACTCTTCGCGCTCACTTTGCCGCAAGGTTGCTGTTGCCTCGCGTCCGCGGAGACCAGTCGCCCGTCCTGGTGAAAATACAGCAGGCAGTGCTCGCAGCCCAGATGCCCACACACCACCTGTGTGCCAGATAACTGACTCCATGAACACAACAACATGTGAACTAACAAGTTGTGTCACGCACCCTGCTGATGTTGGTGTGGAGTGTGGGCCCGTGCGCTCCCGCCTGCGCCGCGGCACGCTGCAGCTCCAACCTCAGCCTCGCCGCATCCAACGCACCGGACAACTCCTGCACGGATGATACATTCGTGTGTTGTTGCTATTGTCATCACACATGTGAGTAGACAGTTAAGTGAACATGTAAGCAATGTTACTTGTTGGGTGTTGTTGGCGCGGTCGCGGACGGTGGCGGTCCACTTGCCAACGCACTCCATGGCCTCGCGCCACACGTTGTTGTTGTTGTCGTTGTTGTTGGCATCATCACCATTCGCATTGCCTCCAGCCGCACTCAGATCCGTGCCGGTCTCCAACCCTTTTGTTGTTGTTGTTGTTGTTGTTGTTGTACGTGTACGAGTAGTAAATACAGCATTTAGCACAGCATTCAGCACATACAAGAACCTCACCATCGATGTTTCGACAAGCGTCGATGCACGCACGGCCTTTGTCCCGAACGCACTCGAGCAGAGCTTTCCACCCCGCTGCAGCATTGTTGTTGTTGTTGTTGTTGACAGCATTGTTGTTGTTGTTGTTGTTGTTGTTGGGTGCTGTTGCGTACGTGCGCTCCCACTGGGCAAAGAAGGCCTCGGGGGACAACACGCCCGAGGCGAGGTCACCCAACGGGTCGCGGTTGCGTTGCTTTAACAGCTGGGGGCATAAAGAAGTTGGAAGCATAAGGTGACAGAGTTTTAGTCAATGCTACGTGTGCGAGTATGCGTTTGTGGTCAGTGTGCGTGTGCTAGGGGTGTGCATGCACATGTGTGTATATGTATATGTTTGTGTGCGCGCGCACGCGCGCATGCGTGCTTGTGTGCATGTGTATGTGGGTGTACGCGCGTGCATGCGCATACCTGCCCATGCTCGCCTGTTTGTGCGCAAGCATGCGTGTGCATGTGCATGTGCGCGCGCGCGTGTGTGTATGCATGTGTGTGGGTGTAGGTGTGTGTGCCTGTGTGTCTCAAGTGCCAACAAATGCAAGCGTTCAACCAATAAACACGTACTTGAGCGTGGGTCAGAGTTTGGCGCGTGGGAGAGCGCGGCGCCGACATCGGCAATAGCTGACTATCACCTCAGCAAGGTGTGGGGAGTACTTACGCCACTTTCAACTATACACATTGTGTGCAGGTGAGCGTGTGTGTGTGTGGGTGGGGGTGGGGTNAGCATTAATGAGGAATGAGGAATGAGGAAGTAGTACTGATGGCTTTACACGGCCACAAACACACACCTCTCAACGTACACACAACATGCCGCCTGCCTGCTTTACGTTTTACCTCTCGTCAATCATGAGCTTGTACAATGCTGCAGTGGTATATCAAGACAAGTAGCAGCAGTGGCAGCAACACACCTCAGATAGGCACACCACCCATGCCTGGGTTAGACACTGCCTCAGTTAGCTAACCGCCCCAAGGGGGGGGGGGGGTCAGCAAGCAAACAAGAAACATACATCAGCACAAGCCAGAATGCGCTCATTGAGCGCTTGTAGCAGCCAAACCAAAGACAACATGCAAGGCCAAAACAAACGATTAAACACACAAAGAAGCAAATAAACACACCAGGCTTGCATGCACACGCTCACTTCACAGAAGCAAACACGAAAGCGGGGGAACTTCAACGTGTTCAGCATTAATGAGGAATGAGGAATGAGGAAGTAGTACTGATGGCTTTACACGGCCACAAACACACACCTCTCAACGTACACACAACATGCCGCCTGCCTGCTTTACGTTTTACCTCTCGTCAATCATGAGCTTGTACAATGCTGCAGTGGTATATCAAGACAAGTAGCAGCAGTGGCAGCAACACACCTCAGATAGGCACACCACCCATGCCTGGGTTAGACACTGCCTCAGTTAGCTAACCGCCCCAACCGCCTGAATAAACGGTTAACTACCTGGGTTTGCACTGCAAACTTTGCAGTGCAAATCTGCTCTACAGTCAACTGCGTTCAGTGTCGTAGCGAAACTAGGGACTTCAAGTCTCGCTTCTTGTGACGGCACATTGTCGCTAGATCCTCTGGTTCGTTTCGCTTCCAGCAATCTCCAATTAGGGTTTCTGCACAAGCGCCGGCGGCGGTGGTGGCGGCGAAGAGGAGTGGAGGCAGGAGGGGGAAGGGATGCGCATTTGAGTGCTTGTCCTTGTTGCTGATGACGTCGTTGGCTGCGCCGACGGCCGGAGCGGTGCTGCCGCTCTCTGTGGGTCGCCCAGCCCTCCTGAGCTCCTCATCACAGACGCTCTGCGGCAGCGGCGGTGCTGCTTTGCGTGGCAGGAGCAGCCGTTTCCCTTCGTCCAAAGAGCGGAGCAAAAAGCTTTCCGCCCGCCGTCTGTCCGTGCATGCTGAAGCTGCGGATGTTGCCGTCGGTATGTTAATTCTCCCATTGCTGTTGCTTACGTGTCCCAATTGATGCCTCAGCAGAATGTTGATGAGCTTGGGTATGCCCAGCATGCGATTGGCTTTGGCAGACGATGTGTCATGGCAGCTGGGCTTGATTCATTAAAAGAACAGCAATTTTTTGCACTCTCAATGAACATAGTCCTCACGGTGTTGGTGTGTTCACGGTGTAGTTGCTACAACGCAGTAGTTTCAGGCTATTGGTGGCATTCGAGTACACTGGCGTGTTCACTTTCGCCAGTTGTAAACCTAAGAATGTTTGCATCTTGCAATTGAAGTTTGTATTCACCTTGCACTAGATGCATGTTGCATGCTGAGCAACATATCAATCGCATGGCTGCTCTGCACAGCCGGAGGTTCCCCGTCCCCAGCTGCAGCTGTAGCGACACCCACAGCAGATGCTGCACCAGCCGCGAGCGATGTCCCGCGCCGAAGAAGAAGAACAGCCGCAGGAGGCGACGCCTCATTGCAGCCTGAGTCCTCCAGAGCCAGCAGCAAAAAGCGGAGCAGCAGCAGCAGCGCAAAGAAGAGCCCAGATCCGCCTCTGCGCGTGCTGCCGATTGGCGGCCTCGGGGAGATTGGGATGAACTGCATGCTGATAGGACACTACGACCGCTATATCATGCTGGACGCAGGACTCATGTTTCCAGAGTAAGTCGCCAGTTTTATGTCCTAGAGCCTGCTTAGCTGTGCATTCATGGGTGGGTTGCTTGAGTGGTCATGCACATGTGCATGTGTTGAGGTTGGTGTGCTTGTAGTTGCACTTGTTCAGGCATGTTCTGCAAGCAATTACACAGACATCCGGTTTGTTTTACATGCGGTACATGTGTCAGCTGTATGGTTCCCGGCAACAAAGCATGACCGTGGTTTGTGCTTGCATTGCAGTTTTGATGAGCTAGGGGTGCAGAAGGTGTTGCCTGATGTGGGATTTTTGGCGCGTTGGAAGGACAAGATTGAGGCGGTCATCATCACGCACGGTCATGAAGATCACATAGGGGCCTTACCATGGGTAGGTTGGCTAGGCTGTTTATGTTGATATTTATGTTAGCTCTGCCATTGGTCTCACTCTTTGTTCACCAATGCATGTCAACTGATCCAGTGTTCGCACGCAGGTTGTACAGGCACTTGATCCTAGTACTCCTATCTATGCTACAGGATTTACTATGGAGGTACTTGCCATGTAATGTATCTCTTGTGAAACTGCATGCTCGCATGCACAGAACATTGTTGAAACCAGGTCCTTTTGTTGGCAGTTGGTAGTTAAGCGCATGCAGGAGAATAACCTTTGGAACGAGAAGAGGTTCAAGAAATTCAAAGTAGGGGAGAAGTTCACTCTTGGGCCATTTGAGGCCGAAGCTGCGAGGGTCACTCACAGCATACCTGATTGCGTGGGTTTGCGATTGCAATGTGATGACGGGGCCTTTGTTCATACTGGGGACTGGAAGGTGAGTGGCTTCAAAGTCCTGTGTTGCCTATCCTTCTGGCTTGTTAAATATGAGTTTCTGTACAAGGAATACAACTCGCAGTGTAGCTCAGCCAGCACCGTTGTGTCTCCAGATTGATGAAACGCCAGCAGATGGTGAGCAATACGATCGGGAAGCATTTGAAAGATGGGGCCAAGACGGCGTCACACTGGTATGGGTGCATGTCACGTGTGCTTTGTGCAACAGTACAGCCGTTTTGTTCGCCATATCACGTCTCAACCCTTTCTGTGCTTTGCACTGTTGGCAGATGATGAGCGATTCAACAAACGTCTTGACAGAGGGGCGGACTATCAGCGAAGCGGTGGTTGCGGAGGCTATTCTGAGGAAAGTGCAGGGGCACAAAGGCCGGGTGGTGGCGACGCAGTTTGCGTCCAATATCCACAGGCTGGGCGCCATGAAGGCTGCGGCTGATGCAACTGGTCGTAAGCTGGTATGTATCATTGGCAACATCATGAACCCCTTTGCGAGTGGGTAAATTGCAGTGTGCACTGTTTAAGAGTATCGCACAGGGCATGATGCATTTTTTTGCAGGCCTTTGTCGGTCTATCGCTGCGTTCATACATGGAAGCTGCACAACGGGACGGACGAGCCCCATTCGACCCGTCAATATTGGTACTAGTGACACCATTCAGCATATGTTGCGCGCCTTGACAGCCGCTGATCTGGCTGTTCGCAGCTTGGCCCCGGTGAACTCGAGGCCTACGCACCACACGAGTTGCTGGTTGTCACAACGGGCTCACAGGCACGCCAATTCAAGTGTTCATTGGATGGGAGTTAAGTTCTATGTTTGACTGATTGTGTGGTGTACCAGGCAGAACCACGAGCAGCTCTCTCTCTGGCCGCCCAGGGCACCAGCAAGTTGCTTACACTGTCACCCAACGACTTGTTGTTGTACTCAGCAAAGGTTTGTACACTTGTCGTTGTCACATGTTTCTGATGAACATGTCAAGTAGCTCATCAAGCGCTGGTTGTTTGCAGATGATTCCTGGCAATGACGTTCGCGTTATGAGGATGATGAACCAGCTTGCAGGGAAGGGCATGAAGATAGCTATGGGACGCAATGACAACCTGCACACTTCTGGGCATGCCTACCGAGGAGAGCTGGTGAGCGTCTGTTGTGCTGTCTGCATTGCATTCGATTACCGGAGCTTACTCTACGCCTTCTTTGCAGGAAGAGGTGCTTCGCATTGTCAAACCGCAGCAATTTCTTCCTGTCCACGGAGAGTTTGCATTTCTTAAGATGCATGAGCAGCTTGCCAGAGAAAATGGCATCAAACACACAATGGTATGCTTGTTGCTTGGCTGGATTGGTGGGTTTCAGTATACTATGCATTCGTACACGGAAGCTGTCTACAATGTATCGCTCATCGCAGGTCATCAGGAATGGGCAGATGGCTGGCATCAAGCCGCTGCGAAATGGGCGTACGGTGGGGCAGACTGGCTTCCAGATGATGGGCGAGCACAAACTGCACGTGAGTCGTCTGAACAATGCCAGCAAGTTGCCACAGAGTTAGAAGTTTTTTGCTCATGCTGAGACGTTGGTTGCACAGCTATGGTACAACGATGGTGGTAAGGGCACGGGCTCTGCAGATGACCTGCGTGTCCATGAGCGGATGAAGGTCGCACTCAATGGTGTTGTTGTTGCCAGGTAGATTGATCTCCTTTGCATGGTTTCAGATGTTGGGTTGTCTGCGTAAGTGCGTTTCTCTACTGTGTATGCATTCAACTGTCCTGTCAGTGAGCTTACTTGAACAGTGGATGGCATTGCATGTGTGCGTAGTGATCATGCTTTGCTTTGTGCGCAGTGTTGAGCTCTTGAGCAAGGGAGACAACGAGGATGGCGCGATAGGTGGGGAAAACAGCGAAGGCGAGCAAGGCCTTCGAGCTCGCGTGCGCATTACAACAAGATGCATGTGGACAGGTGGGAATAACCTCTGGAGTCACAGCTCCCTGTCAGGACTAAGTACGGCAGTTGCAGCTGTGTTCATCTCCGTTGTAGTAATGGTGCTTCCCTTTTGCAGACAATGATAGGTTGTTGGAGCTCATGCATAAGGGGGTTGACAAGGGGCTACGGCAGCTGGCGCCGGGCACGCCCCTTGTCGCGGTAGAACGCTCCATTGCGGAGGTTCTCAAGCGCGTGAACAAGCGTTTCAACTACAAAGAGCCCGAGGTCATTGTGGTTGCATACAACGGCGATGGAACGAGCACACGCGGTGGTCTACAGCGCAGCTCGGGCGGCGGCAGTCAGTACAGCCGGAGAAAGCCGCTGCAGCAGCAGGCAAAGCCCGCGTACACCATCACGAGAAGGGCTGGCAGCGTCAAGGAGGAGGATGTGGACGAACTTGTTGTGTATGATGTCGATGATCCGGATGTGCCGCCGGTGTCGCGCCAAGCGCGCAAGCGCAGCCAATCAATTGCAGCGAGCGGCGCACAACGGCGAGGAGGCAAGTCAGATGCTGTGGAGGCAATCCGCTCCCTGGCTACTACGACAAGCCTCCCGACTGAAGAGTTTGAGATTGATGCGGACTTCTAGGCAGACAGGCACATCACCTTCATTCTTTGCAGCGTGCTGAGCTGCGCCATGCCTAAGGCAACACACTTTGGTGCTGTCACTGGTGAAGACACCCACAGTTGCATGGTGACTCCAAGGAACGTACTCCAGACAATAGCACGAGTATGTAGATGTTGCCGTTCCCGTGCACTGGGTATGCGCAGCTATTGTGTGCTGCAGGGCCGAGCAGCCAGGTGTCGTGTTTGATGTCAACCTCGCTGACCTGAGCCCTGACACCGGCCAGCAGCTTGGATCGCAGATTGGCGGTAGCAGGTGGTGTGAACTCGTGTGTAGCTGAAACTGCAGTGTGCTTCTGCTGGAACTGCTTGTGACACGAGCGAGTTGTCATGTCTGCTAGTACACTTTGTGCTGCGTTGATAGCCCTGCTTTTCATGGGTTTGATTTGCTCTGAGTTGGCGTCGAGAGTTGTGCTTGTGAGTAACATCCCGTTTGTACCTGAAAACAGCTATGGCAGGTTTGCTTCATGTGACTGTGTCCGTCGCTTGCAGTATGTTCAAGCGTGCATTACAGCTGGCACTTACTCCCAAATGAACTTGAAGCATTATGCATAAAGACATTGCAACATATGCTTGCGTACCCACTGGTAACCACTGTGTGTACTCTGTATGCATGAAGAAAATGTATCATATGCTGAGTATAACGGCAATTGTGGCAATCATGTCCTCGCGATGCCACATCACGCGTCATGGTCGTCACGCGCATGGCGTTGTTTTTGTCGTGTCGAGAGCGACACGGCGAGAACGCGTCACGCGCGTGACCTGCTGCTTCCTATTGTTAGGCCTACCATCGCCGGGAGGAGAGCAGCAAGCAATACTGCAACACTGCAAGCCGCCCCACTTAAGTCAGTGCAACTGGTGCATTGCACAAGTTGTCAAGAGTCATGCTGCATGCATTGCCAAAGGTTGGTCCAGCAGCTGGCAACCAGCGTAGCAGGCTGATCATACTGGCACGCACGGCTTACACGGCGACTGCCCCTGCTGCTGGTGAGAACAGGCTACTACTGCGTTGTCTGCTGCGTGCCCTGCCGCTGCTGCTTGTCATCGTCATTGTTGTCGTCATCGTCAGCGCCTGCTGTTGCCGCTAAAGCTCGCACACTTAGTTGCATGAAGCCCCTAGCTTAGCCCTTTTGGTTGGTCGACAAGGTAGTTTTCTGCTGCTGTGGGGCACAGCCTGTGCCTGGCCTGTGGCGTGCGAGTCATGCATGGCATGTGTTTGTTACTCATAGAGGATATGCATGCCATAACATACTCCATGTCATCTCCTCACTGAAGCCGGTGACGTGTGCATTGCAGGCTTTCTCCCCTATATCGGCAGCCATCATCGCCGGTACGTGCAGCGCTGTGTGCATGTGCGTGCGTGTGCGCCTGGTTTTCAGCATGCGTGTCTGTGTGTATGCATGTGTGTGTATGTGTGTGTGCGTGCGTGTGCATGCATGTGCGTGCGTGCGCGTGCACGGCCGCAAGTCAGCTTCCACCTCAAGAGCTTGAGCATTTATACTTCTCGCAGCAGCGCCAGAGACATGGCTTCCAGAGACAAACTCCCCCAGTCGCTGCCGCCCTGCACTGCAGCTGCTCCTGCTCCTGCTGGTGCTGGTGCTGCTAAGTGGCCACGCCTGCTCACGCATGTACGCCCCAACCGTAAACGACTTGTACCCATTCCGAGCTGCCAACGGCGACACCGTCATTAAGGGGTACACATACACACACGCACGTGCAATCAGGGTAGATTTCAACAAGTAGCGTGTGTGCAGAGATTTGTACTCACACCCACACCCACAAACCCACCCACAGGGGCGACGACTTAGCTTCCAACCTGATCCCATTACCCTACCCCGTCCCCCTGTTTTGGGCATTGCGGGCATGTCCGGCCTTTACATCAACCTCAACAGCGCCCGATCCTCCACTTCCAACACCCCGACGGACAGCGTGTTGTCCAGCACTTGGAGATGATTATGCCATGGTGGCTGCCTTCTGGACGGACTTGCTTGCTGATTGTGGGAAAGTGTACTGGGATGGGCTTTCGAGCGGTGAAGAATGTTACGCTTCTTGCGATTTCCAATAGAGATATACGATGAAGCGTTTCTCAAAAAGAAGCACTTGCAAAAGGCTTTGCGGCCGAGGCGACGCTGATCGCGACATGGATCAATGTGTGTATGTGTGCGCGCGCACGCGCGCGCGTGCCTGCGCATGAACTTGTGTGCATGCTTGCACGTGCGTGTTTGCGTGCGCCGTGCGCGTGTAGTTTGCTGATTGGTGTTACTTTGGTGTTTTCCAAGTCTCTACATTCTCTTGTCCAGGTGGATCCATGCTGCAGGTCCTTGACAACCGTCAACACGTTTCAAGCGGTGATAGCCTTCAACAGGCGCACGGTCTTCGTGGGCTTGCTCTATCCTGAGCTGACCTTCGGGGGCACCTACTGCGAGCAGCAGTTGGCTTCACATCAACATGTTGCAAGCATCAAGTCAACATATTGTCAACATGCCATGCTTGTGCGCATTTTGTCATGCATGCAGTCCAAGCGGGATTCAACCTCGGTGATGGCGTGCGCTCGTTTCGGGTGCTCACTTCTTTCGCCACCTTCTCCGAATTCGACAAGCGCTCCGATGTTGGCCAGGTGTGCGTGTGTGTGTGTCTGTGAAAGCAAGCATATGCACTCAGTTGGTTTCCGTGATTTCTCATGTGTGTCTTCACATGCATGCATATGTCGTTTGATTGCTTCTTAGCAGGCAGGCAAGTGGTGGTTTGGACTCGATCGAATCAGCGACACAACCATCTGCACATTTGCCTAGTGAGCGGCACACAGACACTTGCGTAGTGGCTTCCGCTATGCCAATGCCAACATGTCACACCCTTGCTGAGAGAGTGTGTTTGGCTGTTTGTGTGTCACTACTTGCAGCATTGATGACCCGTTCCCCGCCGAGGCGTGCAAGGAAGTGCGTCTATTCGGCGAGGCTGGCGTGGACGTGTGCGGCCACTCGCGCGTGATGGATTGGGAATTCAGCGCCGACAACAACTTCGACGACGCAATGGACACAACATCTCCCAACACCTCACCTTAGCCACTCAGCCGCCAACGATCATTGACATACGCGTGGACACGACAACGGGAAACGATTACCCATATGTGGGTGAGGTTATACGCGTTATCCCGGTCGTTGATACAATTTGTGTCAACTACGGCGTCAGAGTCAGCTGCGGCGAAGGCTCCATTGTGGTGCGCGAGCAAGTGTGTCGCGTGCACGCGCGTGCATATGCACCCCAACAAACAGTGCATACATGCATGCATGCGTGCGTGTGCGTGCACACACTGCACACGCTCGTGCATGTGCTTGGCGTATGCAGATTTGCGCGCATATGCTCATGCGTGCACCACAACAGTACAAGACTCGTGCTTGTCTGTCGGTACAAACTACCAGCGAGCGTTTGCAGGCAACAAACCTTGTTTACAGGGAGACGAGAACAGAATTTGTCGTTGCACCACGGGCGTCACGACCATCACCGTCGTGGTCGGGCAGAATGGCCTCATCGCCACGGACACCATCGCTATCACTGTTGTGGAGTACAAGCAAGCATGCAGCCCGTACGTTGTAACACAACACAACACCCACACAGCAGCACACACGCATCTCTTCAGCTAACAAACTTGTCATTATAACAGAGAAGAGTTTCCCCCTGGTGGGAGAGCTGTTGGGCGTCGTGGTTGTGACACGAGGCAATGGACCTCACAAACATACAGTTGCAACCCCTTAGCCGCCGGCGTGAAGCCATGCACACCATTGTGGAGAGCATGTGCGAGCCGTGCTGCGGAGGATGCAGCTGTGATTAGGATATTCTACGGCAACCGCACTGTGGCGGAGACACGTAGAAGCAGCAATCGGGTGGGTTGAGAGAGATGTTGTTGTGTTGTGTTGTGTTTGTTATGTGATGTGGCTGAGGTTGGTTGGGTGGTTGTGTTGTTAGGCGGATTTGTTTGCGCGGGAAGCTACGGCGGCGCTGCTCAACTCCTTGACGCTGCCGTACGCGTCTTGCGCTCTCGCGGTCAAGCTTAAGTCTCGACACGCTCTGTACCGCGGCGTGTTCTCGGAAGAAGGTGAGTCTCTCTCTCTCTCTCTCTCTCTCTCTCTCTCTCTCTCTCTCTCTCTCTCTCTCTCTCTCTCTCTCTCTCTCTCTCTCTCTCTCTCTCTCTCTCTCTCTCTCTCTCTCTCTCTCTCTCTCTCTCTCTCTCTCTCTCTCTCTCTCTCTCTCTCTCTCTCTCTCTCTCTCTCTCTCTCTCTCTCTCTCTCTCTCTCTCTCTCTCTCTCTCTCTCTCTCTCTCTCTCTCTCTCTCTCTCTCTCTCTCTCTCTCTCTCTCTCTCTCTCTCTCTCTCTCTCTCTCTCTCTCTCTCTCTCTCTCTCTCTCTCTCTCTCTCTCTCTCTCTCTCTCTCTNCGCGTCTGTGTGCATGTTCAAATGGAGCAAGAGGGTCAATCACCTACTGCACCAGACACATGTAACTTTTGCTTTGTTCTGCGCTGAGTTGACTTGGCACTGCGGTACTTTGCAGCGGACACCGTTTACGACAAGTTTCGCGCAAAGAATGTTACCGGCGGATGCACCTTGCCGGTGTGTACATAAGCTCAGTGTATAGGTGAGCATTTACCGATAAACTCTACCAAGACGTTGGTAGCTCTACCATGACCATCTTGGTAAGTTTTGCTGGCGACGGGTTTTTGCACTGTAACGACTGACAAACGGTCAGGCTTGATTTTTGTTTTCTTGACTTTATATTACTATACTGCGACAAATGGAAACATTTGTGATATAAATGTCCACCTCCGTCAAGCTCAAGATTGCGGAAGTGTGTCAACACAAGTAATGTGCAAAGGAGTATGCAGTGTACAAACAATGTGTGTGTGATACCATTGTATGTTAGCCAATGGCATCGCAGTGCGAAAGGCCTGAGGGGTGGGAGAGGGGAACTTCTACATCTGTAAGTGGGCTCGACGGGGACCAGAGGGGAGGGCAAGCGTTGAAGGGAGAAAAAGGGGTTGCGAGAAGCAACCTGTGCAAAGCTGTATTTGCCACAACAGTCTCCAGTCCATCTGCAATTTGCAAATGATCTAGAGTACAGCTGCTCTTGCAGCTGAGCTGCATAATCCTTCAGATGGGGGCTCTTCAGCGCGGTGGTGTCATGACCTCTGGCTAACATACACTCCAATCTCTTTCAAATCTGAATGATACACTTGCACCAGTTACCAACACCATGCACACTACACTCCTGTTATATACAATCACATACTCGTTTCACAACTGTAATCTGCACAGATGTCACGTAGTCTCATATAGAAGAGCCATTGGATATGCCACTCAATGAGCGGTTGAGAACATGATTGCTCAGAAAGCTTGACGAAAGCGGCTCTTGAACTAGACCGCCAAAGTTGCAGCTGTGACATGCGCAGTTGTCGACCCCAAGCTGATCCTTGACACAAGTCTCTGGGCTGCAGTTTCACGAAAGTCAGCACGGCAGCTTGCAACAACGCATGCAAATTAAAACGCTCAGCTCATTGCTCCAATCAGGACTCCCTTGCAGTGTTTTGACCAAGTCGTACCTGCCAGCGATCGTGCCCACGCGTTGTCGCGAAGCCATGAGGTCCTCAATAAAGGTGTCCAGTTTCTGCTGGGTTACGTTAGGCATAACCACTGCGTGCGCAATCTGGCCTTCGCAAGCCAGTTGCCACTTTTTGACAAACTTCTCCTCCTGCGGCCTTTCAAACACCACCGTCGAGGATAGCCTGTTCAGCATCGTGCCGATCCCGCGAGCTCTTAGGGACTTGTGCAAGTACTGCCAATAACAGCAACCGCTTAAGACGAGTGTGCAAGCCCTACAAGCTGCGAGTAAGCCATGCTACCAACCCTACTTGCAGCTAACATGCTTGGCTGCAGCACTCCCATGCTGCCCCAATCCCTGCCCCCCACACTTAATGCAGACATAGAAGCACATACATGCTTGATTGTGCTACAGTAAACCTGGACAACAGCAAAGTACAACAGCTGAGTGAAGAAACCAATACCAACCACAGTCCCCTCCCTCACGCTCCCCTCTTCCCCCCACTCACACATGACATCTGCCACAAGCATCGGCTAGCTCATCTCCATTGCTTGTCCTAACCACAGAGACGATCACACGATTGACACACTTGATGGCCGCAGCAAACAAGCTGTTGCATAATTGACACAAACGATGCATTTAAGCCGCCCAAACATGCACCTCATGCAAAGCAATTCAGTCCGCTGGCAAGTGTTGGAGTCATCCTCTATTTGCCATGTCCAACACTTACTTGTGCCAGAGCCATGCAGGCGCGCACTTCCTTCCGGATGCCTCGGTAACCCTTCTTGTTCAGTGTATACCAAAGGAAAATGGGGGCGTGACCATTGCGACTGCCCATAATTGTGGCATCACGGCTGGCAAGGTACTCCACGTCTCGGCTCAGCTGTCGGATGGAAGAAAGCCGTGTGATGACCACACCGCAAGGCATCGGGCAACCTACAAACTTGTGGCCCGACACAGACACACTGCCAATAGGCTTCTTGAAGGTCACAAGCGGCGCACGTTTCAGGAATGGCACCTGCAAAGAGCAGCCAGGAGAATGTACTCTCCACAATGCCAACCAAGACAAGAAAGCCACTGCACAAAAAGGAAACGCACAAGTCAACACAGATGTCGTCCTTGAATAGTTCATACCATGAGACCAAACAATGCGCCGTCGCAATGAATGAAGAAGCGCTCTTCCGAGAAGCCAGCACGGGTGAGCGCATCCAAAACGCCGTCCAGGTCATCCACAGCGCCCTTGACAGTGGTGCCAATGTTGACATTCAGCACGGCACACCTGTCTTTGTTCTGTAAAAGCGACTGGAACAACTCTTCGCAGTCAATCTCGCCAGTGATGAGCGTAGGGACCTTCACCGCATCCATGCGGTACATGCGTGCTGCCTGTGCCATCAAGTGTAACAGTCAGCATGCACGCTATGCTTCACACGGCAACACGCATGATAGCATTCAATAGACTAATGCACATAGCACCTTGAACACTGAGTAATGTGACTCCTTAGAAGCGTATAAGACGGCATCTGGAAGGCACTCCCTGCCGACAAGAATGCCATGCAGGTTGCCTTCAGTGCCGCAGTTGGTGATGTAGCCCCAATATTCCTCTTTCGGTATCTGCCAAAGCGCAGCGAACCAGTCCAGAACACCGACTTCAAACGCTCGCGAGTGCACTCCATAGTTGCTTTCCACGAATGGGTCACCCAAGTTGTTAATGCTGAAACCCTGACAACACAAGAAACAGGCTGCGCTCAGAGTACAGTACATGCAGCGCACGTACAAGCTACATGCATGCCGCTCGCGACAATCATGCGAATATGCATGCACTGCATTTGCTCCTTTTGCTGTTGATTGCACTACGTGCAATCAACAACAAATAATTACAGTTCAGCGCATGGCAATGCCATTGTGCAGCATGCAAAAACTTGTTACTGAGCTAATGTGTGTCATAAGCCTGCGCTGCATCGAGCATCACGTACTTGAAGCTGAGCTAGAGCGCCGTAGTCAAAGTCCAGGTTGTAAGGGTAGCCCAAATGGTGGGCGGTGCGCTCCATGAGCTGGCGGCGGAACTTAGCCAGAACGGCAGCCATGGCAGCCTCCCTCTCAACGGAATCCTCCTCCTCCTCCTCGTCACCATCCCTGGCCTCGGGCTCCGTCACGGCATACACGGCGAACTCCTGAGCGGCACCGCTGCCCGCAGCAGCAGCAGCAGCCCCGTTCACCGTCGTGGCCAGCGCCGGCTTCTCCCTGGTGGGCTTCGCCGACGCAACAGGGGAAGGCTCCGTCGGCGGAAGGTCCGCCAGGTCCACCGCGCCGTCCTCGCTTACCCGCAGCTGCCTGAACGCCGCCGACATGGCCATGACCGTGCCTTCCCCCCTTGCCCACCACCCCGCCCCTCGCCGCTGCTCACCCCTGAAAACCCTAACCCGACAGTGGCGACACTTCTGAATCCAACGCCTATAACAACAGCACTGCTCTCGCCAATGCCACCAACACCGCCGCCGCCGCCGCCGCCGCCGTGCCAACTCTACCAGGCATGCACGAAATTTCACCACTGTTAGAACGCCGTTCTGTTGTTAGCGCATGATGCTTGGCATCTTGTCAGTGTTTGTCGTTCGATGTCAACAGAAAGGCGGCAAACGCGTGACAGCGCCTACGCGTTCGTTGCCTCCCGTTGTCAGCGCATGCACGCAACTGTCCGCGCAGGAGACTGTGTGAGCGCGTCTGATGTGGAACCGCCACGTGTACCGGAGGTGAAGCGTCGGCTGTTCGACGAAACAGGGTTCGTACACAGCTGATGATTGGTGAACAGAAGATGCTATGCTCTCTTGGACATTGCCAAGGTTATCAGATGCAAAATGCCAAACTATAGCATGATATTGACCATGTGACAGTGCTGCTCCATCATGGAGTGCAGCGAAGAAGGTAGCTTAGAGTCTTTATGATTCAATTTGACATTGTTCAACAGTCATATATGAAGTAAAGTAGTGTTTTACGCAGCTGCTGATGATGATGATGATGATTGCAATCTGAACACACATTGGCCTACGCTTAACGCATACAAAAACTTAAATATGCTCCTCTATCAGCCTATTGTGCAAGCCATTAAGTAATGTTTATCATGAAAAATACCACATATGTGTCAATGTTGTGTGGGTTATATTTGGGCAACCATAACCAATGCTGGTACGGTCAACATACTTAATATATGTAACAATATATTAATCATATTGCCTCAAGAAATTTTGCGCTGTATAAGCCGTTAAACAGCAAAAGACAATCTGTGTGATGACGGTCTCTGCAAACGCATCGCAATTGCTGTCCATCAACAAGCGGAAAGCTAAATAGCCCTCACAAGTTTTTGTTAAACCTTCAACGGCATTTTATAGCACATGTCAGCTGCCGTTTTTTATGAGCATATACTTGTTGCAGTAAGCTTAGCATATGACAATATTGCTACTTGAAGTTAATTAGGCTTAAGTGATACATAGTAATATCTGAAATACTCTGGATGAAACATCGCAAACCCAAACAGAAGATTTGATAGTGGGGGTGGGGCATTTAACCGAAAACGCTGTCGGCTTGTCAAAATCCGCTTTGCTACACGCTTAGGCTTTGCTTCGATGTTACAAAATTTGCGCTTAATCGTCGCCAATAATGCATTGTGCATAACTCCGAATGCATTGAAGTTTATTCAAGTAGTTGTGATGCCTGCATGCGCGTGCTGCGTGCAACAATTAGTATCATACACAAGCTGTTTCACATCATTACAAGACTTCATGTAACATGTAGTCTTGTAATGTTGGGTTGAGGTAAATGCATAACAACGCATCAAGATTAGACTAGGAACATATGGAATGTTCATATACAATGACACGGAATACGTTATTTCCTACATTACATATTATCATTGCCGATATTCATGTTTAAATGTTCAACTCTTTCAACTATGAGCGATACATTGTTAGCATGCACAAATTGTTTTAAATATATATATATATATATATTAACAATATTATCTCATGTTTATATGGGGTCACATCAGCGACATCAGCACTCGACAACATGACATAACCACATGCAGATGCATTACACATATGGTACTCATCAACTAGTTATTTAATACTTCTGTCGAAAACGCTTTATCGGTAATCAACAAACATTACGTCACACCACATGATTGCGTATGCTATGGTTATAGTTTTAAGCATAGCAATGAAAATTATTTTGAATCAATTCAAGTATTGATTCCATGGCATACCGTAATGATTGCAGCGCAACTTGCAAGTTGGCTTTGCAATCTGCAGTGCCAACAGGTACTTAACTTAACAATGGGCGATTCAATACTTGCCCAAGTGCAAGTTGATTACCTGGCATTGCAATCGCCCCCTGGCCTGCAGGATATCAACAAAACACTCACATCCATAAGCTGAGCTGCTATTACACTTGGCATGCCCTGATTCGCGTGGCCGAGTCGCCACCGGCAGCACGCCGGACACGAGTACAGCGTTCGCACAGCATCGGACCGGAATCCCCAAAACCCCAGTCGGTCGCAGGTGGGTAGCGCACCGGTCCGTCGGATAAGCATGCCCAGCTTTACCTACAGAGGCATACCACCGCCGCCGCCGCCAGGAGCGCCGCCTTGCGAGTGTGGGTGAGGGGGTAGTAGTCTGCTCTGGTACGCTTAAGGTTGTTTGCGCACTGGCACTGATCATCTAAGCGACGGTGGGTGACTTGGACGCCTGATTGCGGAGCATGTCGCTGGGGAGGCCCAGCTGGTTGCTGCGCTGGTAGCCAGGCTCGTGGTTGAGGCTGTTGTAGGTGTCGTTGAACGCATTGCTGTAGATTAGCAGTAGATTAGCACTAGACGTGCTTTGCCAGCATGGAGGCGTTGGCCACGTCGGCATCAGCGCCGTCGTCGTCGGCAGCGCAGCCATGCTTGCAATTTAGGAGAGCTTCTGCTTTCCCGGGACAAAGGCCGAATAGAGTTCGTCCGGCGGCGCCGTTGTTACGACGGCGAGTGAGGCAAAGCTCGAGCAGTCGAGAGCTGGTGAGACATTGATAGTCCTTCTATGTTGTGGCATATCTCCTTATACATTGTCAAGTTCTGCGCTGCTGTTGATATGAAAATGCATTCAGAATTTTCGTTGTTGCTCGTTGTTGTGTTCCTAGGGGTGTTTATACCGTGAATTGGTTCTCAACATTAGGTTGTTCTATGCATGTGCACTGATAAGGTGGTCACGGGTTGTCATGCATCTGTGGTACTTATGCATGCATGCTGTCATCCATAGGCTTGTGCAGTGCTATCAGCAGACCGCGGCTTGAAGACCCATTTTTCCCAGAATGGCGCACCCAGCATCAATAATATTCTTGAGGCTCGCATCTCAGAAGACTTGATGGCGAAGCAACAAAGTCGCCTCAAAATTTTCAGCGGAACTGCGAATCGACCTTTGGCAGAGGTATGTTTTCAAGGGCAGGAGTATCACTCGAAGTGAGTAATTCAGATTCATTCATTCATTTCTCCATTTATGCAGAACTTTGCAAGTAACAGCATGCAATTGTACTACTGATATTGTGCAGGAGATTGCGATGTACTTGGGCGTGGATCTTGGTCAGATCAAGATCAAGAAGTTTGCTGATGGAGAGATTTATGTTAAGATAGAGGAGTCGATACGCGGGAAGGACGTGTTTCTTGTGCAACCAACATCACCACCAGCCAACGACCATTTGATGGAGTTGCTTATTATGATTGATGCATGCCGACGAGCGTCTGCACGCACAATTACAGCTGTCATTCCGTACTTTGGCTATTCACGAGCAGATCGCAAGGTCCGAACCTGCATGCACTGTAATCGATAAAAACAAGATATAGGTCCGAAGCCATGCATGCACTGTTTGGTGTGCTAAGAATAACACAAGTCCTGAAAAGCCATGGCTTTGTGCTGATGTCTTTTGGCTCGTTCAACATTAGCTGGTGAGCAGGTATCCGGGCGAGAGTCCATTGCAGCAAAGCTTGTCTCCAACCTGATCACGGAGGCTGGTGCCAACCGTGTGCTTCTCCTAGACTTACATTCCGGGCAAGGCATGGGCTACTTCGACATCCCAGTTGATCATGTCTTTGGCCAGCCCGTCATTCTGGATTACCTCGCCAGTAAGATGATTGACTCCCGAGACTTGGTGGTCGTGTCTCCTGATGTTGGCGGCGTGGCACGCGCCCGGCACTTTGCCAAGAAACTGTCTGATGCGCCGCTTGCCATCATTGACAAGAGGAGATCAGCTCACAATGTTGCAGAGGTGATACAAGCAGGCAAATATTGCAAGCTGTGTTCTGGAATATAAAATAACGGACCCTGTTGGAAATGGTGTGTGAGCTGAATGTATGACCACTGCCAGGTGATGAACCTGATTGGCGATGTCAAGGGGAAGGTTGCGGTCATGGTTGATGACATGATCGACACGGCGGGAACCATCACAAATGCCGCAGCTGTGCTGCATGAGGAGGGGGCACGTGAGGTTTACGCCTGCTGCACGCATGCTGTACTCAGGTATGCCTTTTCTGCTGATGTGTACTCTTGTAAACTGCAGCGGATTGCTTGGCAGTGGGCATCAAATGGCTTGCGGCATGTCCGTCATTACTGCGCACGAGTGTGCGCGCATATGCGTGTGCGTGTGCTTGTCATACCATCGTGCCGGCGGGCATTGTGTGAAGGAGGAATGCTTGACCTGTTTGTGCTGTGCGAAATGCTGATGCACACCGTGGTACACAGCCCGCCTGCTGTGGAGCGCTTGTCAGGGGGCCTATTTCAGGAGGTTATTGTGACGAACTCCATCTCATTGACGAAAGACATGTATTTCCCGCAATTGACAGTGCTGTCTGTCGCCAACCTACTCGGTGAGACCATATGGCGGGTGCACGATGAAAGCTCCATCAGCAGCATATTCAACTAGCGTGATTGTTGGTGGGCCAGACCACTCCAGTTTTGTAGATGTTTGTTTTGAGATTATTGTTCTTGTGGGCAAGTTGTTAATGCTGACATTACACCATGTATGCGGCCCGTGCTGCAAGTGATAATTCTGATCACAGATCCAGCTTGCAGCGCACCACACGTACAAGTAGTAGTATCACTTGCGCACGCGCAATGCTTACACCACACCACGCTCAAACCACATGCATTCATTTGGGCACAAATGAAAGTGTGCACAGCGAGTGTCGAGTTAACAGGAGACCAGCAAGGAAGCACCTGAAGTCCAAGTAGCACGCAATAGCCAACTTGAATGCTGTCTTCGATTGTCCTTTGTGGTGATGATTAGGGTCAGCAGGTTTTCTTGCCACCTAAAATTATGGCCATCGCGGTTGACCGGCAGCCATCTGCTAGTAGAATGCATGCATCTTACAAATGCATGCATCTTACAAATGCATGCGCGCTATGCATGCTGCATCTTTTGTACACACATCGTGGCAAAATTGCTCAGATAACAGTTATTGCGCAGTACCTACGTGATACTCACACAGGTTCAGCAACGGGACGCAACTACTGGACAACTGAACCAGCACAAGGTCTTGTGTGACCATTGGATGATGGTGGTAGCTGGATATCCTGATCTACACCAGCAACTTTCAACAAGCTGACGTCTGAAGTTCAGACATCCCTTGTAGGCCCCCAGATCCCAGTTACCGTCGGACCCGGTCGCTGCCTCTCCTGCCATCCTCTGCATCCCGATGGCGCTCGCCATCATGTCGACTACTCCTGTCCCTGTCCCTGTCCTTATTGCTGCGCTCCAGCCTGTCCCGTTTGACTCTTTCTCGGTCCCAATCCATTGGTTTGTGCTCTTTTTCCGTATCCTGGTCGCGCCCGTCTCTGTCGCGCCTGGAATCCCTGTCATGCCGCGCCTCTTTGCGTTCAAAAGAATCAATGTGCTCTTGAAACAGCACTTCACGCATTGTTCTCGGCAGGCCGCTATAGCGGTCATCGCCCCTCAGCATATGCTTCGCATCGGACCACGACTTGGGTTTCTTATCTCTCCAAAAGCGTGCAGACAGCTTCTCACTGAGCAGCTCTCTGTAGTCCTGCTTGCAGCGCTGCAAATACAACACAACAGAGCATACCTGAGACACTGCCATCTTGCAAACTTTGTCGCTCACATGCAGCATGTGCAGCTCAGCCCACCTCTACTAACTTGGCATAGTACTCCTTGAATAACCTTTCTTGCTCGCTTGCATCCAGATCTGGAGCGTCGAAGCGCTCATCCTGTTCAAGCTTTCTTCGCACATCCGACCAAGTCACCTACGCAATGCAGCCCAGTTACCAGCGTTGTGTGCTGCGTTATGCTGTAGACACAAGTCTTTTGAACTGCGGGACATGCATTGATTTCAAGTCAATGTGTACCTCAGCACTGGTCACTTTCTCAGCCAGCAGTTGCTGATAACCGTCAACGGCGTCTTGCTTGCGTAGTTTGGCACGCCGCTTGTCATTCTCCTCCTCATCGCGCTCCTTGCGCTTGCGCTCCTCTCTCTCATGAGCACGCAGTCGCTCCTGTATCACACATCACACAAGCATCATTCCCTGGAACCTACCATCAGGGGATATTAGGAAAAGTCTACATGTCCACGCCACGCATGCAGTGAAAATGTTGCACGATAGGATACACGTGCTCACCTCCTCGCGCTGCTGATCTGCAACCGCCTTGCGAGCTTCAGACTCTGCAGCTTCCAATCCTCTGACATGGCGCACAAACAAGCGTTCCCGCTCATCACGCCCAAGCGCTTCATACCGTGGGTCATCTGCAAGCTCCTCTTTGACCTGCAAAGAGATGCATTGGAACTGAGGTTTTTGTGCAATGGCCTTATGGCATGCTTTTGCTTACTGCCAACGTACACACTCACATTGAACCAGCGGGCATTTGCTTTCACATTGTGCTCGCCAAGCAGCTCAAGAAACTCCCTCTCAGCTTTCAGCTGGCGCTCCTTCTTTTTCTCTTCTTCTGCCTTTCGCAAAGGTAAGGTCCTGCAGCCATCATAAGTTGTTCAGTGCACAAGCTCGCTCCATCATGTCCCACCCGCACACGCAAGTCAGACCCTCAGCAGCACTAACAGACCGCTCAAGAAGTATAGCTTCTCTTTCTTTGGGTTCCAAGGCGTTGAACCGAGGATCGTCACCCCACGTCTGCGCCAAATCGTCGCACTTTGTCTCCCAAGTAATCACCTGCACAATAGTCAGCATCAGCAGGATGCACGCTCCCAACCTGGTACCAGTCCTGATGAATATGCATGGCTGCAAAGCAGCATGAACACACTGCTGAGCACGGCTAGTTGCATGTTCCAATACATACAAAATGTTGTCATGTTCACAAGACCTCCTGTTAACTGTATTTGGAATCTCGAGTCTGCAGATGTAGCACATAACAAACTCGCACAACAGGTCAGAGGCGTCACAAAAAGGTTTGGGGTTGGTACTACTGCGGTACATGGAGGGATAAGGCCAGGGGTGCTGTTACCTTTGCAACAAGGCGTGAGACGGGAGAACAACTGACTCGTGCCACACACAGCAGAAGGTTCCAGGCAGCCAAAGCTGTTGTCGGCTCTAACATCAACACAAGTAGAGATGCAGCAATGCACACAGTTGAGGTGCGGCTGTGACAGCGTGTTGTTGCCAAAAAAACCAACTCGACACGTGCGTACTGAAAGTCACGCAAGGCCCACATCATGCACCCACCTCTGTGGCTTCGTCAAGCAGCTGGCGGAAGCCATCGACAGCAATGCGCAATGCTGCCCGCCTCTCTTTGCGCTCCTCTTCAGCCCTTGTCTTCACATAGTGCTCAAACAACGCACGGCGTTCTGCATGCGTCGGAACAAACTGCACAGAACTAAACCTCTCAGCAAGGCAGAAAGAAAAGGCCGCGCGCAATACTATTGCTGCAATACGGCACTAGTCTTACATTTGCGCAGAGCACGAGCCCTTGCCTTGAATCTGGGGTCATAAATAATCTTCGGGAGCTCCTTCTCCCACTTTGAGAAGGGCAACACACCCTTCTCCTTCAGCATGTCCTGTTTCCCCGGCCGCGACGTCAGCGGGCATGTAATATAAACCATATGATCTGGGCAATGAAAGGAACAAGACAAAGAAACAACAACAACAATACAGCATTACTCTGAAGTGCTCTGCACGCTCCTCTTTCGTGAGTTTCTTGCCGTAAATTTCCGGCTGGGCTGCCTCCTCCTCCTCCTCCTCGCTAGACTCGCTCTCAGCTTTATGGGCAGGGGGCGCCTCCGGAATGGGTAGAACTAACTTCTCCTCTGGAGGGGTGGATGGAGCCACGCTGGCGTCTGCCAGCTTCTTTTTGACAGCTTCCAGTGGTGCTTTAACTGGTTGGGCCTCAGCAACGGGTTCCTGAGCTGAAGTCGCTTCCTTTCCTGTGGGCTGTGCTGTACGGTCGGCAAGTTCAGCAGGCACTTGCCAGCTTGTTTCCTGCCAACAGCATTGCATCCGTCAAACCAAAGGTTTGCAAATGCAATGCGCCTTATGGCGGCATGTAGACTGATGTATAAAGATAATATGTACCTTGGTTTTGGCGTTGTAGTAATACTTCTTGCCATCGTCTGTGTGGACAATTGCCCAGCCTGTCCCCTTGACCTTGTCTCTGCACACCACCACGACTCTGTACCTCAGTATGCTTCTTACCAATGCTGCCACATGCGACAAGGATGACAATACCACTTCAAACAGTAATGCTGGCCGCATTGATGGTCGCTTACACAGATACTGGCCGTGGCTGCGCGTTCACCTTCGTTGACTGCACATAAGATGCAAACCAAGTTACAACTACCGTGCAATTTGCAATCAGTGACAGCAGAGTTGCACACGCCCCACCTCTCCCTTGAAGCCTTTTGGTTTGGTATATGTGGACTGTCCAGTCCGCGCATTGAAGTAATAGATGACGCCATTTGCATTGTGCGCAGTCCAGTCTGCCGCATCCTGCCCAGCCGCATCTTCAGCGACATCAACATGCTTTACAGCCGGCGCGGGGCCCTCGGGCATGAACCCTGGCCTGGTTGGCACGAGCAGCGGCGGCGGGTAAAGCCCTGGAGGCACTGGGTAAGGCGGTCCCGGACGATGGGGTGGGATGCCAGGTGGCAGATGCGATGCGAAGGGCCTGGGTGGGCCATACGGACCTGACCCTAAGGCCATTCTTGGGCCCGGGGCAGTCCCTAGCGCCCCACCAAGTGGCCCATGCTCATGCTCGAGCTGACCATCTGCGTGAGGATCCTGGAACCCAGGCGTGGGACCTGACCCTAACACGGGACCTACGCCTGGCGGTGATGTGAAGCCGCCATGCAAGGGAGGAGTAGGCCCTTGGCCTGGTATGCTGCTGGGTCCTTGTACAGGAACACCAGGCGGCCCGGGGAAGCCAAGTGTGGGTCGCCCTGACAACTGCACAGCAACAATCAATAAGGTGAACAGTAACGGCTGTGAAGGCTACTCACGCGAGAGACCCCAATGCTATGAAGCTCACTGCTCAGTACCTAATCGCATGCTAACAAACACAGCCAGGTGAGCAAAGGATTGAACATGCATGTGGATTTGCGCGTTGCGATGGGATAAAGGTCACACTGCAGGCAAGTCAAGCGGGCATGTGGCTTGTTGCAACATCCGGCATTGTTCGTTCAGTAGCACTATCCTGTTAACATCTGGCTAAGCACATGAACAAGAACTGCACACACTCATGTCGCTTGCGCGGCACTTGAAAGCATGCACTGTATTACTTTAGTAATCAGTGATTCCATTGTGACTGGCACAGCCAGGTGCTGCCTTGCACGTATCAAAGCCAGCACTGGCCAATCAGCTGGCAGCAAGCAACGGATTGGTTTGCTCAGTACTGCCCAGAGGATTGGCCCGTGCATATGCTAACTGTGTGAAACAACAACAGCATACCCTATCGCAGTGGCGTTTCTTACCTCAGAGGGCGGTGCATGCGGCCATGGTGGTGGGTGACCGTTACCACCAGCTCCTTCTGGCGGCCGAATGTGCGGCGGTCCGGGGAGCGGCTGCACCACCGCTGGCCGCTGTTGCTGATGCCCCGGTGACGGAGGAAGCTGCTGCTGCTGCAGTGCCGCAGCATGCTCACCAAGAGGCCTGTCCTGCTCAGGACTTTGCATTATCTGGCAGCACCCGCCTTGAGCTCGGCCTTGATGGCTTCCTCCCTTTTTTGCAAGCTACGGCCTAACCTACTGGAAGCGACTGCCGCAACAACAGCGCCCAGGCATGAGCCTATGGCGCAAGCTTGAGCTGCTAGTGAATTGAACAACAGCAGCCTTGACTGTTGCTGAAAATGTCCAGAGTTTTCAGGTCAAGTTGCTTAACTCCTCAAGCCATGCCGATCCTGAGACAGCTGGCAGTCCCGCCCCACCATGGCAAGTGCATGCATGCCGGCACGCCCGCCCGCCGCCCGCCGCCCGCACCGCTCACCCCACAGAGGACACAAACCCTATCACTGCCTCTTCCACGCGCTCTGATTGTTCCGTGAATGGCGTTTCAACTTCAAACTTTCAAGTCTTCTGTCATTGTTCCATGCAGCAAGTGCTTTGAATAAACTCTGTACGTCCGCTTTCACTGACGCACGCCTTCCATAAAGGGTGCCTTGTTTGCAGCCTGGAGATTGAAGCGCACAACTCAACAACATACCAACTTGCTTACGAAGACATAACCTGTTCGTAGATACGTCATGCATCTTCGCTCAGGATGTCACATTATGCAGTCTGTGTACTTGGATTGTGCTGACTGCGTTGTGCTGCAGAGTTGCACAGGTGTGGGTGACACAACACTCCTATTTTGTGCTTACACACATAGCACAGGATGCGCCGAAGAAGCCTTTGCCCACTTGCAGACGGTGTGATACTGTGATCACCTCAAACCCATGCTCAATCAACACATGACAATGTGATGACTGCATACAACGCATGTCCCCGCGCTGCAACTGGTGCCACAATCTCTATAGCAAAAGATGCATTGATTTATACAAACTGCAACTAACTTCTCGGGCTAAGGTGCTGGAGTGCAGCGAGCTACTAACTAGGGAAACAACTGAGTTTCAACACGCATGCGTTAAGTCGAGTTGTCTGCTGCGCGCTTCTCCATTACATGCCTCATGGCGTCCTCCATCAGGACCTTTGCTGTCTTGGTGCGGATGTCACCCGTCTCCTGCGGCGCAACGGCCTCTTGGAAGATACGGCCCAACACACGCAGGCCCTTCGCCCGCGCCTTCAGCACCGCCGGACTGGTGCTGGATGGAGACACTGGTGAGGAAGCACTTGCGTACAATGCCTGCAATTGTTCAACCCTGGTCAGCATGGCGCATGCACAGACCATGAACATACAACAAGCAGACAGCTGGCAGTGTCGCTTGACTTGAGGCTTTTGTGTGCAACCCATCCATGTGTCATACCATTGTCAACACTGCTACGATTCTCACCATGTGGCAGACCCTTTGCAACGTGGCCTCAATGTCAAGAATGTTCGCTCTCCACATTGCGTCCAGCATGAGGGGTAACGACTCTTCCATCAGCAATTCAACGGAAGGACCTTTATCGTTGCCCGGGCGACCCATGGCTTCAGCAATGTTCTTGGCTGCCAACTGCCTTTCCATTCGCTGTTGCGCTTGGTGCACTTTCAATGCGGCGCCTAGTGCTGCAAATTGTGACCGTAATGTGTGCCCTTTCCTCCTGCACACACGCCAACAACGACTGTAAGCAATGAAGCTCTCAACCCACAAGTGCCACAGAAGTAAAAATTACCGAGCATCACACATTGCTAATGCATACACCGTGCAAGCACAACCCCTTACTTGAGCATGGTCAGGCCGCCCTCAAAACCTCCCAACGCTTCACACGCCTTGCTTTCATACATGTAACCAATTGTATGCAGCATGGTTTCGCCATATGAAGCAGATGCCAGTGTTGCAGCCTCTGCGATCATGGCTTCAACAAAGCCTGCCTCATCGCCCTCAACCCATCGTCGCAACAATGCGCACAGCAGTGTAGCCAAGCGTACTTCCCGCTCATGCTGACTCTGCTTCAACTCGCCGGCGCTCATCTCTCCTCCCGCACATGCTAACGCTGCCAGCTTCAACTCGCCTACCAAGTGCTCAAAGCGATCGCTGCCAAACAACATGGCAAAGAAAGCCGCAGAGTCCATGAAGTTGACGTCCAGCCCTTCCTTGCCATGCTTGTCATACTTAGCTCGCAAGTCTGGATCGCACAACACCTGCACCCAAGCACTGCATGTTTACCAACCGTGAAAGTAAACTCCAGCCCAATGCAGGGCTGCCCACCAGATGCAATGCTTACCTGATATGCTTCCCCAATGGCCTGAAACCGTGCATTGGCATCAGGGTCGTCAGGGTTCTTATCTGCACGTATAATGCTTCAGGACGATGCGAAGCGCATGCAGATCACATTACAAGCAACCCAGCTCATCTATGGAAATGTCCTGATTTTGCCTTGTAACCCCTTCGTAGCACACCTGGATGCAGCTGGCGGGCGAGTATGTAGTAACTGCGCTTGATTTCTTCCGGAGAAGCATTTGGCGTAACTCCAAGCAAATCATAGTAACTTTTTTCTGACACGAAACCATCCAAGCCTCCATCCTCACGCAACCGCTGCAATGTGCGTTTATAGTTGAGTATACACGTTAGACAGGCAACTCGTGCACACCTGATCAAGTGTTGCAAAGGGTACCTGGCGATGCCGTTGCCGAGCATTGCTAAACACATCGTTTTCGACAGTCAAAGCTAAGACTGGCGGATCAACCCACTCTCGCAGCTTGTCATCCCAGATTCGTCCATTTGCCTGTAGCAGCATGATGTACATCACCTTGCACAGTGCAATAGCACTATACTCTACCTTATGGTGCCGGCAACTGCACCTAGCAACTGTCAACCGATGCTTGAACTGCAAGCTAGTCAAGACAGGCCTTTCAAAGCTTACACATTACATGACAATGTGCTCTACAATGCTGTTGCTGCCCTAATGCTCCTTGCAGTAACTGTAGAACATTTGGCCATGTAAGGTGAAGAATCGTAACTAGTTGATTTTCTCAAAATCGCGCATCCGCAAATCTCCTGTCCACTGTGCACTACCAGGAGGGTGCAACATGCAACATACAGCCTACCTGCTGTTGGATGGCTTTAGGTGTGTTGGCCAGGCCTCTCCCAATCTGAGCAACGCCCACGCACACTCCAGCAACCGGCAGGACAACAGCGCCCATGAGCCCTACGCCAACACCCTTTGCAAACCCCTTGGGACCCTCTTGCATGGCTCCAACAGCTGGTGCTGCCACAAGCCCAACTGCTCCAGCGACCACTCCTTTGGCTATCGACTGTACGCATAATAAGTAGCTCATGATTAGTAGCGCATAGATGACACCTGGGCAGGCTATGGGAGAACAAGTGAACGCTGACTTGCAAGTATGCCTAAAGGCGCTATAAGCTACCACATGCTTATATGGTTGTACTGTATGGTATTAGTACTTCATACCGGCATGCACAGGTCACGCACTTGACCATACCTGCCCCGCTTAGGTGGGATCTAGCTAATAACACGTGTGTGACAGGCAAGGTGTAATGTTCAGAAGCCCAATGAGTAACAGAGACAAGTAGACAGCGACTTGCAAAAGTTGTTGTCTCTCACCTTGAGACCAGAAGCAGTGCCAGCAACCACGTTTTTGGGTTTGCGTAAGGAGAAAAGCGGCTCCATGTCCGGCAGCTCACTGCCGTTCATGACAGCCTCCACTTCGCTTGAAGCCCCCATGGCGACAACGCCGCTGGTGCAGCCTACCCTAGCAACTAGTCCGCCAGGCCTGAGCTCACGCACTCAGCAAGCCGAGCATATGACTGCAGCAAGCAGCACTGCTGGCTCAGCGCATGGAACAATATGCCGCCGTCGCTTCTAACCAGCCAGTCAACTTTTGCAACAGCACGCACAAGCTAGCTGGGCACGCTAATCATGCTGCTGTTCAATGCTGCTACCAAAAAGACGCAGCAAAAAGATGCTGTCTCGGCTCCCGCGAGACCCACAACTCCAGCGAGTTGCTGGCAGCAACAGCCGAACCACTACACTACTGTAGCAGCTTGTCACATCAACCAGCACGGCCTGGTAGCACAGATCAACCTAAGCCTCAGGCCCTAAGCCCTCCAGCCTATTGCAGTATACAGCGACACAGAGCGCCACGTAACCAACCAAGCAGGGAGGAACGAGCGTTTGAGGGAACCTCCCTTCAAGATGGGGCACAGATTATTACAGCTGCAGTACGCGTCTTTGCAGAAGCAGGTGGCTGCGCTGCGCAGCCACACCAACAAGGGCCACCACCCCCACCACCGCCACCGTCGCCCACTTTGCCCGCCTCGCACGCACGCAGCAGGTACTCTGTATGTCGACGAGCCGAGAAGATGCGTAACTGCGGTACCAGACGTATATCAAACTCCTTCGCGATACCAGTCGGTGTTACACTGCCACGTGGCAAGTGGGTGGCGACGGGAGTTGCGGCGGCGGCGGCGGCGGCGGCGGCGGCGGTTACCCGGGGTTGTCGTACAGGGTTTGTACGTAGTCTGTGATAATCAAGCTGCAACACTCGGTAAACGCCATTGTAGAAGGTTTGTGAGCCAAAAAGGGGTCGTTGCTTTGCGGAGGGTGGCGCGTAGGGTTTCGCAGCTAAAAGGCACAGAGGTGGAGGTCGTCGTCGTTAGTCGTCGCCTTCGTTGACATCTACGCTGCTTGTGAGGTCTCTACAAGATGGTAGGTGTCATGGCGCCTATCATTCAATTCTGATGTTGGCGTAGGCAAAATTCAACCTGTTGTTTTGTAGTTGCCCGGTGCTCAGCTTTTTGGTATTGTTGTGCAGTCGACGTTAGCTGCGGCGCGAGCCGATAACTTCTACTTCCCGCCGGAATGGACACCAGAACAGGTCAGTCATGCAATGCGGTAGACTGTTTGAGCAATCTCCCATGCGTCCTTGCTACATATGCTAATTGCATGTGTGCAGGGATCATTAAACAAATTCCACGGATCACATGGCGCCCTTGGCGATCGTGCGAGAAAGCTGGATCAGGGCATTCTCATCATTCGGTAAGTTGTGTTGCGGGTAAATTCGAAAAACACTAATAATAATGCTGTGGCCCAGGGCCAGTGGAAGGTTACTGAATACTGCACCTTGCATGCAGATTCGAGATGCCATTCAATGTTTGGTGCTTGGGCTGCAAAAGCATGATTGCAAAAGGTACGTGCTGCACGGACTTGATTAACCATCTTGCCAGATTGCTTGTCATTATTGAATGTACTGCTTATATCTACCAACATGCAGGTGTCCGTTTCAATGCGGAGAAGAAGCAGATTGGAAAGTACCTGTCTTCGAAGATATGGTCTTTTACAATGAAGGCACCATGCTGCAGGCAAACCATTGAGATACACACGGACCCAAAGAACGCAGAATACATTGTGGTACGCATCCCCGTTACCAGCTTGCCAGAATTTGATGACGGGCATAAATCAAACATGTTGCACGATTGCATTAGACTAGATTCACATGTTGACTTTGCCTGCCCTTCTGACAGGTGCAAGGAGCTGAGCGCAAAATTGAAACATATGAGGCTGTGGATGCCGAGGTGCTAGAGCTTGCTGGTGACGAAGGCAAGTTGTCACTGCGCCAACCGTAGTTGGGCATTTTGCCTGCGCGTAAGGCTGCTGTACTTATTGAACCTTTGGCCTGACGCGCGGTTGCTCTCTCAGATAAGGAAAGGTTGAATGACCCGCTTGCTCGTCTGGAGCATGTAGAAGATGACGCGCGTCGTGCTCAAGAAGAAGCTCCCAGGCTTGCACGGATACAGGTATGATCTGATACACTGGCTCAATGGCTTGGTGGTGCTGCTGCAATGTCCCATCAGTTGAACAACACTCATACACTGGAGCTTGTGCAGAGAATGAATGCAGAGCGACATGGACAGGACTACTCCCGCAACAAGGCTTTGCGAAAGACGCTGCGTGTAAGTTCCGGCCTGTATTGCATTAAATGATTCATGTTTTGTACTTCCTTGCATCGTGCTTAACTTGGCCAAGTCTGCACGCAAGGCCCTCCTGCCGCCAATCCTGTGTTGCTTAACAATAGTTGTGCACACAAGTTCACTGACATGCGACTCGGCATGCAGGATCAAAAGAAACGGGTCGCAGCAGAAGAATCGGAAGCCAGGGCCAAGGGGCTGGCCATCCGGTTGCTGCCAGCAGCTACAAGCGACGCAGAACAGGCGTCTGCAACCGTCTTTGCTTCAGCCGATCCTCGCAGAGAGTCTCCCTTTGTACAAAAACGGGCTGTCAAGCGCGCGGCTATTCGGGCCTCATCAATTTTTGCACCCTCAAGTAACAGCGCAACGCCGTTGGTGTCTTCGAGTTCTATCGGTGCCAAGGCCAGGTTGTTAGCAAAACGCGCGAGAGTAGATGCTGCAGGCGCATTCAGGTTGGCCAGTTCGGGCATCCCGCGTGCACCGCGTGCTAACAGGACGTGAAATGGCAGTTGTCTGCTGTGTATGTAACATTGTATATATAATGTCGTATCGCATGTGTAATCGTCAGTTGGAGCTAGGTAACAGTCTGGTGGGTTGTGGGTTCACATGTGGGCAGGTGTCGCGGTGCCATGAGCTCATCAACGCAGCAGCAGATGCTGCTATTTGCATGCTCACCTTCTTAAACTAGTGGTCTACTTGACAGATGCGATGGCGCACCCCTGAACAATTGTACATAAAGTAGTGTCGGCTTATCTGTGCTCGTGCTCTACTCCGTTTGTGCTGCTGTGCTTATCTACAATATACTTATGTACTTCAAAAAAGGGTGCATAGCTTTAATCAACCAGCTGTGCCCCTGCCCATTGTGGTTGCCGCAGTGGGCACAGGTTTATCTCTTTCCTTCTAGTACAGAGTGATACGCATATTGAAGGTCACTGCAGCGCTGCAGAATTGTAGGCAGTATGTATCACTTCTGGTGCCTTCTTATCTGTACCACTTCTGGTGAGCTCTTATGTCACGATATTCCAAAAGCAGCCCTACATCTGCTGATCAAGCATGCTATTCAGCGGCAATAACAGCAATATCAGCAGTGCAGTCAGTCTATCCATGCGATGTGAAATGACAGTCCGCAGCTTGAACAACAATGCTCCATGCAAAGGCCAGCAAACCGTCGCAAATGATTAACCACACAATCGCAAAACCACACAACAAGCAGCATTCGCAATCACTCAACCACAGCAGCAAACGCAAACGGGTCTCATGTACACGTGTCAGGAAGCTTGAGGCTGTTCATCACGCTCTTCTTCTGCGTCTTCTCCTTCACCTTCTGCATCATCATCTCCGTCCACATCTAACTCATCAGCAACGCTATATGATCTCGACAAATGAAACGCGTGAGCAGCAGGTTGCAAGATAGCGGGCGCAGGGTAGGCGAGCATGGTGGGTTCGCCGTCATCGGCGGGCGGGAGGTTGAGGTCGAATGCGGGTCTCGCGGCTGCAGGGGCGGGGTCAGGGGCGGGTTCGGCCTGATGCGCGCGGCCGGCGCGATCGTCTGTGTTGAGTTCGGCCTTCTCGTCCTCATAATCAGACACCTGGTCCTCTCTATTGGGCTCGTTGCCCCTGCCGGCACCACTAGCACCCGCCGTGCCCGCTCTGTCTTTGCGCGGCCGCCCCTTGCCCTTCCCCTCTGCTGCCCCTGCCCCTGCCCCTGCCCCTTCGGCACTGCTCTTGGCGCCGCGTGGCCCTCGAGCACTTCCCTAAAGAGTAGGAAAAACATGTACAACAACATCAATGCCATGTCAAGTCGTGCTCTTGTCCTCTCATTTGCGCATGTCGGACATCTTGCTACATGTTGGTGATTCAGCAATACTGACATTGCGCTACTGCGCACAACCAGTAGGTCGTCTGGGTGACACATGTGTATGGACATACACAGACACAAGCACCAACGACGGGATGTGTGTATGTTGTCCTCACCTTTCTGTTGCGTTTCACTGGGCTGCCGGGATCCTCGTCGCTATCGGGATCGACAACACTTCTGCAACGCCCACACAGTCAGCAACCAGCACAAACCACACGCTAACCACGCTCCACGGTGATGACACGCACTGACCTTCGCCTCGACCGTGAGGGCCGTGCGTCAGCTGTCGTCGGCGGGCCGAGGTCGGGGACTTTCTCAACCAATGGCTGCAAGAAGTCAAACTGCTTCTCTGCTTGTATGCATGCTTTCCTGCCACACACAAGCAATGTTGCTGAGCAGAGCCATAATGCCGAGTCAAAGGGCAGCAATGAACAGCATGCAACAATTTAAATTCAAAGCACAAGTGCTGTAACGGGTCATACCAACACAGAGAATACACAGTACAATGCATGTGCAGGTGCTTACAGGTGGCTGCTGCTCATGGTGCGCGAGTGGCGAGCGACGGTCACCGCGAGCGCTTTGTCGCACAAGTGCTGCAGAAACAGCTCCAGCCCTTTTGCTGCAACATGCATGCAATGAGACAGGCATTGCGTTAGCCGTTGCAAGCAACTAAATCTCATTGGCACACAACTATTCCTTGTGCAACGTGCAATGCACCAAAGTCAGAACACGCCCTCAGACAGGGCTTGACACACGCATATTTATTGCCATGCTGCCCAGTCAGTGCTTAACAGAGATGCGACAATGTAGCAACACATCTGGAAGGCAACGAAGTCAAAACCAGCAAAGTGCATGCGGTCGATGTGACTTACAGACAAGGACAGGGGTGGCCATGGCGATCTTCCCCACGTCTTCATCCTGCTGCATAATCTTCTTTATTCGCGCCTGCGCAAAGGCACATAACACTTAGCCACTCAATGGAGTAGTAGAGACAGCACACCCAAAAACTATAAACAGGACTCATCGCCGAGGCAAAGCGGCAGGCACACCAAAGACCGGGGACAAACAAGCTGATTTGTGCTGTGAACAATGTGAAGCAATGGCGCCATCACACAGGCAAGGAACACTGCGAGGAGCTTTACATCAAAAACAATAAGAATACAACTCTTACCGCAGGAAAGCGGGTGTCTAGCTTCTTCCGCATTGTGTTGTGGCTGCTTGCTGGCTGGCTGGCTTGCTGGCTGGATGACTGCTCAAAGGTAAGGCAAAGAGCGAGAGGGGGGAGGGAAAGCTTAGGGCAGCAGGGAAGGAAGAACAGGATGGCCCTGGCGATGACAATACCGACGAAGAAGACGCCGACGATGACGACAGCGAGCAGGGGCAGGCAACGGCGGCGGCGGAGGGCGCGAGCTGCAACGGTATTCCCGCCAAATAGAGATTCCAAACCCTAGGCGCGTGACGCACGCTGCGACGAGCACGTGAAGTATGCGCCCGGGCATCGCATGTGATCGTGCAATTAGGGTTTTTGGTTGCCCGCGGCGGCGGCGGCGGCGGTCCGGGGATGGGCGGGCTGGAGAGAAGGGCGAGAGAAACCGTCTGAGAGGGGAGAGGTTGTAAGCGTTACTACCCTTTGCCGGTTGATGGCGTCGCGTGAAGCGGCCTTGAGGCCGACCGCCAGCAGCAGTAAGGTCCCAGCGAGCTTTGGCGGCTCCTCTCTGGTCGCTTCAAGCTTAAGGCGCTTAGCTGACAAAGAAACACCATTTGAAAAGGTATGTAAACGTGTTTACTACCTCTCGGCATATTTCCTCCAGTTTGAGTAAAGCATTGTTGGCTTGCTTGCTGCACGCGTTCATATGCACATTCGTCTCTGTTTCAACCGCACATTGGTTGTTTCTTGCTAGACCGTAAGCTAGCTAGTTACTCTTCAACTCTTCTTTCTGCGTCAAGCTGCCTGTAATACTTATACACAGTTAAAACAACCAAGGATGATTGTCGTCACTAAATTCAGCACCTGTAGTTTGATCTTGTGTGACGAAAACTGCACATCACCGAAGTGCACGTTATGCAAGTCGAGTGAGCCACACACGCATGCATGTTCAGGTTGGCGTTGTTGTGACAGTACCTGTTGTTATGACGCCTCTATGTTGAGGTTTACTCCCTTACTGTTTTCAGCCTGAGGTGGTGCGCTGTGTTTTCCCGCCATGTTCCTGTTTATGTTATGCTACTGAGATGCAATCACATACAGGACGAGCTTCTGGACGTCGTGCATTGGATTCGACAAGGGCTTGGACTCCTCTGCGGCCTCGTGTGGGGCTTCATTCCCTTGGTGGGGTCCCCTGCAATCCTTGCGTAAGCACCTTGTATTGTGTTCTTTTATGACCTGTCAAGCAATTCAACCTGTTGCATCTGTTGTATAGTGATTGCCATGCATGCGCACATGCGTCATGATGTGTGTCAATCACTGTGATACAGTTGTAGAATGCACATATATATATCTCATGTGCTCAGGTTCCTGTTTCTGAACGCTGCCGTGCCCTTCCTGTACTACCATTCGTATCTTCAAGTTGACCCTGATGATTATGGAGGCCACTTCATGCTGCTCACGGAAGGCAGCTTGTCAGGAATACCACTCTTCCTGGTCAGTACATACACCAGTGTTGAAGCATCATAACATTCATATTGGCAACAAAGCATGGTATGTCATCCTAATATGATGCCATATGTTATTGGCTTCTCTGTGCAGGTGTCGTGGATTGTGACGTACAGTTTGTTGAATCATTGACGGGAGAGTTGGTGTGCGGCTGATCTCATAAAAGGCCATGCATGCTGCCTTCATGCACGCATGCGACAGAGTGACAGACGAGAGTTGCCCTGCCCATTGCATTTCTTCCACCGTGCAGAAACAACACTCAAGGCCGGAGAGGGCCGTCCTCTACAAACAACTCTTGAAGCGTCACATGGCTATGTGACAGCTTGCGCTCGAGGCTCCACGAGGCTCCACTAATAACAAATCTGGTGTGGTTAAGTGGTCGCGCAACTTCTTCAACTTTTCTTGCTGTCGCGCAGCTTTGCGACGACTGTCCAGTGGAGCGGGTTTGGCGGGTACAAACTTGAGTTGATCCATGGTACAGGTTGCTTTTCGTGACATGTTTCTGATTCATCACTCAAGTGCTTGCTCGACGTGGGTATTCGCATGACGCATACCAGCACACAACATTGTGGTGTGTACTAAATGGCTGGGATGGTGGTTTGTCGCATCTGCTATTTGATGCCCAAGTCTAAATAAGAGATCATCAGCATTGGCAATCTGACCATTGTTCACTTGCATGTAGGTAAGAGTCCAATGTGCTTGCAATTGCACATTGCGAAGGTAACTAAAATGGAGGCTGACCGGTCTCTAGGCCTATGATTGTGACCGCACTGAGTGCGGCGTTGGTTTCATTGGATATGGCGCTTAATGTCACCACCATCCGTAACTTAGCGGTTGCGCTTAGCGCTTAAGTTTCTTTGGGTGGCAACAGTGCCGCGATAGCACCATGCTGCAATGGCGCCGCGGCGACTAGTGGAAGTGACTTAAATCTTCTCAGTGACAGCCTAACAATGACTGCACATACACATACACGCAGGCATCAATAAAATGGTGAGGTAGTGGTCTTGGATGGTACGTGGTAATCGAAGAGCTGTATGGTAAATAGAAATCCAAGGATTGTGGCATGCATGAGAGTGTGACACACACATGCATGAGCAGTGTACTCACCAAACATTGTGCGCATGGCCGGCTTTTGAGTAAAGGTAGTAGTGTAGTGATGCATAGTAATGATGTGCACGCAACATGCACAAAGCAGCTCATCACTTGCGTAGAACAGTCTTTTCAAAAGCCATACACACTTACACACCACATGCCTGCCATTATCTCAGAAATGATGCGAGATGAGAGGGCTGATGCAAGCAGCCCTCTCGTCCACATCGGTCCACTTGATGTCTAGTGTGCACCCTTGTGCAAGAACTTGTATCGCGGCACACAGGCTGCAACAACGGCGTTCTAGTGACACCTGCACTCACTCGCTCGTATCACCCGCTTGCATAACTGTTAGAACAGTTCAATCGGGAACTGCCCGGTCTCAGCTACCATGCACAGACTGGGGAAGTCAATATGCAACTCCCCCACTCCCGTTCCTTGTGATCACGCGCGGCCCTGTCTGTTTGAGAAGAGCCCCCGCGCGCGTTTGAGTGCATCTGAGCAATGCAGCACCAACCAAAAGGCCTTCGCATTGCCCCATGACCTTCTGAGCTCAGTCACTTCAGCCAGCCCTTCAACACTACCCTCTCGCGCGCCTGGCCTTGTGCGACCGCGGATTTGACGGTCCCTTGCGCTTGCCCTTCTTTTTGAATCCGGTAGCACGCTTTTTCACTTTCAACACAGAATCCTTCTTCTTTCCTCCTTTAGGCTTCCCAGCCGAACCATGCAAGCTTCCTTTACTTGCAGGCGCTATGGCTTTGGCTTTGGACGGCTCACCCACCTTGTCACCATCACCATCATCAGCAGGGTGATCATTGTCATCATCGCTGCCGCTCACTCCCTCTTCACTGTGCTCATTGATGTCGTCCTCATCATTGGCATCGTCGCCAATGGCCTTTGTCACGACAGTCGTGGTGCCATGGCCCGTGTCAAACACCATCACATCTGCATACGTGTCGTTCATAGAAAGGCACACACTCAAGCTTGATAAACAACCCGTGTATTGATCTCGCGTGCACTGACTCAGTCTTAGAATGAGATTGCAGAGCACCAGGGGCTTAACTGGAAGACAAGACACGAGCCGGAAATTGCGCGTGTACAGTGTCATGAATTAAATGCGATGATGTGATGCACTGCAATGCAATGCTCACCGTTGACGGAGGCGATACCGTTTGTGCGATGGCCGTCATGCTTCTCCTCAAGACCATTCTCATCACCATCGCCTTCTTCATCTTGTCCGCTGCCGGATGGTGAAGCTCCTTCCCTCTCTCCTAAAGTCTCTTGTCCTCCCGTCTTGCCGGCCGCTTCGGCCAGCTTCTGCCGTATCGCCTCTCGCTTCTGCAGCAACAACAGCAACATTGCATGCAATGGAGATAATGCAATGGAGGGCAAGTATAGATGTTTGCTACTGTTGGAACGTAAAGAAGCAAGCATCAAAGGCATTGTCGCAATATAAAACTTAGCGTGAACTGCGCGCGTGCGTGAGGGCATGTGTTTGCACGTGTATGCTTGCATGTGCGCGCGCATGTGCATACGTCCGTGCATTGCGCTTGCCTCTTTGCGCTGCTGGAGGCGCGCACGACGCTCCCGCTCAGCAATTTTCTTCTGCGCCTCTTTCCGCCTCACGTCCTTGCGCTTCTTGAACCCCGTCACAAACTCGCTGCGCATGATGGGGCAATTAGAACAGCAGCAACAACGACGACACAAACAACTTCAACATCCACTCTGAGTATCAGTTCCCGCAGGCTGCAAGTAGTGATAAAAGCCAAGAAGCAGCACGTACAACACATCCCATGAGCGGCCTTACAGCATTGCTGCAATAATTTTTTATTTAAGGGCAAACCGAGACACACAACAATCATAGGCTCATTGACCAAGTTCGGACACATAATGAATGCTGAGGCATGCATGACCACAAAACCATAATGCTCAAATGCACTAACCCCAACTGTCCATAACGCTTCACTCACTTGCGGGCTTTGTCGTCAAACTCTACCACAACTCCCTTGCGCTTGCGCTGGCGTTTGCCGACGTACCGCGCTGTGGCGCCGGCGTGCCCCTCCTGCTGCTCATCATTATGCTCGTGCTCATGCTCATGCTCATGCTCATGCTCATGCTCATGCTCATGCTCCTCCTTGTCATGCCTCTCCCTGGCCTGCAGCTGCCTGCTCTTCCTCTTCACCATCAAGGCAGACTTGCTGCCCCTGCCTCGCTAGCTGCCTCAGCAGTGCCAGGCGCTGACCAGCCGAAAAGCCTACGCTTACTGCAGGGAATTCGTATGTGCCTCCTCGCTGCTGCCCCCCCTCCTCGAATCGACACAACCAGTAGAAGAGCGACACCGCCGCCGACACCGCCGACGCCGCCGCCGACGCCGTCGCCCAATTCCAACCTCTTTTTGTCAGAGGCATTGGTACCATGTGTGTTACAGCTGTGGTACATCCATCCACTCTATCTTTTCACCCAAAGCATTGCTCTTGTGAATCACTCATTGACTCAGTCTTGCAGTTATGCCTTGAATAAAAGGCCCAATTTAGACAAGAGCACATGTGAAACAATGGTGAAATCACCCTCACTTACCCTCACAACATGTTGCAGATGGTGTGCAGGATAGAATATGCTCTCTCTAATGTATAATAATTGTGCACAAGGTCCCCAGGATAGCACTGTCTTGAGTAATGTGATGATGCTGACCAGAACAAGTCTTGGCTGAAACATTGTGTGCGTTGCACTTGAATTGCCAATCCAAAAAAAGGCACAGCTACAACCCTGCAGAGTGCATAGTTGTTTGCGCACTGCGCACTGCTTTCCGACTGGCATTGCTTCGTGCCTGCCTTGACTCTATAGCTGCAGATAGCGCAACACCTCAGCATACACGCTCACACACATGGCATTGCCAAGGGCTCAATTGCCAACAGATAAGTTGCAGCAGAGTAGAACGCGTTGAATGCGAGTTTGTCACATGCGATAATGACGACTACCACTGCCTACCGTCCATACCAAGGTGAGTGGTTTGACCTGCAAAGGTGATGCAACATGCCCAGCATGTGACTGCTTATATTGCGTCAAAGTTACACAGCTGTGCATCATACTACTGTCCTGCATTCACATAGGGAATTAAGGCATGGCTGACTGTTAACGCCACGCTCTCAACAGCCTCTGTCCAGCATGGTAAACCTTCAATTTTGTACAAAGTGTGCTCTTGCTGTCGGTCATCTCATGACATCTGTTCGGCGCGGCGTGTGATGGCATTCATGATGACGGGCGGACCCGCCTCGCGCGGGGCCTTCAACAAGCGCTCCTTCGTGGCGGCAGCCCACTCGTCCGTCTGCGTCCTCACATGCGTACCTGATAGACAGAGGGGCATGCACACAAAGGACTTGTGAGAAAATTAAAGAAGAACCAATCAAGCTGCCACCGAGTTTCAGCAGCAATACTGTTTGATACACATGTACGTAAAAACATGTGTGATTGCGCACATGTGCCTAATGAACAGATGCTGCCTTGGGCGAAGGTGCGTTGACTGTTCCTGTGCTGGCAAGTCACTTCTAGTATTGATTGACCCACATCACGAGGTAAGACTGCAAGATAGGCTGTGTGCGTCTGTTGCGGACTTGATGGGGAGATTGTAAACAAGGGCTCAGCATGGGTAGAAAACACCATGGTCTTGAGCTAATACAGAACGTGCATCAAAACAGTGTTGGAAGGGACTGGCGTACAACGCAAATGGACAAACAGCAAGGATGAATGCAAGGATGCCACACAGCAGAGCCCAGAAACAGTTGGTTACTACTTCACAAGAATGGAACAAACTGGCCCCGTAAAAGCAAGCATGCCAGGGAATGTCACAAGGACGTAAAAAACGCAAGTGTCAGGCTTCAGCAAGCGGGCATGCTGAAGGCCGCAAACGCAGGACAAGCTTCAAATCAAGGGTTGTTGAGTAGCTTGTAACTAACAGTAAAACTTGTAACCACTTTTCAACATTGACTGAGCTATGACGCAGTCGAAGTTGACACAATAAGCAAGCCGCCGTCGCAATCGCTGAGACGCTCAACAACACTGATTTAACGATGACTAATGCAGTCCCCCCCACCTCCAAAGATCTTGGACTTGGCCGTAAGGTAGTAGAACACCCCGCCCACAACCCCGGTGGCCGCAATGCCACCCAACACCTGCCCCAGGCTCGCCCCGACCTGCTTCGTGCCGATGGTCGCCGCCATCGCAGCCGCCACCTCCACCACCAAAGCTACCTTCTCCACCACCTCCACTGCGCTGTCGTCCAAACCCTAATCTCCACGCCCTAATTCACTAGCCGACCCCGATCCACAAAACTCTTTCTTAAACCTGTTCCATCATCCCTGACTCTTGTCCCAGGTTGACGAAGTAGGTTTGTGAAACCTAGATTACATTATGTGTTGCCGAGAAATCTTCCACACGGATCGCTGAGTCACCATTTATCATCGCTGATCATCATGCCCTACGCGTCATGTCACAGGAGCTACTAGGATATTTATGGAAGATTTTGTGTGTGCACGTTGCGTGTTGGCTAAGCTGTGTAGTGCATTGCTGCATCAGAGGTGGGAGCTGCGGTGGTGGTGGCGGAGAAGGAGGAGGAGGAGGAGGAGGAGGAAGAGACTGAGGAGGCGAGGTGGGCGAGGAGTTATGGTGGGAGAGGTGGCGGCGGAGGAGGAGCGGCAGGAGGAGGGGAAGGGGAATGGTAAGAGCTACAGTGGGAGTGAGGTGGAGGAGCAGGGGAGTGAGTCGTCTGCTGCAGCTGTTCCTCAGGGAGAGCAGACCTACTTTGCCGCTACAGCCGCTGCTGCTGCCGCCGTTGCCGCGACTGGAGCTGGACGAAGGGACAAGCAGCAGCTGGCACTGGAGGTGACTGCATCATTGTGGAGGCTTTGCGCAGCAATGCATCACTTAACTGAGTCATGCTTGTTAATGTTGCTGCGGTGTCGTACAGCGTGCTCGATGATCCTAGCGTAGTGTTAATGATACCAGATGGTAATGGTACCAGAATACTGTTTCACTCTGCATGCATAGCTGATGCTTTGCATGTGTCTTGTGTGCAGGAGGCGCTGACACAGGTGCAAGCATTGCATGACGTCAACAGATTCCTCAACTGCGAGATCGAGCGCCTAACTTCCCAGGCAAGAGTAGTTGTCATGTACTGTGTTGGTCTACACATGTTGTCAAGGCCACGGATGCATGCGCGCATGCATCCATGCCTATGCAGACGTTGCATGACCTGTCAGAGCACCTCATCAGAGCACCTCATCCGTCTGCTTTGTGATAGACAGTCCTTGGTTGTTGCGAGTCACAGTGCTAGATTGCAAGCGCATTGAGCAAGAATGATTGTCATATGAAAAGCTGCTTAAAGCGAGTCGGCGGTGCTTAACAGTCACATGCCATTGCCAGGCTGAGTTGTACAACTCCGAGCGAGCGCAGCTGATGGAGCACGCAAAGCGTTTGGGCGATAAGCTTCATCACGAGCGCACACAGGCGTCAGGGAGCGTGCACAACAACAGTCACACAGCCAGCAAGCAGCAGACGGACACAGATGGCAAGGATGATGAAGCAACGAGTCCGCTGAAAGACCTTGAAGACACAGCGAATGGCGGTGACAATGGTGATAAGGTGGTTGTTGACAGTGATGATGATGTGGATGTGTGGGAGCAGTCCAGACAAGAAGAGCTCCTTCGCATTCGAGGCGGTGCCAGCCACAGCTCTACTCCCAACAGTGAGTGAGACAGGGTCAGAGAGTGAGTGAGAGCATGAGTGAGTGTGGTGGATATGCTTACACGCAAGCACGGTCACTCTCTTATGAGAGCATGTATGGTGCTGAAGTAGATTCCGCGGACAGCATGAATGTGGCGGTGGAGGAGATGCGTGAGCGGGGGCGGCGCGGCAGGTGGCTGATTGACCCCAGTGAGGTGCGCCTTGGCAGCAAGATTGCTGAGGGTGGCACCGCTGTCATACACAAGGGCAAGTGGCGCGGTCTCGAAGTCGCCATCAAAGTGGCCAAGGCAAGTGTTAAAGAAAGATGCAAGGCACAACTGTGTTAGAATGTTGGTTGTACTAGTGATTGGTGTGAGACTGATGATGGTCATGCACCAAAATTGCAGGAGGGCTTTGTGGCGCATGACGGCGGTGCAAGTCTGTGCAGGGAGCTGAGTGTTCTGTCAAGCGTGCGGCATCCCAACCTGGTGCAGTTCCTTGGGGCTTGCCTTGAGCCTGGGAGGTACTTGGCATATGTCCACATGCGTGTGCTTGCATACGTCAGATGCGATTGTACGGGCTTTGCCATCAACAAATGCAGGCGATCTGATTGTTACAAGGGATTAATCCATGTCCATGCTGTATGCAGTTGCATGCTGCTTACGGAGCTCATGAAGAAGGGCACCGTTAAGCAGTGGCTTCACGAGGACGCCAAGTGGATTCGCAGCAAGCCGTCACTGGGCGAGCGGCTTCATGTGGCTCTGGACGTGGCGCGCGGTATGCAGTACCTACACTCACACTCGTAAGTGCCACGCCATGTGCTACTAGCTGGACTGACCGGTATGTGGCCAATATGTCATAGTGGCGCCAGAAACAGAGTACTCCATAGCTGGACTCCTCTGGACGCATGCCAGTGTGTGAGTGCTGATGCGGTTGCGTGCCGGTCTGTAAACAATCTGCCGTTCATGCAGGCCTTCCATACTGCATCGCGACCTTAAGTCCTCTAATGTGTACATGGACTCGGGGGGCTCCGCCAAAATAGGAGACTTTGGCTTCTCCCGCTTCCTGCCAGCCCACAGTGACTTCCCCATGACGGGAGAGACAGGCACGTACCAGTACATGGCGCCGGAGGTATGTCTGCCGGTTGTATCTGTTCAGGCCAGGTTGCAGAAGCTTTAATTGGGGTCGTCCAGAAGCCTGTCACAAGTTTACTCGCTGCATGTCGTTATAGAGTTGGACTTGCTCAAATAATTGCCTCCATGTTGGCATTGTTGCTACACTGCTAGCACATATCCATTAGCATCTCATGCATACACCACTGGCAGTGCTTTTGTGATCAACTCACTTTATACTGTATATGCAGGTGATTCGGCATGATGCATATTCAACTCAAGCCGATGTGTACAGCTATGCTGTCCTGCTATGTGAGCTGGTGGCAGGGGAGGCCCCGTACTCGGGTCTGTACCTAACCGCGCTGCAGATAGCCATGAGTGTGGCCAAAGACCCTCAGTTCCGCCCAGTCATTCCAAAGCACTGCCCGCCTGCCATCGAGGCGCTGCTCAAGCGCGCGTGGAGTGACGACCCGCACGCCCGCCCCAGCTTTGAGGAGATCACGCCTGCTGTCGAGCACGCGCATCAAGAGGCGTCACATCTGAAGGGCCAGCAGTCATCGTCGCAGCCGGACGCAGCTGCATCGAAACTGCGCTGGATTTTTGGGCGAGGCAGCTAAAGGCGCAACACTGCATTGATGCCTGATTAGACGGGTAACCAGGTTAAAAAGCCTGTATTAGTGTAGATACGGTTACAGGACTCGTGTATAAAGGTAGTGTATGCTAGTGCCGGTGTAGGGAGCACTGTCTGGCATTCAATCGCTGTAGACAGATCTGTGGTAGTATGTTGTGATTTTGTGATTGAAGACCTGTATTGTCAGTGCTGTTGCTCGTCCATCTGCATTGACATCGCTCACCTCAATGCAGTCTGTTGCGCTTGAGGTTGAGGACGGGCTTGCTCGGTGGCGGCTTTTTTGCAAGACAAATTGACAGCATCTTTGCGCGCGCTTCAGTGGGATCAGTGACACTGCGCCCTTTGGGAGTCAGGTCAATGCGGCGATAGCGCTCAAAGATGTCGCCATCATCATCAGAGCCTGCTGCAGACAGTGTCTTGTCATGACGCGATTTGTCCTTCCTGTCTCCAGAACCAGAATGCGACCTCTGCAAGCGCAGCAGTAATTGTTCCACACGCAATGCAGTGCACCTGAGTGTTGGTACTCGGTAAGTAGTGCACCCACCAGGTGTGCTATATGTCGTAGTACTGTGTTGTTTCATGTGCTCCTACTGGCCATCCTATATGCAGTACGCCAGTTTAGATGAACTGGTCAGTGCACTTACTCGCTGCCCGGTCTGAGGGTTTAGTATATTGAGCCGTGAAGGCTGCTCATCAACAGCATTGAAGCTATTCGACAGCCTTCTGCGTACGGTCTTGGGCTGGTCAATGTCACTGTCGATGCCATCAAGCAGACGAGCCATCTGCTGTGCAAGCGAGTACGTGCTGTTTGCAGCAAGCTTAGATAGACCAGCGAAGTCCTCTCTCTCTATGCCTGTCAGGTTATCTTGATGAGTCCGCAAAGTGTGAGGGTCAGCCATGTGGTCTTTAGGCGTGTGACCTCTCTGTGCAGGTAGCTGCAACTCAGGCAGAGGGTCGTCCATGTCACCCAGGCTCCGCGCACTCCGGTCGAGGAGACGAGGACTGTGTGTTAACCTCCTGCCAGCAGCTTGCGCCGCCGTTGTTGGACGCGCAGATGGTGATTCTTCAAGCGTTGCTGGCGGCGTGTCCATCAGTGACTGGGCCGCCTTCGATCGCAAGAGGTATCGGTGTGTACTTCGTTTAACTGTTGGAATGCCATGTCTAGATGCTGGTGTATTCTCGGGTAGCACCTTTGGCGATGGCTGAGCTGCCTTCATGGTACTTGCTCCTTTCACTCGCATGCTGCGCGCTTCCATCGGAAACTCTGTACCAAATGTACTTGCTTGCATGCGAGCACTTGGTGCACCAGCTTGCAATGGAGTACTCGTTCTTGGATCGTCAAGTGCATCTGCAAGCAGCTTGCCCTTGACACTTTCCAACCTGTTGGCTGTTGTCTCTCTTGTTGTAGACTTGGCCTTTGCAAGCTTGCTGAACTTCTGACCAAACTGGGAACGCTCCTTGAATGATGCAAAGGTGGAGGCTTTGCCACGCTGCTCCAGGAAGTTGCTCAGAACTGATGTTGATGGATTATCGAAGCCTAAGTCACAAAACTGCAGTAAGCTCTGTTGTCGAGCGGGATAGGTATGTGCAGGTTTGCGCATGACATGATACTCCTCATCATATTCAGGCTCGTGCAGATGTAAAGGCCTTGGAACTCTGCTGGGATAAGGCCCCTGGATATGTAACTCGTAGTCTTCTGTGCCATGTTGTGTGCGTAGGCTTGCAGGATATGGATCTTGCACGGTCAGGACATCTGCTTCCGGCGAGCTTTCTTGCGTTCGCCAAGCTTGCATCTGTCGCTCTTGCTCCTCTTGAGCAAGAATCTCCTGTGCGGAAGGCCAAGTGGGCTGCTGATGCAAATAAGCTCCTTCATTGTCTGCTCGTGCTGCTGAACGTATGGAGTCATAAGGCTGATGCATGTCAACGTAACCCTGCTTTGCTTCCAAGCTTGTAGCAGCTGCCTGTGGGTAACCATCAAGGGGTTCATCATAAGTCTGCCATGCGTTAGCATGACAATCTGCCCGGGTCATGTTGTTGTAGGATGGCACTGCCGGGTATGTGGGAGGTTGCCCTGGCATCATCCGGGACGTGTAGTTGGGTCCAGACTGTGGCATCTGGTCTTGCTGCTGCCAGTGTTCATCAGCAGCGAACAGTTGGTTGTTCTGCTGTTGCGCTTTCAGTTGTTGCAAGCTACGATGCGGGACGGCATACGCTCTCGTGGCAAGCTCCATTTGTTCAACACTGAGCGAAGCCAAGGCTTCAACAGGAACACCTGCCAACGGAGCCTTGATGAGGAAAGCAACAAGTTGGCATCCACTTGACTTGGTCATGTGTTGCATGCTACAGTTGAATAAGCCAGGGAGAAACTTTGTTCTTAGGGGATGATGTTGTGCAATGTTATATTAGGCCATGCGGGCAGGGCAGGAGCGGCCCACAATACTGGCGCACCAACGCTATACAAGGGACATTGTGCACCGTTCTGTTGTTTACAAGCCACCTTGGCGGGTTCCAAGAAGCTGGAGCCTTACCTGATTGGAGGAATGCATGTGCGCTGATTGGATTGAGAAACGGGTACTGGCAAAGAAGCTCCTCCTCTGCAGATGGCGTCTCTGGCATGCTCGCACACCGCCGCAAGTCCCCCAGAGTTTGTCTGCTTTGTCTCACCCACTCTATGGCATTAAGTACAAAGGTTTGGGTGCGCTCGTTGCTGTCTGACAGCAGGCACTGCACAAGCAAGTCCAGCTGCTCTGCTGCAACCGGCAAAGCATCCAACAGTTCTGTGAGTACGGCGAGATACCCTGCACCTCCCTCAAACACCTGAAGGCAGGTGTTCTATCAGCTCACTTGTACTGTAACATCAACATGTTGACCATACAGGTACTGCTGAGATGTGGCAAGCGTCATATGTATGTATCCTTACCAGGATACACGCTTCGTACGCCATGCTGAAGGCCTTCAAGTGCTGGCTAGCAATGATGTCAAGTGCTGTGTACAAGGTGCGTAAGGTGTCAGGGTCCCTGGCAGCTACAAGCCTGTCATCCACACCGAGCCGCTCTATTGTGTACACCACCAGGCAGCAGCCAGCAGAGAGAACGAAGTCGACCGGTAACGGCATGATGCGTTCAAACAGCTGCAGGGACATGTTTCGCTCAAGCTGCAAGATCTTTCTGTACAGCGTCCGGCGGCCGTATGCGAGCGGCAATGTCCCACTGACATTTGCACTGTTCGCCACGACAAGCATCTCAAAGCAGTCACCATGAGGTGCTGTATCAAATTGCCTGTGTGGGACATGCTGCCTGCCTGAATCAGGCGCATTCTGTACAGGCTCCGGCTGCAGCTGCAGTGCTGGCTGCTGTTGTGTTGGAATCTGGGCGTGGAACGCCTCAGCTTGATAATTGAGTGGTTGTGGTTGCATTGTACTCGCCTGTCTCGGTAATGCCTGCCAACAAGTTTAAGTTGCTGAGTGCGTTACAACCAGCTACTTAGCAACATTGGCGCATACGTGCAATGACCACTTCCTCAATGCTGTGCTCATACCTGCCATTGGACAGCTGGTTCTTCTATCACTGGCGCCAGGTTCTTCAGGCTCGATACCACGTTCGGCTTCAACTTGAGTGTGTGACAGGGTGCGCTCGCATACTTCAGCACTTCCGGCGTTCGATCACCTTCAGCATACGCGATCATGATGGCAAACTTGAGCACTGGGAACAGCCTGCCAAGGTACCTGAAGCAAGCAAGACCAACACTAGGTACTCATTGAACATTGGCAGGTGCGTGCTTTCTGTAATGTTTGATGTGGGACAGGACCGCTCACATAGAGTCCACCAGAAGGCAGTCAGACTGGTTAAGGGCATGAGATACAGCAGCCAGAAGCACGCCACTAGGAACGTTGCTCCCTGGATGTAGCTTGCCCTCTCGGTCAAAGTGGTAAGGCCTGAGCGACAGAGAGGTTATGCTTGGGAACATTGTGAAGAACGCCCGGCTGTCAGCAACAACAAGCGCCTTGTCTGTGAGCTCTCTGCACTGACTCCAATGCGACAGTATCTCCTGTAGCTTCATGAGGCTCGGATGATCATCTGCCCAGCCGGACTCTACTGTTTTGAAGGCTTTGAGAAGCTCTCGGCTTGACATGGTGCAGCATTCCGTGACAGCTGTCATGTTGGGAGCTTGCAGAGCATGCGTGAAATATAGATGTGCGACGCGCACGCCGTACGTGGAGAGGTTGAGCGCTGTCTGCTGCAGGGTGTAAAGCAGCACAATAATGCGCAAACGCGATGTGCTAACCGCCTTCGTTTGGCACAGAGCTGCAGTCTGCTGCAATGCTGCACGCAATTGCTCTGATGCTGTCACGTTCAAACTTATCTGCCGCAGTGCCTCTGGCACCGAACCTTCTAAAGACTCAACAGCAACGTCGTAGTCTTGCTTGAGTGCTGCCAGCAACTGAAGATGCAACTCACTGAGCTCCACCTGCATCAGGTGTTGGCATTGAGCATTTCCAGGAGCAACCACGTGCACAGGTACGTGTGATAAGCGCACGCTTATCCAACAACCAATGCAATCCTTGCCTTTGGCCGGTCAGAAACTATGTTTGCTGCACTAGTCAACAAGTAGTGTTGCTCACCTCGTGAACATTTTTGTCTTGTGGCTTTAGCTCCACCCCAAGTGCACCGCATGCAAGAGCAGCATCTGCTGCACTGGAGTCATTGCGATGACCAGAAACAACCTTCGCAGCATCTGGCCTCCCCATGCGCACATTGATGAACGTTGACAGAAGGTCTCCATTTTCAATAACAGCTGGAGCATCATGCACAAGGTGTCGGGCAACATCCTGGATTGGCTTGACATCAGGCTGCAGATCACGTTGCGAAGCTTGAGTCTGTGAGGAGGGAAGACACGCTTCGTCATCTTGCTCACCATCTCCTACAAAGCAGACATCTAGCGCCTGCACTTCCTTGCGCGGGCTGAGTGTTGTTTCAGGATCGCTGATGGCCTCACAATGCACTGCAAGGGTTTTTCTAAGCGCACAGCAGGCTGTGTCGCCACACTCGGCTCTATCGGATGAGTAGTGCCAGTCAAGGTACAGCTCGGTGCTTGCGCGGCTTTGGGTGTGGTGTTTCAGCTCTGCGGCCACCGCAGCAAATGCAACCAAGGCACCAGTCTGGGCGTCTTCAGCAAAGACAGGGACCGGAAGCGTCACAGTCAGCAAGTCACTCATGCGCAGCTCGGCCTGTACAACCAGCTCGATGTACTTGCTGTCAGGGTTGCTGAGCAAAATGTCTGGTGGCTCAACCCTGGACGGCTTTTCACGCAGTGGCTGTGTGCTGATCTCGTCTGCTACGTGCTTGGCTACGCTCTGGAGCTGCTCGTCGTCAATGTCTGGCAGTGCCAGAGGCTCCAGTGTTAGCATTGCCGGTTGAGCAGGAGACTGCGTGCGCTCATCGCTGTGCTCCAGAATATCAGTCAAAGGCACCACGGTGGTGAGTTCATGCAAGTCAGGGTCTTCGGTTGAACGGGGGCTCGTGCCCAACTTGGCTGCAAGCACTTGTTCTGCCCGCTTACATTCCAGCAAAGCTTCAGGCTGCACACTCTCAGTCTGATGCTCATGTGCGATGGGATGAATGTTCAGCTCCTGCCTCTCGCGTGAAAGCCACTCAGCAAAGGCCGGCTTCAATGCGTCGTCCTGCATGCCGGGCACTTCCAGCTCAAAGCAGGCGATTGTGATGCTGGAGTTGGCAACACTAGCCTTGCTCGATGGACTCGCATGGTTTTTGGAAATGCTTCGCGCAGAGTGCTCAGGAGAAGGCTTGCGTTGTGGAGTAGCTTCTTCTGGCGTGTTCAAGTCAATGAAAGGTATGCCCTGGTCCTGCCATAGATGTGCAGGTTAGGCAGCCTGATGGTGCTGCTCAACCACGAAACTGCATAGCATAGCAACAAAGCACCTCAGTTTGTGCATCGCAAACATTGATGGCAGGCTGGTTGTTCGAGATGTAGAGAGCACCATGTGCTGGAGCAGTTTCAGCTACACTTGTTGGCTGGCTTTCCGCAACCATCTCCATCTCGGTTACACCTGCTTGTTCTTCACTTGTAGTCCCGGTCCGGACACATGCAGCAAGTTCTGTGAGCGTACAGCTGGTTATGTATGTGCAGAGTATTCTGACTACCATAGTCTGGCTGTGTTTTGCATGCAAAGGCATACCAACTAAAAACAGCTGGCCCAGAAGCACAGGCTCTTCTGGCCCGAATGGGGTGGCATGTTGAGGAACTGGTCCAGCCAAGATGTCTTGTGTGTCCACATCAGCTGGCAGGCTGATGTCTTCCACCTCCATGTCCAACAGCAAAGCATCTGCGAAAGCCTGTCGCGCGTCGTTATCGATGATACGCGGAGGCAGGTCTGGCACTGAAACCTTCTGCTGCTCAGCAAGGAATGGGTAAAACCAGTCGTGCAGACCGCCGTGGCTCGCATGGTTCAACACTTCGCCATCAATGTCTGCAACAAGTCGACAACATCATGTTTGCCAAATACGGTATGTGGCTGTGTGTTCGTGTCTGTGTGCACGCGCATGTGTCAAATGCACGCGCTTCAGTTCAACTGAAGGTTGAACGAGAGCAATCAACCCGCTTTCATCAAGCAGTATTGCTGTTGAGCCAAATGTAACACGCGTCAACCTCAATGAGACCACGTTGCACTGTTCTATGCAATAAGCTTGAAAGCTAAGCGCCCTCCGAGCAGTGAGGTACACTCAGGCGAGCTATAGCGCTCTGTAATCTGGCTAGCATGTGCAGACTGCTGTCCATGGCGTGACAATCACCGTGCAAACCTGGTACTGACAGCAGGACTTTCTCCAGTTGACTGGCGAATATTTCCAAAACATTGGGTGGAGTAGCTTCCAGCTCTGCTGTGGAGTAGTTTCTTGCCTCGCAGACGCTGCCCTCTGAAGGTGCCCGCATTGCAGCCACCATGCTGCAAGCTAGCACCCACCGGCACCCGTTACTCTACCTGCGTTGCATGCATGCCAAGGACACACTATTATTATCATATGCTTGCATGCATGAGAAAGCTTATCTTAGAGAAAAATGTTGTTAGTGTGTCGGCAAGCATGCAAAGCCAACACCAACGGACCTTTTTAAACAGCTGTCAAGCTTCCTTTCACCCGACCACACCTCAGCTTGTCGCAGCTTGTCATGAAGCATACCGCCCTAGCCGCTGCAGCACTCCTCCGCCGCCACCACCTACCAACAACAGACGCCCTGCGCCAGCCAGCCAGCAAACAAGCAAGCACTGCATGCGAGCGGAAGCCAAAGCAGCTTCACACCGACGCCTTGGCTTCGTAGCGACATCAGTTCCAAATCACACGGGACTTCCAGCAGCGGCTTTGTCGCTACACAACAACGGTGAAGCGGCCTTGAAAAATGACCGAACGTGGAAGTCAGAACTGAGCAAGGATGGCTTCCACTGCAGGCGAAGGCCTTCGCCGGCAGTGGAAGCCATCCTTGCTCCGGCAGTGCACAGGCGCAGTGCATGTTGGCGGTGGCGGTGAAGCTGGTGTCCTCCAGGCGGCGTACGCATTAGGAAGACGGGGGGCTTTTGACCTGTTGGCGTCGTGTTGGACAGCTGCTCATCCTGGAGAATCACGCCTTGGTTTAGTGGACAGTAACGCTGCATTAGCGCAAGTCAGTGAAGTGACGGCTTACATGCAGTTGCACATCTAGCGCTCCTACTTTGCTTCCAGACGCGCGTGAGCTAGCAGCAAGCTTGTTGCTTTGTGACCTTTTATAGTGAGTTTCTTGAGCTGGTTGATGACCGTGACAGTGTCACTCAGTAGCAAGCAACATAACTGCTTGCGTTCCTGAGTAGTAGCGGGCGATCACGACAGCATCCCGACGCAGGCTCAGGCTCAGGCTCGGGCTCTGCTCATGTCCTGAACCTGATTGCCGTGTTTGTATGGGATTCGACCTATACCTGCGGAAGGTGTCACTCTATGTGGACCAGCCTGCACAGTCGTCGTTCCAGACCAATGCTCCCTGCTACTCATGCCGCTGCTCTGGCATCCCCAGGGTACAGGTGTGGTCAGCTTGTACCTTATGCAATGCACCTGCCTGCTAGTGCACGGTCAATGATGACACGAGCGTAATTCCCTTTAGCGACTGAAACTTGCCATGCAAATTACATGTTGCTCCATGCATTCAAACGCAAGCACACAAGCTGACTCAAGATTGTGGCATGTGCTCAGTTGATTCCACTGTTTATATCAACGCCGATGGTCTCGTTGTCTTGCTGCTGTCATCAGGTGCTACCCAAGACGTGAGCGCTCAAGTCAGCGCTAACTCTCTGTATGACTTGCAATGTGCTGTTGTGAGAATTGCCACAACCATCAGCTTACACATGGTGGGACAACTGAGGTGAGTGTTGTTAACACTGCACCACATTGTTGTGTTGCGCAGGCATGTACTAAGATAAGGCTTATCTCCAGCTCGCTAATTGTGGACTAGTTGTAACTTGCCTGTTCAACAATGCCAAACTTGCTCTGACTCTGCTGTATGCTTGCTTACCAACGTCAGGAACTGCATGTTATACTGCAGACAATGACATGTGTGGCAACCGATTCTTCCTGTAAGTGCTCACGATCAATGGGACCTGATGAACCACCACAGCGCAATGCCGAGGCACGCCCCGAGGAAGGCCGTGACGCCCTTCGCTATGCGTTCTCGATTGACAATCATAGCGCGGAACTGCGCGCGCTCGTTTGTGCGGGGGAACGGTTTAGGTGTCCCGTCTGTGTCTTTGGGCACAGGCACGACGAGGAACCGGCACAGGGGTTCCCACCCCTCCTTCAAATTGAACACTAGCAGCTTGCTTTTTGGCACACGCGCCTTCACCTCCTCTACCCACCTCTTGTACACCGCCACCGCATGCCCCTCCTCCTCGAACCGTCCATCGAACAACCTCGGATTGTTCCACGCAACCTGGTGAGGCCAATGGCGTGCGTGCGTGTGTGTGTGCGTGTGTGCGCGCGTGCGTGCATGCGTACACTGACGCGCGTGTGCTTGTGTGTGCGTATATGTGCGCGCGCATGTGTATATGTTATGGTATGCATGAAGTGTGTTCATCCGATGTTGGGTCTTCCAGAAGCTTCACTTACCAGGTCCACCATGAGCAGAAAGCGGCGGAGGAAGGGTATGCACGCAGTCATGGCTTTACTCATGATGGAGCCACCCCGGTTGAACTCGTAGATGGTGGACTTGGCGGAGGCGTACCACTCCTCAGGGCTGTCCCGCACTGTCAGGATGACCTATCGACATGTACACTGTCAAAGTGTTTGTGTGCGTATGTACAATATGCACGTGCATGCATGGAAGGGTGCACATGCACCTACTCGTGCATGTGCACGAGTGCGCATGCGTATACACAGCAACACAAAGCCACATACATGATACATGCCTGTAATTTTGCTATCGCCATAACAGCAGTGCAGCAGATGCACTGTGCAGACACTAACTTCTTCTTGGCATTATGCCACAATGTGGCATGTTGTCTCCACAGTCCGTCACCTTGGCGTTGGGGTATTGCTTCATCATCTCCTCATAGTACGCTACTGACGGATGGTCGACGGACGCTCTATATGCCGGCCGGCCCTTCTCCTCAGGAACGAAGATTTTATTGAAATCAAAGTCCTCACCTGTGCAAGTAAGCCATCAACATACATTACAATTCTACAACCACTGTGAATCATGCAAGGTGTACATGTCTACCCTGAGTGCTATTGTCTCGTGCCTCCTCAGCCAGTACGTAGCCAATGCATGCTACACTCTTTCAGCCTCTCCACTCGAGTGACTCTTGCGTGCACATTCATTGCACTCATTGCGCACTGGTCAGTTTGTGCCGATAGTCACGTGCACACAGAGCATGAGTTGGTTAGCCCGGTGGTGGTTGTCTGAGCACGAATGCATTGGCTGACTGTCTGCTGCTGCACGTGACTGCTGGCTGCACTACACCATGCTGTACACCAAGTGCATGTCCGAGACGTAGCTTACACCTTCAGTACACACTTGTACGCACGCACACAAAGACGCATCCGTGACGAAAATATCCTCCCACAACAATAGCACATCAGGTGTTCAACGCGACCTTGCTGTATTTGCTTCGCGCAGTCGATCCACTTCTGCGTATCGCCTGGGTTGGGGAATATCTCGGCCATATGGTAGCAAGGGTTGAAGCCCAACTGCTCCAGCGCCGCCTTCAGCGACATGGTCCCCGTGCGACCGAACCCAGCGCCAATCACGTCGAGTCCCATGGCGGGCTGTGCAGCGCTGTAAAACGCCTCTGGCGTGCTTAATGTCACAGTGGTACAGTTTAAGGGGGTCTTCCTCTACCACAAAGCAGGGCTCGAAGGCACTAAGCAGTGTAAGAGAAGCAACACCGCCGCCACCCCCGCCGTGCAGGCACTGCAATGATGACCCCCGAGGGCAGGAGGTACGCTTGCTACGGAGTGTCTGTCAGACGCGTGTGCGGGCGCGCGAGCTTGTCTGTCAGCGACTGTGTCGCACAGAATCATGTAAGCCGTTGATGGATCGTGCGCGCGTGTGTCAGGCAAGCTCAGGGAAGCATTTCACTAATTTTACACGTGCAACGAGCTCCGGTCGTTGCACATGCAAATGAGAATGACTGCTTCACATTCATGTTACGTGAGTCACGTCATACTTCATAGGTCAGGACTCACCTTATCCTGCACGTCTTCACCAAAACAACGGATGTATTACATGAAAACAGTGAGTTCCTGAGGTGTTAATACCTCACACAAGTATCATCCGTACAACTCACTCAAGCCTACACAACATTATCATGGGTCAGGGCAGCGACATCGGCTACGCCGTCGCGGGGAACACATCGTCCTCATGTCTCTTGGTGATGCGGATGGCCGCGGCGGCCAATGCCAACACCGCCATCGCATGTGCCCGCTGCGGCGTCACGGCCACGCGCTGCCGATACTTAGCAATAAATCGCACTGCATATCGCGCCTCAATGCCGCGCAACTGCACCACTCGGCGGACAATCCGTCAGCAACAGCAAAAATGGCTCCTTTAGTAGGCCGTGCGTCCATGGCTAGCGGCACGAAGGAGTCAGCAGGATAGTGGTCGTAATACTTCCGCCTCTTCGCTTGCTCTGCTGCACGCGCCTTTGAGCCGGTTGCTGCTTGCGTCAGTGTCATCGTCGCGTCAAGCGATAGGCTATCGTCGCTGCCGGGCTCTAATGCCCAATGTCCATGCGCCAGCCGTGTGACTCACCGTCACGCAAAGGCAAACAACCTAGCTGCTCTCGTCTAGCCATATACCCTGTCGCACGCACGATTACCACGACGACATCACGCACAGCATCAGAAGTGCGATGCGATGCCCCTCCAGCGTGCATGCGGTAAATTGGCTTTAGGAGTCATGCAATCGCCCCTCATGGCCACATGCACACAATTGCACGCCCGTGAACAAGGGACGAGAGATACTCAACAGTGTGTGCCTGGAGGTACAGAGCTCTGTACGATATACTGAAGCAGGCATGCGAGTCTCCCCGCGTATCGGAGCTGCTAGCAGCCGAGCTCATGCGCATGTCGCTGCTGCCGACTGCAGGCGCTGCACATGTAACGGGAGCAATAATAATAGGGGTATTATTGCTACCTGAATAACACATTTTGTATGAATAAGTATTTAAATATGCTTATTTATACCTCTTTTCTACGGTTCCTCGCTTATTAAAGGCTATGATGCTTTATCATAGCTTAAATAAGTCCCAATGGGTGTAGAACCGCGTATTCAAGCCTATTTAGTGTCACATTTGATATAATGTGATCACTATCTCGTTAGGTACCTTACGATAGGTATCTTTGGATAGGTACCTTATCAATAGGTACCTTATCTGAGCTGTGATTGGCTCACGCTAGATTTCCTAACTACCCTATCTGTAGGGTCGATGTCTAGTTGTGAGTTAATTATCGAGAGTTATATAGTTGATATACTCTTGATATAAAAGGTCACATCAATCTGATGTGGGGACTTTCAGTTCTCTGCTCAGTGGCGGCCACGCCGTTGAAAGGCTTGTCATAGGCGGTGTGGGTGTTGGGGTAGAGGATTGAAGGGGCATCACCGGCGACGGTGGTGCTGTTACA
>RHPI01003261.1:166152-233727 GCA_009103225.1 Chlorokybus atmophyticus
GATGACAGACCATGTGCATATGAAAGCAGAAAGTTCATTCCTGCTGAACGTAATTACACAACCACTGAGCAAGAATTGCTTGGGGTGGTGCACGCGCTGCGCACATGGCGTTGCTACTTGGAAGGGGTGGAGTTTTGAGTGATTACTGATCACAACCCGCTCACATTCTTTCATACGCAACAAAATCTGTCGAGGCGGCAAGCTAGGTGGAATGAATTCATTTCTCGTTTCACTCAAAGAGTTATTGNACAAAGGTTTAATAACAAAGAGCATATCTCCTTTTGGTGCACCAATTTTGTTCGTGCCAAAAAAGAATGGCAAGCTACGCATGTGTATTGATTACCGTGCGTTGAACAAGGTCACTGTGAAAAACAGATACCCTTTGCCTCGGATTGATGATTTGTTTGATAAGCTGTCAGGTGCAACAGTGTTCAGCACGCTGGATTTGACCAGTGGTTATCATCAAATCAAAATCCACCCGTCGGATATACAAAAAACTGCATTTCGCACCCCACTAGGACACTTTGAGTATAAAGTGTTACCATTTGGGTTAACAAATGCACCGGCTACATTTCAGACAGCAATGAACGCGGTATTTGCTGATGAATTGTACAAGTTTGTACTGGTATATCTAGACGACATTATTGTGTTCAGCAAAACCCGGGAGGACCACCACAGGCATGTGGAATTGGTTCTAGCTAAGTTACGCGAACACAAATTCTATGCCAACCTGTCCAAATGCAACTTTGCAAAGGATGAACTAGCCTTTTTAGGGCATGTGATTGGCAAAGAAGGATTGAAACCAGATCCTCAAAAGGTGTGTGCGGTAAAGGATTGGCCACCACCCAAGGATGTACATCAGTTACGTGCTTTCTTGGGGCTAGCCAATTATTTCCGCAAGTTCATGCGAGCATATTCTGGCATGGCAAATCCTTTAACATCTTTACTAAGAAAAGATGTTAAATTTGTGTGGACGGAGGCACACGAGGTTGCTTTTACACGCATTAAAGATGCATTAACACAAGCCCCTGTGTTAGCCTTCCCCGACCACACCAAGCCTTTTGTGGTGATCAGTGATGCTTCCACCATTGGGTGTGGGGCAGTCCTTCTACAGGATGACAGACCATGTGCATATGAAAGCAGAAAGTTCATTCCTGCTGAACGTAATTACACAACCACTGAGCAGGAATTGCTCGGGGTGGTGCACGCGCTGCGCACATGGCGTTGCTACTTGGAAGGGGTGGAGTTTTCAGTGATTACTGATCACAACCCGCTCACATTCTTTCATACGCAACAAAATCTGTCGAGGCGGCAAGCTAGGTGGAATGAATTCATTTCTCGTTTCACTTTCACTTGGCAATACCGTCCGGGTCGCACCAATGTGGCGGATCCACTAAGTCGCAGCCCTGCTCTTTTGGCACTTACGCGCTCTCGAAGTACGCGTAATGTACAACAGCCTGAAGATCCTTTCTTAAAGGAAGTGTCCACAGGTTATAACTCAGATGATTGGTTTAGCAGTCAAACCAACTTGCAACAGCTTACTGCTGTTAGCAATCTGTGGTATAAAGGGGAGCAGTTGGCAATTCCCAACTCGGGCGACTTGCGTAAGCAATGCTTACATTCAGTGCATGACCCGCCGTATGCTGGGCATTTGGGGAAACACAAAACACTCAAATCTGCGCAACAGTTATACTGGTGGCCGTCAATGTCAGCTGACGTGGATCAATATGTTCGCACATGTGACGTGTGTCAACGTAATAAGCCACTACGACAAAAACAAGCGGGATTGCTTAAACCATTGGCAATTCCAGAACAAAAGTGGGATAGTGTCAGTATGGATTTGATTACTGACCTACCTGAAACAGCAGCTAAATACACTGCTATTGTGGTTTTTGTCGACCGTTTGACTAAAATGGTGCATTTTGCCCCGTGTTGCACAACTGTAAGTGCACGGGACTTGGCACACTTATTTGTGTCCACGGTCTTTCGCGTTCACGGTATACCGCGTGAACTTGTCACAGATCGTGATCCTCGTTTTGTCTCCAAGTTTTGGCGAGAAGTCTGTGAATTGTTGGGGGTAAAACAAAGCATGTCGACTGCTTTCCACCCGCAAACGGACGGTCAAACTGAGCGAGCAAATCAAATACTGGAAGAAATGCTTCGCCACTATGTGGCTCCTAATCATGCTGATTGGGACAGGTACTTGCCAATGGCAGAGTTCGCTGTGAACAACGCGTGGCAAGAAAGTGTAAAGGAAACCCCATTTTTCTTGAATTATGGGATTCGCCCAAACACACCAGCGTCATTGCGTGTACCTCGCAATGCCCTGACTGTGCCAGCGGCAAAGGAATTTGCCACTAATATGCAAGAAAATTTGGCTCGAGCCAAGCTGTGTCTGTCAGAAGCACAGGACAGGCAAAAAGCTTATGCTGATACACATCGAAAAATGGCCACTTTCGATGTCGGCGATAAAGTTTTGCTTAATGCAAAAAACATAACCATCAAAGGTACGGGTGCTCGCAAGTTGCTGCCCCGATGGTTAGGTCCTTTCTCTATCACTGATAGAGTTGGTACGCACGCTTATCGACTGCAATTGCCCCCAAGTGTGCGTATACACAACGTGTTCCATGTAAACTTGTTGAAACCTTACCGCTCAGACGGTAGAACACAGCCTCCACCACCGCCAGTTGAGGTGGACAGCGAGCTCGAATACGAGGTGGAAGCTATATTGAACCATAAGCTAAATGGTCGAGGACGCGCAACTCGCTATTTGGTGAAATGGAAAGGGTATGGCCCGGAACATAACAGTTGGGAGCCCGACAGGCATCTTACGCACTGCCGCGAGTTGCTTCGAGCTTATTGGGATTCATGTCCTGTCCCATAAACTGTGGGCTTGGTTTTATGACAGACTGGCAGTGCAGTTTCATTACCACCCTGTCATTTCCTGCTATCTCACTGGTTACAATTACTCGAAATCAAGCCTGATCAACTTGAGTTCAACGAGGACGTTGAAAACCCAAGTGGGGGGGAATGTAACGGGAGCAATAATAATAGGGGTATTATTGCTACCTGAATAACACATTTTGTATGAATAAGTATTTAAATATGCTTATTTATACCTCTTTTTTACGGTTCCTCGCTTATTAAAGGCTATGATGCTTTATCATAGCTTAAATAAGTCCCAATGGGTGTAGAACCGCGTATTCAAGCCTATTTAGTGTCACATTTGATATAATGTGATCACTATCTCGTTAGGTACCTTACGATAGGTATCTTTGGATAGGTACCTTATCGATAGGTACCTTATCTGAGCTGTGATTGGCTCACGCTAGATTTCCTAACTACCCTATCTGTAGGGTCGATGTCTAGTTGTGAGTTAATTATCGAGAGTTATATAGTTGATATACTCTTGATATAAAAAGTCACATCAATCTGATGTGGGGACTTTCAGTTCTCTGCTCAGTGGCGGCCACGCCGTTGAAAGGCTTGTCATAGGCGGTGTGGGTGTTGGGGTAGAGGATTGAAGGGGCATCACCGGCGACGGTGGTGCTGTTACAGCACATCTGCTGCTGAAGTACTACTTCACCACTAGTAGTGGCTAATAGTGGCTAGCCAGGCGGCGTGCGCGCGGGCGTCAATTGCCTTCTTCAAATCCTCGCCGCACTTGAGGGTACTTGCGCGTGGTGTAGGCCAACAACGCGGACATCATCGTCGCCACTGTAGGCGCTACACGTCTTCACGAAGATCGTGCCTTGCAAGTCGCTCATCGTTCAAGGTGAAGTTTAATCATAGATTATCCAATATCTTGGTTGGCAACCTTTGTTAGACGTCAGATAGAGCGCTGTTTGCTGTTTCTTTTTGGTTGAATATTGAAGCACTCATATACCATGTTTGAACATGTTGCCCAAAGTTTAGGTGAAAGCATGAAAGTGTTTGCAACGATCGCAAGGGATTGTTACAATATGGGCTCAGACCTATCAGTGCAATGAAGCATGCACAATTCCCTGCATAATGCCCCACAAGTACATACAAAGCATGACGATATCAGGTATCATGCTTGCAATCATGCTTAACGACACGCGCCTTAATGCAACCTTAACAGCCCCAATTTCGGTGGCAAATCACTTACACCTACACATGTTAAGGTCTGACAACAGCCACAAGGCCATCATGCAAAGCATGTGATGCATGTGGTAAGTCAACGAGCATGGATCCAACGCCGATACAATACTGGCAATATTGACTTGACCTTTGAGTTATTATCATCTTGTAAATAAGAATGTTGTAACCATTCATTTATGATGATATATCATACAAGTAGATTACCACACTTCATATGATGCGTATTATGGCGTGGTTGTGAAGGAATAATTGAGTGAGTTAGCCCAAGTTCTGTGCCTGCCAGTGTGCCAACAGTTGTGTTGGCGATGGAACGGTTTCATGCGTACGCTATGCTGATAACGCGGGCAAAGTCAAGTGCTCCTCATGCTCTCGTCATCTTTGCTGTCGCTTTCGGCACTGCATGTGTTGTTCGATGGTGACGAGCATCTCAGCATGTTGCTGCTTTTGCCTTAAGTCAACCAACCGTTGCACGTGGCGGTGCTCCTACCGTGAAGCCTGCATGCTGGCACGCATAGCTTAATCATGCGAGTGGTTGATGCTAGCTATAGGTGATATTGTTGGGAGTAGGTGGCTTGTGCTTGATTGCTATATGTGCTCCCCACGTAAGTATGTGCTTTGTTTTGCTGGCTTGCATCTTGGCACCTTTGCGTGCTTGTTACCTATATTACGGAGTTTTGCTTTTAGCAACTCTTGTGTACAGGAAATGGAAGGTATTAATGCAAGCATGCAGTTTGCAGCCAGCAGTCCTTGCTACATGGCAGGCATGATCATGCAGCGGGCATGATCATGCACCAGTCATGGTAGTTGTACTAGCGCAACAACTATGCTCACATTAGTTTCACATATCCAACCACCGGGTCACGCACCTATGCTATCACACCTCTTCTACTACACCCCGTTAGACATGCATGCATGCATTTCAGTCCGTCACCTGCACGCATGTGCAGCCAGAAAGTCTTCAACTTCTCGGTGGCAGCAAGGAGCACGAGCAGCAGACGGACTCCCACTTCCACTCTCCCGTTCTCTTCACCCACACACCCACTCCCGCCGTCCCCCTGCAATCCCGCATCTTGTAACCCTCGTTGAGGGCCCCTTTGCCCCGCCCCTCTGCCCTGCCCCTCTGCTCCATCTCTCCCCCTCACGTCACCCTCGCTGCGCAGTGCGATTGTCAGCACTGCAGCGTGTACTGTCGCTGTGTCGTTGCTGGCAGTTAGGTGCTGCCGGTGGGGTTGGGTGGTGGGTTTGTGTTATGTGTAATGCTATGGACATATACAACACTAGAGAGATCATGGAATCCATGTTCATGTTGGTTGGCTACCAACTTCACATTGGTAGCCCAACCAGGTAGCAGCCATTCCCGCTCGCAAGTGCTCATTATCATCGCGACTTGGTAAACCACCATAGCATGACACCGAGGCACGCCCCGAGGGCAGCCGTGACGCCCCACACAAAGCGCTCTCTGCCAGCATTCATAGCAAGGAACTGTGCGCGCTCATTTGTGCAGGGGTAGGGTTTCTTTGTCCCGTCCCCGTATTCTGGCACGGGTATGCCGAGAAACCGGCACAGCGGCTCCCACCCTTCCTTTGCGTTGAACACCAGGAGCTTGCCCTCCGGCACACACGCCTTCACCTCCTCCACCCACCTCTTGTACACCGCCACCGCATGCCCATCCTCCTCAAACAGCCCGCCAAACAGCCTCGGATTCGACCACGCCACCTGATAAGAACCCAACATTCAGCCTGTCCTTGTGCCACATGGTGCGCTCACATGATATTGAAACTCTGAATGCCAATGACTGCACATACCAGGTCCACCATGTGCATGAAGCGGCGGAGGGATGGCACAAGCGCAGTCATGGCTCTGGCCATGATGGAGCCGCCCTTGGTGAACTCGTAGATGGTAGACTTGGCGGATGCATACCACTGCTCAGGGCTGTCCCGCACTGTCAGGATGACCTATCGGCATGTACACTGTAGTGTTTTGGCTTGCGCAAGTATAATGTACAGGTGCATGCATTGCCTTGTGCAAATGCACCTGTTTGTTCATGATAATGTGCGTGCGCACATGTGCATGTACACGAGACACACAGAGACACATACAAAAAGCAGTGCAGACACACTGTGCAGACACCGACTGCTTTGAAAGTATGCCACGATGTGGAATGCTGTCATTCTGCTCTGTGACTTGATAACCTTGGCGTTGGGGTACTGCTTCATCATCTGCTCGTAGTAAGCTGCCGACGGATGGTCGACGGCCGCCTTATATGCTGGCCTGCCCTTCTCCTCGGGCACAAATATCTTGTCGAAATCAAAGTCCTCGCCTGTGCGAACAACAACAAACAGCAACGAACATTACAACTCAACTTTGAATGAGGCAAGGCTGACGTACATGTCCGCCTGTGTACTGTTCTCTCATGCCTCCCCAGCTAGTACAGAGCCATGCAATGCATGTTGCACTCTACCCTCAACTCTCAACTTGTTTAACTTGCGCATTCATTGCACATTCAGTACAAATGTGCGGACAGTCACGAGCACATGCACATGCACACTCTTATATGCGCACGTACCCCCACACGTACATGACGCAGAACAACACACTCACTTCGTTGCACATAAGATGCCTCACGTCACCTCTTTGTATCTGCTGCGCGCAGTCGATCCATTTCTGCGCGTCCCCGTATTGGTACACCTCGGCCATGTGGTAGCAAGGGTCGAAGCCCAGCTGCTCCAGCGCCGCCTTCAGCGACCTGGTGCCCGTGCGACCAAGACCAGCGCCGATCACCTCCATTACCGTATGTTCAAGCTGCCTGTGCGTAACGCTGAGCAGCGCCTCTTGGGTGTTGCTTGATGTGGCACAGCAGGAGCGTTTGTCAGCCCTGAGCCGCCGCCGCCGCCGCCACCGCCGCCGTGCTGCAGGTAGCTGCCCGGCCGGCACAGTGCCTGCAAGCTTACCCATGCACCGAAGCCCCAACGTACCAGTACGTGTGGAGCTGACACGTGTGTGCGAGTACCGTACAAGCATATCAGTCCGTAATGCCACGAACTACTCGCTTGTACTTGTTGGGCATGGATACATGGATATTTAGCTGTTTAAAATGGTTCTAACTTTCTCCCACAGCCTGGAATCCTCGTTTTCTTGGAAATTCAACGAAAATACTGCTACATGGGATAGCATTGCAAATGCATGCATTGGAATGTTAATACTGCCAACATACACATGCACAAGCACAAGCGCATGCACATCATCAAGTCTTACGGTACAACTAGCTTTGAAGGGTCTCAGCTCTTACGTGCGAAGAGCCAAGCAAGGATGTGGGCTGCAGCAGGGTCCAACATCATAGGTACTTGTACATAGCAGGAGGTAAATGATAATTTTGTAAGTGTTTGTTGCATACCTCATGATATTATTACATAAGGTACAAATTGAGGGGCCCTCATATGAACAAGCAAAGCACAACACAGTTGTCAACGAAGCAACCATGTACGAGATTTGGGTAGTGAGTTGCGGAACAACTCGACATCTTAACAACTTAAGCACAACTAAAACAAGAGGCTCGTGTCTATGCAGAGCTACGTGCAAGGTGGGGCAGGCTAGGACTAGCAGCAGATAGCGCAGCGCTCATCTCACAATTTCAATTGTACTTACAAGCAAAGGCAGCGTGACAATGTGTGTATCCATTTGGTACTCAATTTACTCTTCGCATTGCTTGTGTGTGGTAATTCGAAGAATAAACACTGCACTGCTATAAGCAATGCATGCGGTCTTGTTAACATGCTGAAGGTGTGATGGTATGTTAATAAGCACGCAAACATCCATCGAAACAATTGCATGCGCGCGGTTGGCAATGAAGGAGCGTGTAACGTGCAGCTCAATTCTATGTTGATTAACACATAATGAACTGTTACCAACAGTTTAATTGGCAATTGCAGCATGTGGAGAAATAAGCTCATTAGGCAAATGTTGATTGCTGCTCATGCCGTTGCTTGAGCATATGGAGGTGCTCGATGCATGCGATGGTGCGATAAGCTATCGCCAACAATAGATTGTGCAATAACCATAATGCAATGGCGTTGATATGGATTTATGCACCTCTCCTCTCCGCTCTTCTCCTTTTATGCGCTGCATGTACAGCCTGCTACTACCCTATGTGACAATTACAATTATGTCTGGCACGCACATAAGCATTAGCTCCTCTAGCCTAGCTTAGTTAAGCTGAGATGTATTTGCGATGTGGTTGTATACTATTAGTAATCATGATTTTAGGGTTGACTCTGATTCATTAATGTGTTGCGTATGCGTGTACTCTAGGCCCCTCCATGATAATGATTGCACCCTGTCGATGAATTCATGTAGAAGCATAGAAACTTACTCAACTTGCATGCGTATGCATTGTACAATGTGCATTGCACACCCCCTCAGCCTGCTTATGCACGCACAGTAACAATACGGGTAAAATGCCATTTTTCAACTCCAACTTATAATGTGAAATAATGGCTATAAGCTACTAGCACACTAGCGAATGCAAAAGTGTGATAACTGTTAAGCTGATCTCTCACATCAACGCTGCTAACCTCATGCTGATGTTATTGAGTGCACTCGTTACACAAGACGCAAGCCCACATGTCGGCGAAGTCTTGCTAGGTAAGTTTTTGAGCTGCCAATCATTACCACAACTGTGGTGGGACAATTGAGGTGAGTATTGTTGGAACTGCACCACGTTCTGGTGTTTGCGCCAGCATATGCACTGAAAGGGCTTATTTGCTCGCCAACCGTAGCGCAATTGTGATTTGCTTGTTACATAGGCGGAGTGCACAACAATTCTGAACTCCACTGCTATATAGCTAGCTTCGTAAAAAGTTAGCAGCCATCAGCAAGATGTGTACCGATATATTGCTAGCGCTACACATGATACGCTGCGCCTCGAGGTGTATTTTGTCTTTCATGTACCTAATTACCTCGATTATTGAAAAGCGCTCTGACTTCATGCCCATCCTGACCGTGAAGCTAGCGAACTGTCGAAAGTACACACCATGAGCCTGAAGACATATTCATCCCCCTAGCCGAGACCTTCGGTACTCTGGGTGCCTTCCACGCGCTAAATGCTGATTGACGCGTGCGTTACATGGTCTAGCACAGAGGGGTTGCTTGCTAGCCGCAGGTCAGCCTTCATATTCATGTACCGGCAACATGTTGCTTATGCGCTACAGCGTGCTCAAGGTGTGGCGCTGTTGGGGAGAGGGCGACGACAACCGTCTGTCTGCCATTCCGTACTGGCCAGCACCACAGCATGTCTCTGCAACAACCTTGTTGGACGTTGCAGCCGCTGCCGCTCTGGCGTGAGGTCTGCATGCTGGCGCGCATAGTTTGGTGACACGAGTGGTTATTGCTATTCGTGTTGGTGTAGTACCTAACCAAGCACAAGCCACCTTAGGAGGGTTGTGCTTGGTTGTTGTGTGGCTAGCACTGTGGGTTCTGAAGTTCTACACAGACTCCATGAACATCCATCACAACCAAGAGATGATGGTACCCTTCTGCGTTGAATATATAGTTTCAAGCTATACCACATATGTGGCAATCGCTATTTTTGCAATTGCTCACCATCACTAAGACTTGGTAAACCGCCACATGACAACTCCAATGCACGCCCCAACGACAGTCGCAACTTTCCACACAGCACGCTCTCTGGCCGCCACCCTAGCGCGAAACTGCGCGCGTTCGTTGATGCGAGGGAAGGGTTTACTCGTCCCGTCTGTGTCCACCGGCACGGGCACATTGAGGAACCGGCACAGCGGGTCCCACCCTTCCTTCAGGTTGAACACAAGCAGTCTGTCTGCTGGCACACGCGCCTTGACCTCCTCAACCCACCTCTTGTACACAGCCACCGCATGTCCCTCTTCCAGGAAGCGACCATCGAAGAGGCGGGGATGCTTCCATACCACCTGGTGAGGCCAGCATGATGTTTGTGTTTGTGTGCGTGTGCGTGTGCGTGTGCGTGCAGTGCAATGGGCTTTCCAGTAATATTATGTACCATGTCCACCATGCGCACGAAGCGGCGGAAGAAAGGCACGAACCCAAACACGGCTCTTTTCACGAGGGAGTGGCCCTGAGTATGCTCGTAGATAGTGGATCTGGCGGAGGCGTACCACAGCTCGGGGCTGTCCCGCACTGTCAGAATGACCTATCATTACATATGTTATGTAAGTGCATGTCAGCGTGTGCATGAGTGCGTGTACACACAGAGGCAAGACAGCCTGTGTGTGGTATGTTTGCGTTTCGTGCTATACAACTATTGCCAATGCAGCCGCACACAGGCTGTGCAGTCACTAATCAAGTTTCAACAGCATTCCACAATGCTGAGCGCTGTCAATCATGCTCAAAGCCGTCACCTTGGAGTTGGGGTACTGCTTCATTATCTGCTCATAGTACGTTGCTGTCGGATGGTCAACCGCCGACTTGTATGCTGGCCTGCCCTTCTCCTCGGGCATATAAATCTTGTTGAAGTCAACGTCCTGGCCTGTGTGAACAACAACGCAATTTCCATCATGCAATGTTGTTGCACATGTCTTGTTTGGGTTGGGTAAAAAGAGAATCACAAGTGCTGCACATGGCCATCTACAGGGCGCTTGCTCCGATTTCTCATCTCTCCCCAGCTAGTATAGAGCCAGTGCATAATGCTGTAACAGTAGTGCACACCGCGTATACGCACGCAAGTGTAATTGATGATAAGCTCGGTGCAGTTGTGCTGCATGTGTGGTCAGAGAGGCATCAGCCATGATGTGCATGTGCTGCATCAAGCTAACACAATGCTGCCCCTGCACAGAGATCATACAGAAGATCTGTACGCACATGCGCGCACATGCACATGTGCCTCTCTCTCTCTCTCTCTCTCTCTCTCTCTCTCTCTCTCTCTCTCTCTCTCTCTCTCTCTCTCTCTCTCTCTCTCTCTCTCTCTCTCTCTCTCTCTCTCTCTCTCTCTCTCTCTCTCTCTCTCTCTCTCTCTCTCTCTCTCTCTCTCTCTCTCTCTCTCTCTCTCTCTCTCTCTCTCTCTCTCTCTCTCTCTCTCTCTCTCTCTCTCTCTCTCTCTCTCTCTCTCTCTCTCTCTCTCTCTCTCTCTCTCTCTCTCTCTCTCTCTCTCTCTCTCTCTCTCTCTCTCTCTCTCTCTCTCTCTCTCTCTCTCTCTCTCTCTCTCTCTCTCTCTCTCTCTCTCTCTCTCTCTCTCTCTCTCTCTCTCTCTCTCTCTCTCTCTCTCTCTCTCTCTCTCTCTCTCTCTCTCTCTCGCTCTCTCGCTCTCTCTCTCTCTCGCTNCTCTCGCTCTCTCGCTCTCGCTCTCTCGCTCTCTCTCGCTCTCTCTCTCTCGCTCTCGCTCACCCACCAAATACAATGAATCTACCAAGCCAACAACGCTTGACGTGAGTCACGTCAAGGACACCGTACACCTACCTTTCTCTACTTTCTGCGCGCATTCGATCCACTTCTGCGCGTGCCCCGGGTTCATGAACACCTCCAGCATGTGGTAGCAAGGGCCGAATCCCAGCTGCTGCAGCGCCGCCTTCAGGGACATGGTGCCCGTGCGACCGAGCCCAGCACCGATCACCTCCAGGCCCGACATGGTGAAGCCTATGCCACGACGTGGTCAGTACACCCTCCGTCTTCTTGCCAGCAAATATTCACCAGCAGGCGCCGCCGCCGCCGCCGCCGCCGCCGCCGCTGTACATGATGTACATGCCGCCCCAACAGATACATACACAAGTGTCTGCAAGTCAAGGCAAGGCGTTGCAATGGAGCTGAGTCAGCTCAGCTGACGCGTGTGTGTGTGTGTGTGCAGGGGGCGTCAAGCAGGATCATTGATCGCAGCCCTGCTTGCGAGGATCAGTGAACGTGAAGCGGTTCTCATTTCACGTGACCCTTGTACGGTAGAAGAGCCAAGTCGTCTAACGTCACGTTAGTGATGTGAGTCAGAGTCACGTCGCGTGAATCACCCACGGTGACTCACCCTTATCCTGCACCGTCCTAAGTCGCTTAACACGTCGACAAACGTTATGGTCCCCGCATGACGGAAAGGTCAGTTAGAAGCCAGCAACACACCGCGTTAGCTGAATCTTTTTGTAACGTTACGCTAAACACCACCTCGGCAGTTAACAATTTGGTCCAAGCCGCGGCGGTGGTGGCGGCGGTGGCGGCGGCGAGGACCGTGGCGGTATAGTTGGTCTCCGGAGAGAGGCGTGCCTCTGTGTCATCATCATGGCTGGGAGAAGTGCCACTCTAGCTGTGGCGGCGCTGGCGCTGTTGGCTGTGGCTGCGATTGTGCTGGCGCCCAGGAGGCGGGTCACGATGGTGGAGGCCTCCCCCGCCGCCGCCGCCGCTGTCAATGTAGACACGTGGGTCAGCGATGTCGAGCCGTTCCCGCACCCTCCCATGGTGACTGTTTCGCCTCTCATTGGCATACTGACGCAGCCGCTGGGAGGCGAGACGAACTCTAAGAAGAACTCCAATGCCAGCCACCCAGGTGAGCATGCACGTGTGCATGAGGATGAGCAGGACAGTGAGCGTGAACTTGAGCTTTAGCGTGCTGGTCGTTCCAATTGTGTTTCTATGCATTTAGAGGGCCACTGTGTAGGTAAGTCGTAGGTCGTTTGACTGTTGAAGCAGTGGTAGCAGTGTCCAACACTGCACCAAACATTAGCACTGGTTGTAAGTTTCAACAACAGCAGCGAAGCCTTACGCTGACACTGCAAGCCTTGCCTGACGTCTAGTCTACAGCAATTTGAAGCCGTATTGCCACGATTGGCTTCGAGTTAGTGACTGGTGGGAGTGGACATGCATGCGTTGCATTGGCAGCAACACTCAATTGTTAGAGTGACATGACGTGCTGACAGCGTGCTGACCACATAGGCATGTCGCGTGTTGGCACCAACACGCAAGGCATTTTAGCATTCACGTCAAGGCCTTGCATGGCTTCATACACTGCTGCTGGTTTGTATGGCAGTGCATGCCTCTGCCTTGCATTACGCAAGTCAGCAACTCAATTTGCTTGAGCACAGTTTACACGCATGTAACGGAAAGCTCCAGTCTTGTCGGTTGTGCCAGCTGCTTTGCATTGCGCTGCTTGACATTTGTCTTAAGCTGGCCCCAACCATGTGGACTGGATGTTCATGTAACAAATGTTAGCATGTCGAACAGCGTGGACACGTTGGTATGCGACAGTTGCATGCAATAGCAGAAGTGGTTGCACCCTTTCGCTTGATCAGGCTTAAGGTCTTCACCGCTTTGCAGGCAACACGACCAGCTACATTGCAGCCTCTTACGTTAAGTTTGTGGAGATGGCGGGCGGACGAGCCGTGCCCATATTCCATGATGCACCAGACTGGGACATAGAGAGGGTGCGTGCGGCACGCTCTCTATGACCCTTGCGCATTGTCATCACTTGGGGCCAGTTGCATGAAAACACGCCACCTTGGTGTGTAGTAGCGTGCCACATATCCCCTTTGCTTGTGGGTTGCAGCGTTTCAGAGCAGTGAACGGCATCATCTTCCCTGGCGGCGATGCCAGTCTGGAAGAAAACTCCACCTTTTTCCAAACGGGCAAGAAGCTGCTCGAGGTAGGCCTCTTGCATGGTGGCTTGCATGTAAGGTGTTTGTCCTCATGGACGCATGCACACACGCACACAGGTATGCTTACGCACATGCACGTCTGCAAGCACACACTCACGTAAGTAGGCATGTATGCACGTGCACGTTGAGAACTACCACAGTATAAGGATTATTGTTGTACAGTTGCATCTCATAAGTCAGCAGTCAAGCGTGACTTGCTTAGTAGACTTGTTTGCCAGATGGCGATGACTGCCAATGATGCCGGCGATTACTTCCCGATCCAAGCAACGTGTCTTGGGTACGAGCTCTTGGTGACAGCAATTAGCCAGGTGAGTTGCTTGGCACAATGCTGCTGCTGCTGTCTCACGTCCACAGCCGCGACACACATGAAGTGGTCACTCATGCCTGGCAACTTTGTTAGAACCACACCTTGTTTGAGAACTTCCACGCTGAGGACGACCCGGCGCCACTTATCTTCCTGGATCAGGCTGCCAACAGCCGTTTCTTCAGCCAGTATGTTTTCTCACTAGTGGACTCTGCTTCATGTGATGGCTATCAAACTCAAGTACTAGACTGTGAATGACAATGTATTATGTGTGGCAGCGTGCCTTCCTACATGCTTCCGGAGCTCAGTGGCCTCCCGCTCGCTATGGAAAATCACGAGGTATGGGCCGCTGCAACACATTTGTTCATTGGCAACGTGTGCAACATACGTGGCGTTGCTAATGTGCATGTCTTTGTGCTACAGTTGGGTGTCACGCCTGAGACCTTCTACTCAACCCCAAGCTTGGCGGAGTTCTTCCGGCCACTGTCCGTATCAGTCGACTTGGAAAACAAGGTGAGATCTTAAGGCAATGTTGTTAGAGACATGCTGTGGAGCTTACAAGCAGTTGCATTGGCCAGCCGAGGGTACATGCAGCTGAGGGGCTTGCCATCAGAGTTGTTACTCTTCCACATTCCAGTGTAAACAACAAGTGCTTGACCTGTTTGTTGCTCTGCAGACATACATTTCAACGGTGGAGGCCCGCAATTACCCAATCACTGGCACTCAATGGCACCCAGAGGTGCTCTCAGTCATGTTTGCAAACAGCGCAGCTGATGTCGTTGGAAAACATGGATGTCAACTCATCATGTTGGTGCAAAACAGAAAAATGCGTTTGAGTTTGGACTGGACAAGATCCCACACACGCTGGCTGCCATCAAACTTACGCAAGCGGTCGCCAACTACTTCGTCAGGTCACATATTGCTTATGCGTAGTCTGCATGTGTGAGATTGGTGGTTGAGAATGATGTTGATGGTTATGATAATGATGTCCTGCTGCTGCTGCTGCTCATGATGAAGTTGCCTCATGCCAATATCAAGCATGTTGCAGTGACGCACGACGGTCATCGCACAAGCCAAAAGATGAGGTTGAGCTGAACGACCTGCTGGTATACAACTACCCAATCATCTATACCGGGCGAAAACCTGGGTAAGCACTGGCTTGCTGCTGGACTCTGTTGTCAAAGACAAGAACAGCAATCCTTGCAGTGAACTTTGAGTGTTCTGAAGGAGGGTATAGTTGTGTATTACTTGGGTTCGTGTGTTGAGCTTTTCTTCTTCTTGTTGCAGGAGCTTCTTCCAGATGTACCATTTCAATGGCACGTCGCCGTGGAATATGGTCAATGGCACGATCGAGCTGACAAGTTGCGGGGAGTCATTGGCCTACCTGTGAAAGTAAATGACGTTGAGCACATTGCTGCGCAGTATGATTTGATTGCAATTATACATCATTGTTTGCTTGTGTATAGCCTAGTAAGGTTTTTGAGACTGTAGCTATGTACCATTACCACATTTAAGTGGACATACCGAAGTCAACTTGGTTTTGGCTTGCTTTGATTCTGAACTTGAACTTGTGCCCATCATAACCACTATGATTTCATATTTCATATGTCTGTACAGTTTGCATCTTGCAACTGAAAAGCGGTTGTGCTTACAACCTTTCTGCACTTGTCAAGTTGCTCAGCATCAGAAGGTGCATTACTTTATTCAACTTGCGGCATATGGTTGTGAGAGCCAACAACAGTATTTAGCACCGGATGTGATTCTGCGCATACCTGGGCAGCTGCAAATGTTATGTGTCAACCGGCGGAAGGAGCAATTCCAAACTGCCTCAAAGGCGTGCTGGTTCACGCGATTGCACGCAACCGCACCACTTCTACCTGTCCATTGTTCAATAAATACAGACACCCGCACGCGCAAGTTACCCGCAAACAACTCCCCATCTCGTGTCACGCCGACCTTGCCGCTACAAGAACTCGGCATCGTCGTTGTCACCAGAGCCGCTGTCGTCCCCCTCCTCCTCGGGCGCATCCGGATCAACTCCCTTGATGAGCTTCTCCAACCTCTCCAGTCCCTTGCGCGCATCATCGTTTGCGGGATTCAACCCCAGCGCGGCCTGATGACAAGCAATCAGCACAAGCATGTAGCAATTGAAAACAGATGCCTGAACTGCAACAAACTTACCTGATAGTGGTTGATGGACTCGGGGAAGCGCTGTGCTGAGGCTAACGCATGAGCGAGCTTCGCGTGCAGCCCGTCTGTCACCACTATTGCCAACTTTTGCTGCGCAGCAAACAAGACATGTTGACAACAACAGCCACAAGCTGCAAGAGTTGAGTATGCGTTGACTGCACAAGATGAACTTACCTGCAAGAGAGTGATGGCTTCACCGACACGTCCGTCTACCACGCACAACTCTGCAAGCCTGAGTATGGCCTGCCATGCGTATGTATGACATCAGTAGCATCCCCACCTCAACAAGTGGTCAAACGCAGCAGATTGCAACTGGGCCAGAGTGTGTGCGCATCTTTGTGCATGCTTGTACGCCTGCGTATAAGCGTGTGCGTGTGTCTGCCTCGTCGCCAACGACAACATCCATTACCACAAATAACTCTTCCACCCCAATTTACCGGCACAAGCGCAGGGTCCTTGGCAAGTGCGGCCTGGTACATCCGCGCGGCTTTCTCTCGCGTGGCCTCGGGGTGGTGGCGATACACGTCACCGACGAGCGCAAGTGCGGCCGCCGACTGCGGAGCCGCCCTGAGCGCCTCGCGCGCATATACCAAGGCCTCCTTCACCTTTGCTGCCGGCACGCACGCCAAGTAGGCCCTCACCAGCGCCTACACACACAAATAGATACACACCATGACATTGAGCACCATCAAGACCATCACACGTGAAGGTCACTAACAATATTATATCACGTGCTTTTCAATTAGAGGATTGGGTATAGGAAAGATGAACAAAAAACCGTGTAAGACACATACACAAGAATTGCTTGCCACAGCCATGCGCATCATTGACAGAATGACTGCACGTGTACCTGGTAGGTGCGAAGTTCAGGGCGAAGTGCAACAGCGCGTCTCAGAGCGAACACGGCCTGATCTGGCCGTTTCAGGTCCAGCGCAAGCACACCTTTCATGTAGTAGCCTAGAGCATGCCTCTCGTCCAGTGCTATAGCCCTCTCCGCGTAGCTCAGCGCCTGCAAGGCATCAGTGCAAGCGAGCACGAAGATGTCAAGGCATGCTCATTATTATGCGTTGAATATACATGCGGGCACTGCATACTATACCAAGGCATGTCATTGCAAGACACTGGGTGTTGCTGAATAACTACCGTTGATCACACATGTTGCATTCAATGATCATTCAACCATGATATCGCTGTGACATTGACATAGATGCAACACTATAATGTCAACTGTCATTCATGCTGCCTTTGTGTGCATGCTGAAGCAGCGCAGTATCATGTTCTAAGCTCACCCAGAACACAATTGTGACATAGTGGACCATCTAGCCAGCACACACACACACCATGACCTCACCTTGGCCTTCTCGTGCTTTGCGTCAAAGTACGCTGCACCCGCGCACCAGGCCGCAGGATGCATTGCATTCGTTGTGATCAACTCGTGCGCCAACCGACCCAACTCAGCCACATCACCTGCTCAAGACTCAAGTGTCAAAGATAACCTCAATCATACAGGTCAATAACAACACACATTATCAGTACTACCTGTTGCTTGCAGCAGCAGAGCATACTCGTCCATCCCGACCACGAGGTGAGCGTCCAGGGCTCGCGCGCGCTGGAAAGCAAAGATGGCATCTTTCGTCGCTTCCGCTCCAGCAGCTGCGATGCCACTACTCACCGCAGCTTGTGGATTGTCTTGACACTGGCAAAACAGAACACATGCGATGGCTTGCTTGGTGAATGGTGTGCTTGACGCCACCGAGTACGCATCAAGGCAGTTTGCCAGCTACGCAATAATGCAAGCTTGCGTGCAATACCGCACGTGCACATGTGCACAATAGTAACATGTTGGCAACATGTCACCGCCCCATGCACACATGCATGCACTTGCAGGCTGCATGTTGCCAAAGCAGCTGTGCAACCTGCAATGCAACTTGAAGTCTGTAATAATTCCTATACAACTCTATCTGTCTCTCCATTCCTACCTGTTTGCTTAATGAAGTGAAGCGATCCAGTGCGGCCGGTCGATCCCTTGCTGCCGCCGCGCAGTTGGCTTCGGTCAGGAGCTGAACCCACCTCACAACGTCGTTGGCACCCGGCTTGGATGGACTCGCCTGCTATGCAAACAAAGATTATCAACCAAACATCATGAAATACAGCAGTCAAGAAACAAATCACCCCTGACAGTGCATGAGCTGTGCACCTGGGGCAACAAAGGCTGGAGCTCGTGTGTGGGAACGCCCAGCTGAGCCAACGCCACAAGAGCCTCCAATGCATAGGGACAGTGCCTGCCATCATGATACATGATGGTTCATACCCCGCAAACATGTTGCAAAAGCAAACACGCGTGCACGCACATGAGCTGCGCTCTTGCACGCAAACACAAACACAGACACAAACACAAACACAGACATGGTTGCGTGGGTGCCTGATGGCGTGTGAACAGGATTGACAACGGTTAAGGGTAGGCATACCTCAAGCATTCTTTGTAAGAGAGAATAGCAGCCCTGAGAGAGGACAAACGGACTTTAGCTCATTGGCGCTACTCAACCTGCTGTGATTGATGCATGTACAGATGACGTGCAAGCGAACCTGTCATATCCGGTATGTTGGTATAGCTTTGCGAGTGTCACATGCATGGCGGGGGTCTTGGAGCTCGATGGCACCGTTTCCAGCTGTGGTTATGGAAAAGGGCTGTGAATGGCAAGCACATAAGCCCAGCGTTATGGACAGTGACACAGTGTGATCACATGTGGAACTCAGCAGTGTGCATGCATGAATGACTGACAAAACAATGTGTGTAGAAGCAGGCGAGAAATATATGTACACACTTTCATCTGATTGAAGCTCTACCTCTGCAATTGCGTTACGGTGCTCTTTGAGCTCAATCATACAACGGACCATCTTGAACTTGACCTGCAGGTAACACAACAACACGCATTTTGGGCATTGAACTCATGACCGCAACCAGTGTCATGTCTGCATTGAACATGCGTGCTGACCTCATGCTCGTCAGGCAGGACAGGGCCGCTTGCACCTTTTATGCCTGGCACGCGGATGATGGCTAAAGACTGGCGGTAGTAACTCTGCAGTGCAGACAAGATGGACAGATGTTACACACAATGTGCATTGCAAGAGCTGTGCAAACTGCAAGCTCCACATCATTAGCGTCATTGTCAACACCAAGTTGTAGTAACGCTGACCAGAGCTCTTTTGTAATCCTTCTTGCCAACCAAGGCGTCTGCAAGCAACACCTGAAACACGAGAGAGAACGACTTGTGAGTACCAAACCAACATATGGTGCAAGCGTTGCAACTGCAACCAAGTTGATGGTGTACCGTGTTCTGAGCGCGCGTGCCAGCTGGCGCCTCCGTAGCGTTGGCAGCAGTCCGCAAGAAGTGGCCCTGCAGTCACAACAAACAAGAGGATATGATCTGAATCCTCCGGACGCGTACAGTAAGGTGTTTCATACACTAGCAGTTTGTGTCTGTTGCGACACCAACGTGACCACAATGCATTATCTGAAAAAGCAAGCAATTGCAGATGGGATCTTGCAGCAAAGTCTGCATCAATGCATGGCTTCATATGTGCACGACAGGTGCCTACTGGCAGCTGTGTCAACAAGGGAAAGAGCACACTTGCTGATATAAATGTAGTTGAAATGCCCTCGTGAAGGCGAGCCAGCACGAATGCAACAACCACGCAAGAAACCACTTGCGGGTTTGCTTGCATGCCTAACAAATGTCAAAACCTCACAAGGACTTGCAGCTGAGATACCGCAAGCAAGGGTTTAAGAGCCTAGATACACACTCACCAGCAGCTCCGCAGAGTCGTACAACCCTTGCTGGAGCAGCGTCGCCATCTGCTCTTGAAGCGTGGCGGCTTGCTCCAGCGACGCAGTCATACTGCTGCTGCTCCAGGAATCACCCAGCAGCACACTACAAAGGTATATTGCAACCGAATACTAGAAGCTCAAGCGACATTAGACACCGACGGCCTAATCACAAGGTAGCTAACAGCGTCATTGGCAAGCATGGCGCTGCAGGTTGTTTGCTTGCCATCACTGGTTAAATGGCAAGCTGTCGCTCGAGATCTTTGTACAACACCAAGATACGAACCGTTATACTAACACCTCTGCCTCCGCCTCCGCCGGCAACAACGCCGCCAACTACGCCGCCAACACTGCCCGCAACAAGAACGTTTCGGTTGTTGGCCGTAAAACCAGCGTTGCTTCTTGTCGCAGAAGCCATGACAGATCCCAAAACTTTGTACGTTACGTCAGTACAATGCATAGTATGACCCGGTTGCCCTGTTTACAGGATGTTTGCTTCCGTCCTGAAAGTGTAACATGATAATCATCAGCTCGTGTTTAGCAGCGGCGGTGGCGTGGCTGCGGGCGGAAGCGGCGGTGGCGGTGGCGGTGGCGGAGGTGAAAGGCGTAGGAAGGCGATCACGTGTGGAGGCTGGTGGTGTTTTGGATATATAAGTAAGGTTTACTCTTTTTGAAGGGGCTGGAGAAGAAGAAGTGTGCACGCAGAAGCGCACGCAGAAGCTAGCGCTTGGTGCTGGTGGTGATTGCGCCGATGTGGCCGCCGACAGGATAGTCGTTGGTTTGTCGTGGTAGTTGTTGCGCCTGTTGCTGTCAGCAGAGGCGGCAGCGCACGTATGGTGCGGGCGCCGCTGCGGCTGCACGTTGCGCCGCTGCTGCTGCCTGTGGCTCTGGTCCTCCTGCGCCTTGCTTGCGACGCCCCTGTTGCCAGCGCCAGGCCCCTACTTGCGGTCAGCTTGTGTGCTGTTGTTGCTGACAAGTACTTGTTTCTCTAAGATAGATGAAGAAACAGAGCAATTGAGGTTTTTTCATGACAGGAAGAATTGAGTTAGTTGTTCAATGTTCAACGTTTTCTGATATGACTGCCAATCAAGTGGAGCTCCTACTTGCTTGCTTGCTGGTTCAGCTTGATATCTTTTCATCAGCAGCACAAGTCAGCTGTGCTATTGTCAGCAAAGTAACCGGGAAGCTGTCTATGACAGTCGCTCTTGTCTTTGTGGCACTTTAGAAGGAAGCTGGTACTCCTTTGTGGTTTGCGATTGCGTAAGGAAAGTAGCAGCCATTACCAGATCGTAGTTCATACCTGTGTATGCTGCGTGCAACGGTAGCTAGCTTTTGCTTGTAGTCGTTTGTTTGTTTGTCATTTGCTACGCATGCAAGGATGTTGCTTTGTTGTTGATCAATGCAGCGGTCTGCATCGCACTGGTGCTGGTGTCTCTGTCATCACTGTTGCACATATGTGGGTTAGCGATAGCATATTTTGACTCATTATGCCAGAGATGTTGGCATCCTTTCTTGCAAGATATTAAGTCTCAGCTCGTGAGGTGAAGTTGTCTTTTGCGCAGCATACTCGCTTAGCAGTCGTGTCACTTCTCTCACGCTCTCTGTTACATGCGGCTGGCTGGTTGTTTTACGTGCTAGTCTGCAGGCAGTTGCAAACGACAGCCATCACAACTGCTTTGCATGCCTTCCTTGCACATCAGCTTTGCCGCGAAGTAAGGTTATCAAGAGCTCAAGCGCATGTTGCCAATCAGGAGGTCAGGCCGGCTGCGCTTGCGAATAACAACACTGCTGGAGTGTTTGATCGCGACGCCTTTAACGATGGTTTCCCCCTCAACATCTCAGGCACTTACAGAGGTACATGGCTTGGTGAATTTAGTATACCAATGCATGTGCATTGTTTCTAGCTGTCAATGAGATTGTAAGGTCGTCAACGGAGTGATATTTCAGCGTCTTGCAACATTGCAGGAGAGTGGGAAAAGATATCCACCAATACAACAGCGTGCACTCCTGCTTTGCTGCCAGCTGCGGAAGGCAAGGGCAACGCCATCTTCCAGCTCAGCAGCCACCCAACCAAGGCCGAGGGCATGCAGTTCGTTCAGGTGCGCTCACGGACTTTGAACAGCCAGTGTCAGGATTGGAAAGATGCAAAGCTGCAACGTGCAGTATTGGGCTTTACATTCGTTATGTTTAGAACCCTAGTATAAGCATGTGTTGTGCTGTTGACATTGTTACATGCATACATGCAGGGAGAGCTCGTGTTGCGCAACGGATTCTACCGGTCGGATGATGACTTGCACATGACTCTGGAAGGCGTGTATAGCTCTTCTTTACACCAGCTTCGGGTTATGCTTGATTGGTAAGTGTTCACATCAAAGCGACAGTACGTCTCTCCGGAGTGAGCTGTTGCATCATTGGTAACAAAATTTTAGCGCTGATAGCCTTACCTAAACATGCAGTGCAGCCAAGTCTGATGCTGTGAAACCCAATGGTGAAGATATGCAACAGGTATTGCCACACAGCTGGAAGCCTCGAATGCAGCAACTCCTTGTGATGTAATGCGTTAGGTCATTAGCGCATTAACTTTGTCTGGTACAGGCAATAAATGCGGGCGCGTCAATCTTCTGGGACTCCAAGTTGAGTAAGTTGTATACAACAGAAGCCATGGTCAATAGCGATCTTCTACCTCTCCGATTTGCCCAATGTAGCCCAAAGCTTTGGTAGAGCTAGCCTTACGCGTGTTGGTTTTGTTCTGGCAGCTGAGGAGACAGAGGCGCAGGTGGATACTGCATGCGACCAATGCAAGTTTACAATGAACATGCAACTGGAAGTGGTTCAACATGCTGGCAATAGTACGTTCAGCGCATTGTTTTTATCATCAGCTTGTGCGTTACTATGTATAATGACATTGTCATTGCTTCTGGTCAGGTGGCCTCCACATAGCTATGCACGGCGACGTGGAGAGCAGCAGCATCATGCTGCTCAAGTTGGACGCCTCACTCATACAGCTGGAGACGTATTACAATAAAGCCATCAACTACACGCTGATGGTCACTTTTGTATCCAGTCGCTGCATGTATGCTGCTGTTGTGCAGTAGCACTGTCATGTGCTGTGTCTGTGTTTTGGGAAACAGAGTATAATGTCGTTTCCTCTTGACGGACTAGAGCAGGTTTCATTCATTCAGGTGCTGTGTCTTATCCGACAAATAGAGTACAGCAACACTCAGGCTGTAAGTATCAGTCAACCTGTGCTTCTGTCATCTGTCAACAACTCTGCTTCAACTCATGCTCACTAAGTTCGGCTCTGCAGGGCGCAGCCAAGGTGTCCCTGTTGATGATTGGCCAACAGGCCATCATGGATGCCTACCTTTGTTTGCTGCACCTCACAGCGGGCATCGTGTTCGGTAAGACAGACTCTGTTGTTAGTGACCAGTGGTTGACTTCCATCCGGCTGTTGCTGACTGTAAACACATGTTGCTGCAGAACCGCTGTTCAACGCGTTTGCAACGGCCTCCTTCTTCAAGTTTGTCATCTTTTCCATCTTTGAGATGCGATTCTTGCTCGCCATCTGGAAGGCGCGACGCCCAAGCAACTTTGATGGCTGGGGCAACATGCGGCGAGAGTTGTCCATCCTTTACTCGCGCTTCTGTAAGTTGCCACACTGCTTCTCCTGATTTACGCCAACACACATCAAGAACAAGAACATTTCTAAGTCAAACTGTCATGCATGCCATGGACAGTGCACAGGTGGCTACAAACACCACACGCTGTACACAATCTTCACGCAGTTTGTGTACTTATGTGCTTATTCACAACAAGGCTATGTATGCATGCTGTACGCTACCTTTTCTCCAACATACATGTCTTGTGACATCATTGACCAAGTTGTGTCCGCAGATTTCTTCTTGCTGTTTGGCATCATGGTGATGTACCACATGAACAGCGTGATGCACTACCTGCTGTTCTTCTTCTACTCGTTCTGGGTCCCCCAGATCGTCTGCAGCGTGCAGATGGACTCCCGCAAGCCGCTGCACCCGCAGTACATTTTTGGCATCAGCGTCACACGCCTCTGCATCCCCCTGTACATGTACGCCTGCCCCCACAACATTCCGGAAATTAAACCCAATCCGGCTTACTGCGCGCTACTCATTGGGTGCGTGACTGTCAGTTTCCAAGTTTATGCTATAACCTGGAGCTTGAAAGAGTTACGGGTTGACTGTTTTTGTCTGTCCGGTGTTTGCAGCTGGATGGCATTGCAAGCCAGCATTCTATTGCTGCAGCATCTCCTGGGTGCTCGCTTCTTCATTCCAAAGCGGGTAAGGCACATAATTTGCATGTGAAGTTTCCTGGCAGCGGTAAGCAGCACGCTATGTACTGATTATGCCTTGTTGTGGTGTATGTCCAGTTTCTACCTCAAAAGTATGATTACTTCCGCAAGGTAGACAAGGGTGCTCTACCTCCCATGAATAGTGGTGAGGACGGCGGCTCGCACATGGACTGCGTCATTTGCATGACGCAAGTTGACGTTATGCGCGCGTCAAGACGGATGGTGAGAGTGCGATTGTTGCAATTGCACTGTGCAGAGTCTGATGGTAGGTGTTGCGGTGGTGGCAGCCTTACCTGATGCTGTATGTGTAATGCTTGCAGGTCACGCCTTGTGACCACTTTTTCCACACGGACTGCCTGCAGCGTTGGATGGACATCAAGATGGAATGTCCAACGTGTCGAAGGTCTTTGCCAGCCATGTAGCTGTAGCAGTAGCGCAGCTGGTAGATGCGGTAGTATTGACTAGATTGGTTTAGCTCTGCATTGCTGTTAACTATGGTCAGTCAACTGCTGAGACTTGCAAATGCGCAGATGTGCACATGCGTTGCGTTAGGTGTTGCTACTAATACTAATACTGAGGTACGTCAGGTAGCTCCTTTACTGAAGTGGTTTCTATTGCAGCGTGTGATATTGATGAAGGTGTCACGTTCGGAGGGTGGGATGCCTGGGTGATGAGGAAAGCATTGTCCTGTGTGGTAAAATAGATGTGCATGGGATTCAATTGTTACGTCCACCAATTGCTGTTGTTGCGGTTGTTCAAGACCCTGGGAACAACTGCCGCCGCTGTGGCGCAACATGACAAGTGAATGGGGTGGGCATAGCAGCCAGCAATTCATATCTGCATGCTGCTGGCCAGTGCGTGTGCAGCACTTGCACCGCAGAATCTACATTTGTTGCGGTGTCTGGTGGGGCGGGGACGCACAACGACGCATGACACGTTTGGTGACGATATGTTCATTATTCTTCGCAAGGCCAGGTGCGTGGTGTCACATGAGCAGATGGGATTTATGCCGGTTCGCCCTGCTGAGACACGGGGGTGGGTCTGGTGGCTTCAGAGTCGGGGAAGGATCACCGTTGGCTCCTGTACATAATTCTTTTTTCATACACTAACAGCGACATCGTCACACCAAGCTACGTACTGTCAATCCTGCCTATCACTGCACAAGCATACTCACACGCATGCCAGCGGCATGCAAGCACGCCTACATAATGGTCATGGCTTGTGGCGTCACCCCCGGTGCCGCAGCGCGTGATGCGGAGAATGGTAAACTTTGCAAGTGATCACCCACCGGCGGACACGTTCTTCCCGCTGGCGGTGGAGACCCACGGCACGGTGTGGGCAGCAGTTTGCAGAGGTGTTGAAGACGTGGGCACGCCAGGCGGTGTACACGAGAGGGCTGCCGTTGCATCACCTCAGTGGGTACATGGCCCTGGTTCGGTAGGGCGTGGCGGTGGCGCTGCAGCGAGCGCAGGGCCTGGTGCTGCTGGAGCATGACGCAGCGGCGGTGGCAGCGGTACCAGTATGGAGCCCGCAGCAGACGGGACCACGAGATTCGGAGGCGAACATGGCAATGGCGGCTGCATCCGGCACTTGGCGTGTACACGTGTCAGTGTATATAAGGGGTATGGTACGGTGTGTGTATGGGGTGCGCGGACATACATAATGCAAATGGAGATGCGCACTCTGTTACTGCATGATCAGTATGCATGCACACAGTCATCAGCACAGCATACATACAACATTCTAGTACACCGCCAGGCTATGTGCCTATGCTAGCTTCAGTACCCCTACATCAACCCGCAGTTGTAATACCTGCACATCGGCCGTTGGTCAGCGGCCCAGTCCTTGTGTTGGCGAGGTGTGTACCTCTCTCATGTGTACCGGATAGGCAGCTACGCATGTGTGGTTGTGTGTGGGTAGTAGGCATGGTCAGTTAGTACAAGCCAACATGCATGTGCTGGTGTTATTAGTGGTTGTTGCTGGCCAGCGACCATGCTATCCGCGCAGTGCACATGGTGCATCAAGCGTAAGTGATGCAACATGTGCAAAGCATTGCACGACCTCCACCGCCCTGCTAGTCCTCCTCCAACTTCAAGCGCTACTGCACAAAGCTTGCTTTAATCGCTACTGCACAAGACTTGCTTGTCAATGAAAACACAAGACAACTGATGCTAGCAGCATTCTTGCTCTGACTCTGCGCTCTCTGTACAACGCCTACTCAACTACCTATACAGCTGCCTATACACCACCTCCATACGCGGGCGCGAACAACACCACCTCACCCACAGCTCCCACACGACCGCTAGAACTTGACCTCTTTGCACTGCGCCACGGTGGTGTCCTGTGGGCAGTACGGACACTTGAACGTGCGCGTAGAGCCCTTCGCAAGTTTAGCAGCGGATTGCTTGCACAACACATGTCCACATGGGAGTAGCATCGGCGGATTCTCCGCAGATCCGAGTTCGCGCGACACGGGACATGAGAATATAGAATGGAACTGAAACTCCCTCCCCAGGGCGATCTCAACGGGGAGCTCCTGCTCCGAGTCCATCAGCGATGATGTGGGTTTGTTGTTCTTGCTCGCGAGCGTGTTCTTCGCGGCCATGACGCCCGCAAGCTTCACAAGTGTTGGAAGCGCGGCCGCACCCGCCGTAATTGTCACGTACAGCGGGGACTCGTAAGACTCGCCGGCGAGGTTGCAACATTCGCGCATGAACTCCTGAGCAATGTAGTCCCAATGCGACTCCTGCACACACAATGTTGATGTTGGCTCATTCTCAACATCAGGGATGGATCTATATTTGACTCATATAGTAATTTGGTACCTGTAACAGGTCTGCGTAGGGGGATTTCTGCAGTCTCCCAGCCCACAATAGGCAACCCATCAGGCGTTGTATGTCGTGCAGATGTTGCAAAGCAAAGCGGCCAAACTCGCGGCGTGCGTACGCCAGCGCCGTGGCTCTGCCCCTCGCTTGCAGCTCTTGCACGAACTGAAGAGCGTGCAACTTGAACTCCAACGAGCTGCTATGAGACACACGCACACATGTGAGGTTGGAGAACCAAAATCCATACTCTCAAGTTGTTGATGTGTGACCAACCATCCCAGTTTGGGCTTACATCCTTGAGTCAGCGGCACAAAACTGTGTAAGATGACACAAACCTGTGAAGCTTTTGTTGTGCAATGTACAGAGGTAAACCAACAATCTAAGTAGCGAACCTGCGTTTAGCCAGCTGATCTCGATGCTGCGCGGCCCACAGCAGCGCGGGCGCGAGGTCTCTTCGCTGTATGTGCGCGAGGATGTTGTACATCGCCAGGTATGGCGCGGTGTAGTCCGGCGGCAGCTTCACGCCCGCCTCCTCCACAAACTCGTGACCCAACTGGAAGCGACCCTCCCTAAACAAATGCTGTGCAATCGCCTGCAAGCATATGCAATACACTATCGGTCAGGTCAATAGAGTACATACAGATGTTGGTGAGGCTCTCCTGTTATGCATAACATGAGTACCTCATTCAGCAGCTCCTTGTCAAACTCCTTGTCGCGCGTGGCCTTGTGTATGTCCTGAAGGAAGCTGCGCTCTACAATCTTGCCAAACTTGCTCAAGGCACCGTGCAACTCTTTCGCCTGCACACACGCCCAAATCAGCAACCAACACAACATATACAAAGCCACATGCACAAGTCTTTTCTCACCTGGCCAGCTACGGCCAAGTCGTTGAGTTTCTTCCCCAAGTCAGAGAGTGCTTCGCTGGCGGGTTCGGGCGCGGCGGCATTGGAAGGCTGCTCGGCTAGGGCTGCGATGGCCTGTTGGGCCTGGTGGATAAGAGCATCGATGCATTGCTGCGTGCTGGCGTACACCGTCTGAAAAAAAACAACCATACAATGTACACAATAGTGACAAGTCAGCTGATGTTGTAGTCAAGGTAGCAATCTTATTTATCTGCGGTACAGTGATTGTCTTACAGAAACAACAACACTGTTCTGCGCAGTTTCAAGTTGCCACACAATCAAATAGCATCACAGCCACACAATCTGCAGTAATATGGAGACAGCTCCTCCGCTCCCATACAACTAATACACATGAAGCACACAGCATGCACACCGAGCTTGCGCTTGATGCATCTGTACACAGCAATTGCAACAGTGTGAGACTGATTGTCAAGTGTGCATGCCGGGACTGCTCCTCACGCGATTAACGCGATTAAGGCATCAGCAGCGAGGCGCAAGCGTTCCACATCATCATCGTCATCACCTTTTGCTTCTTGGCCACCCTGTCAAAGGCGTCCCGCAGCGCCGCCGTATCCATAACCGCAGCACCTGATCTGGACAGCCTGAAGGAGGTGGAGGTGCAGGTGGTGGTGGTAGTGGAGGCGATGACGACGCCTTACTAGACTTGATATGTTGGCTTTGACTCAGATCAATTCAGCTGCTGTGGTCCTGGACAACCCCCGGAGAAGAAGCTACGCCTTCAGCGCGGCCGACAGCGCCCACGACACCGCCGCCGCCAACAGCGCCGCCCTTCCCCTGACTAACGCCCACGCGCACGATAACCACAACAGCCCGCCGCCGCCGGAGCCGACGAAGTCGCCGCAGGCGGAGGTAGCTAATTGCACGACTTGCTGCGTCTGTACAGGAGCGTCAACGACGCTGACAAGGACGACGACGACGACAGCGATGATAATAATGTCGCCCTCACTACTACTATCGCACTAATGGAGGTGACATAGCAAGTCAAGTGAGCGAGCTGATCATCTTCACTGTAACAGGAGACCTGCTACTGGCGTTCAAGCTGTACTAAAGCTTGCACTACTAGGAGCTTGTACGCGTGGCTGGTGACGCTTGACAGCAATTGCATGTTGCTTCATCAAGAATCTGCATGCACGTATCATACACGGAGCTGCAATGTGCGACACGTGTGCGACTTGTAGCCCGACACATACAATCACAAGGGTCTGCATCACATCATGACTCTGGTCCATGAGTGGCTGCCACCACATCACAGACAGTCAACCAGCAGTTTGCCTTTGTGCCAACCAGCAGCAGACGAGAAATGAATGACCAAATGAATGCGTACTGCGGTCAAGTGTGGCGCCAAACACCATGCCTAAACATGCAGCAGGTATTGCGCAGTTCAATACTTGTCGCCAACACCGGCAATGAGCTTTATCTATCTGCTTAGTACAGCTAGAGTTGATGGGAATCAAACTGCTAAAAACAACAGTGTGACAGGTCAGCACACAACAAGCAAGTGTCGACTCGGCCAGTATCGACCTGAGGCCTTCAATGACAAGCCATATGAGGATGTAAATCCAACTCCTCTGCAGGCACTCTCCAGCTGGCAGAATGGCTGCACAATCTTGGCAGGGTATGTCTTACTCTTTGAGGCACTCAAGAGCCATAGCCTTTTCCTCCTGGAGCTCGGCCGCCGTTGCATCCATCTTCTGCCTGGATGGCTGATCAATGGGCAAATCTGAAGAGAAACAGCTTGAGTAGAGTTACAAACAATACAGCAACGCAACAGCAGTTACCTTGCACAATGGTCCACTCGCCACTCTTGCAAGTGACAGGGAAGGAATAGACCAAGCCAGCGGGGGTGTTGTACGAGCCATCCGAGTACACACCCATAGAGACCCATGTGCCCTGACATTGTGAGAGAATTGAGATGCAAGATCGATGCAAGACAAGCCTTGTTAAGTGTATGCATTACAGCAGCTAAGGCACTGTGAGATCTGATCACACTGACCTCCGGGGTGCCAAGAACCCAGTCACGGACGTGGTCAATGACGGAACTGGCCGCAGACAACGCGCTGCTAGCATTGCGTGCCTTGATGATGGCAGCACCGCGCTGCTGTACGGTGCTGACGAACTCGCCGTCCAACCTGTGACAGAGAGTTGCTTGTCACCTACTTGTTCAATCAACTTGTGCGTACACCGAGAAGATTCCAAGCATAAGCGCCTACCAAGCATCATCGGCCACAGCTTGTCTAATGGGCTGCTCGGAGCCGCTGACTTTGACAGTGCCATGGTTGACATCGGGGTACTGTGTGGAAGAGTGGTTGCCCCAAATGATCACGTTCTTCACCTCCGGCACTGTGACATTGCAACGCAGCGCAACCTGCCCAGGATTGTTGTTGGTTTTGCATGTGCTGCATGAGACCATAAGCAAAAGGTTTAACCACGACTTGCCTGGCCAAGGGCACGATTGTGGTCAAGCCGTGTGAGGCAAGTGATGTTCTTCTCAGGGATGGATGGGGCGTTCTCCTTGAGGATCAACGCGTTGGTGTTGGCAGGGTTGGCGACAACAACGACCTGTATGGCAACAACCCGGGTGACTCACAAATGTCACATGCACGTCGTACAGACACAGCGTAATCTGGCAGATATGTGATGACGAGCAGTACTCCTTGCATTGCTTGTGCACAGACAATTGTAGTTCAATAGAAGCAAGCTGTTAGTATGCAACGCACCTTGACATCTTTTGATGCGTGTGTCTCCAGGGCATTGGCTTGAGACTTGTATATGGAGACGTTCTTGGACATGACGTCCTTGCGCTCCATGCCAGCCTTGCGGGGGAAGCCGCCAACCATGACAGCCACGTCCACACCCTTGCATGCCTCTTCAACATCAGTGGTTGCCACAATACCTGCAAAGCATTACTCTCAATAGATGTTTGCAACACCCGTCACGTCATGCCTGAGTGCAGTATACTTCAACCAACAATGACCCATTGACTGAGCACTGTGTAGCACAGTTACGGTGTTGCTACTCAATGGTGACAAAGGTGACATGCAAAGAACCTGGAATGAACAAAGCATTGACATGCTGCACGCACCAACCAACAGAGGGAATGCAGCGTCAATGAGCTCCATCTTCACTCCCTCCAGTGCCTGCGCAGCTGGCGGGATGTCCAGCATGTGAAGGATGACGGGCTGGTCCGCCCCCAGCATCAGGCCCCGCGCAACCATTGGCACCAATGCATACCCAATCTGCCCTGCAACCATGCCCCACTGTTTCAGCGACGAAGCGACGCCGAGCATTGCATAGTGCCATAACATTTCGAGGGACTTATGAGTATTTTGCATGGTATATCGCGCCATGATGATGTTAGCTGCAAATGCAACAGGTTGTGCTCTGGCAATTATATGAGCGGTGGTGTCGTGAGGCTGGGACGAGACACATTGTGCATTGTGCCGTACAATGGGTTCACTGTGTGCTGAGCTTGCTGGTTGTCCAACAGGCATGCTGACTGTCTAGAAGCGCAGGACGAAAAGCAAGCGACGGCGAATGCAAAGCACGCAGTTGAAGCACACGTGTTGTTGTCTGATGTCACCGATCAACAGAATGCCTTTGACAGCACATTGCACCATGCGTGTAGCCCTTGGTGCATTGTGCCGTACAATGTCTGCAGCCAAGCTATCATGCACGCAACGCTTAAGCATGCACGCAATGACTGCGTCAGCAAGCAGCTGTTGCTGCCCTAACCTGCCGCCCCGGTGACGAGCACCCTCTTCGGCTCCTTCGTCGCCATGGCGTCGGCCAGTAAGCTTGGTCACAGCACAACTGACGACGACACAAACAACGACAACCACGACCACGGCGACGAAGAAGGCGGAGACGGCAACAACGACAGCTTTTGGCTTGAGCTGAGACACACGCAGGCTGCAGTGGACACTTTTGTGTTGCCAGCATGCACCAGTCAGTCTTTCACGCCCGCGCGTTCTTTCATGACAAGCTGACACACAACCGGCCATTGGTCGCGGTTTGCGCAACTCACGGCGAGGCGTCCACCCCACCCAAACACGACAGGACTTTCCGCACCGTTTCCCAAACAGGTGGAGAGTCTAAAGACGCGTTTCCGGACCAGGAAATCAATGCAGGCGTGTACACAAAGGGTCCTAATAAATACGGGCTGTGAATGAAAGCCCTGTGATGCAGCAGCCCGCTGGTAACGGGATCAGGACCAACGCTGACGATAGATTGCATACTTATCGTTTTGAGACAATTCCGTGCTGATCTTCTTTCGTCGTGCTTATCGGACGGCAAGGCGGAGCTTTGGCCGGTGAACCGGCGGAGTGGGCGGCGGGGTGACTGGCGTCGTTGTACTGGTTGTGGTCGTCGCCTGCGGCGGCCGGGGGGTCCGGTTGATATTGCTCTTCAGTCATGCTTGGATACAGTTGAAGCTAGTGCAGGGTGAAGAATTGCTGGTTTGACGGAAGCAGCGGAGAGGTGCTGGGTGGTGGAGCTGTGGCTGCTGGTTGCCGCAGTGCCCGAGCCAAGTTGTCGCATGGCGGGTGAGCAACTATTGGTCAACTCTTCTATGAATAATCAAAAGTTCAATTCACCAAATGGCGAGTGTTCAATGATTATCGCAACGTTGTGCCGGCATTGTAGGATCTGCTGGTGATCAACAACCTTGATATGCATGTTTTTGTAAACAGCAGCGCGTTCTCAAGTCGCAAGCATGTCGAGAGCATGCACAACCACAGCCTGATAAGATGTGAACCCTTAACTGCATGAGGTAAAGGTTCCGGTGGTGGTTGACTGCGATGTGATTGGTGAATGCATGCATGTGCTCGCCCATGCATGCGTGACATTGCCTATACAAGTGACCGACACTTAAACATAAAACTAGGCTCCAATCAGTCATCCCAGTCTGTCATGCGCAATAGTGGCTGCCTCATTGTGAGTTGCGTGCGAAGCAAAACAAACAAAGTCATCCCCGATCAGTTGCCACTGCACCCTTTGCATGCGTACAGCATGTTGATGTTTACGAGCTCAACATTACACCCTCCGCTAGGCTGCCCCAGCTCAATCACTCGGCAGTAGAGAAAGCCCAAACCGCAACCCCGCGGCGTCATGGCCTGGGCGGGCGGTGGAGGGCAGGGCAGTCGAGTGAGAGAGCTGATAGCGAGGTACGGCAGGGTTGGGCTCGCGACGCATGTTGTGCTCTCCGCTGGTTTCTACGCTGGCTGCTATGCGCTGGTGTCCTCCAACGCCGATGTCCCTGCACTTCTTCGCAAGGTAAAGCTTTCAGTGCAGCATCAGCGCTGCCGTTTCCACTCATGCACTTCCACTTATGTCGTTGGAAAAGCATGTACGTCATGCATGCAACCAATGCTCACCTCATATACTTCAGCCAATCACCGTGAGTAAGCTGATTCTTTTGTGTTTGGGTAAGGCGTCGCCCTTGTGAGGCGACTTCAGAGTGCTCCACTGTCTGGCACACTGTTGCAACTTCTTGTTTATGTTGTTGAGCATTTTGTTCAAGCAAGTCTCCTCCTGGCCAGTGCACTCCATCGCCATTGTGTTTTTGCAGGTAGGGATACAGAAGGCAGAGGAGGAGTTCAAGCATGAGGTTCAAGAGGTGTTGCACTCTGATGAGCATGACTTCTCAATTACTTCTGCGCCTGAAGCAGGTAGCAACATGAAAACGAACAGCGGCGATACTCATGACGGTGTGGCTTCAAAAGGGAGCAAGCTTTTGGTTGCTTGGGTACTGTATAAAGCTATCATGCCGATTCGGATTCCCACAACAATAGCTGTGACGCCAATTGTTGCGCGTGTCTTGCAACGAATGCGTTGAGGTTGTATGCGCGTGATGTATGTGTATGCTGTGCACCGGAGGCCGCTGGTTCATATTTGCGGTGTTTCAACAATGCGGATTGCAATTGCAAATAAGCATGTGTATGGAAAGAAAGATTGAAAAGGCCCCCAATCACATCAGCAGCACGCACACACTGCCGTTGCTAATGCTGCTACTCGTGCTTGATCAGGTAATCACTAGTGCATGCATGCCTGTATGTGTCATGAGGAGAAGGGCAGTAGTGAAGGTAGGTAGGAGGCTAGGTAATAACTAGGTGGACAACCCGGTTGATGTAAGTGTGATGATGTAGTGCGCTGACTGCTTTACGTGTGTCACACTCTCATGCATGCCACAATTGCTGCATACTATATGTTGTTTGCTTGCTTTACTTATGCACGGTTACCTTGAGTATACTTTGGAGTTTGCTACATGCAGCTCTTCTATGTTATGTCGCACAGAAGCCATCATATTACAAGCACAAGCATAAGCAAATTACATAGATATGATACAGCAACCCGCACACATCGCTTATATTGCAAAGACCGATGAGGCAAGCACAATAGGCAGGCAAGGATTGCAGGGTGTAGCAGGCAGTGTTGTACCTACAAAGGAAGCGCGATGTATGATGAACAGCTACGGCTATTAGATTCGAATTCAGTACCATAATTGATGGTCAGTTATAACATTACTATTATACATGAATAAACTATGATTACCCATGGCTCAAGCCATCAGAAGCTTAAGTCATAATAAATATGTTTACACATAAAAGTTGTAATATTAGTAGTATTTCACACAAGATTAGTAACTTATGCATGCTTATTATAAAAAACACCATGTATTCATGCGTACCATGCAATTGACCTTGCTACCAATTGCATCACATGCGTTATTAAAACGCACTTAATGCTTATGCTTACAATTCTATGGATTTTGCAAGATAATACTATGTCCAGCATATGCTACGCGCATATACCAACAAGGAATGCTTGAAGTTGTTGGCGTGCATTATTTTGTGGCCTATTTACTTAAGTGTAGGTACTCGTTACGTATAAACATCTTATGGGCTGCATGTATCAATAAATTACGCAATTATCTTCCCAATTGCATTATAGATATATTGCTACATATTCAAGGATTAATTACTTTAAATGCTACGATCGCTGTGTGATATGATAGGTTATAGGGCAAACAATGATTTAATTTGGTATGGATGTTAGTAGTGCAGATTGTGATGCATACATGTGAACACACCCAGTTTTCATGTTTTTACGTATTGTGTGCATTGTGCATAAGTAAAGTATGCAATAGCATGCTGGCATGACACACGTAACAATATTGAATGCAATGTTATCATATGCAAATTTTACGTATGTATAACAACATGACGTAAAACTTTTATAACCGTACTTCGAGACAATACATTGCAGCTTTTCTTTAAGTCACATTGTGTAATAATACGGGATAACCGTTTTTTCATGTTGCAATATCATAAAAATCACTATGAAAAATAAAATATATTTGCATGTATATTAAGATATTTATCACATTTGTCGCACATAGATCGCGTAACAGACACGTCTTTTGATTGATTATATGCTACTCTATATGACCACACTTTACCTCTACATGTGCGTGTCCTTTACTCAGGTTTGAGACATGTGTGCAAAACAAAACAGCAAAATATAAAACGGTCGTATGGGCGTTCGTCACATTGACACCTCCCCGCCCCCCAGATGCACTATCAGTGACGGACGCAGCTCAGCGTTGCTTATAGCAAGGGTCTCTAGTCGGTACACGTCACCGCGCTCTGCACTGACCCCACCCTGCCACGTCTGCAGCGCCAGAGATCCCACAGCTCCGCGCGCCAACAGTAACATCTGACACCACGGCCACGGTTTCATCAACACTGTCAAAGGTCACGCTGCCCGCGCCACGTGCTTTTGGCGCAATCCCACAGCGCTGCAGACCATGCATTCTTGTATGCAGTCCGCTGCCACCCCATCACTGCCATGCTCTCTGGATCTCTAAGATAATTTGCCACAATGAAAGTTGTGACGGCCCTCTCGGCGCGTTGTATCAGCTAGTTTGGTTGGATTTAGTGCACTCAAATGTCACGCAAATGGCCATGCATGGCCCTCAAACGCCAAGATCTCCGTGCCGGGGTCCGTGGCCATGCATGCATGGCCACGATCTATGAACACTTTGACAAAACATGGTATTTTTTATTGTTGCATCCATTTGGGAGGTGCATGCGAGGATACGCAGAACCGGATTGGATTCTGTTGCATTCCAGGCTACCTGCCTGGCATGCACCACTGCTTGCACTAAGCACAGGGAGAGCCTAGTATATAACTGTCGCTACCGCGCACACTGGCATCATCAAGCATTCCCAGCACCCTTACGTGTTCAGCATTCCTTAGCGCATACTACCATCTACCCTTTTCTCTCAAGTTCAGTCCAAGCTATCAACCATGGCCGCAGTTCAGCAGGTGCATGCATGCCCTTGTCCAGCTCTTCGACTCCCCCTTGCCTTGCTGCTGGCTTACAGCGCCAACACAAGCCGTTTCTCAGCGACTAACAGTTGCCTGTGTCCTCCTCTCCAGGCAGTCTTCACACCGGTGTGCAGGGTGTCCTCCCCCTCCTCCGTCTCCTCCCGCCGCACGCTCGGCGCCCGCCCCGTCGCCAAGGCCCCCCGCCCAGCGCTGGTGCGCCAGGCGCGCAGCCTCACCGTCTACGCCAAGGTGAGGGGAGGGAGTGCGGTTGGAGTTTCCCTAGAGTGCATGCATGTGGAGAGAGAGTGGGTGGGTGTGAGGGGAACAGTGTTTGATGGTGGTTGGATCTCAGGATGACAAGTATGAGACGGACGTGCCCAACGCTGCTCAGGGCAAGCTCGGCCGCAACCCTCTGGAGGGCGCCTTCCCCAAGGTAAGTTGGCAGAGATGCGGCTATCTGTCTCTTCGTGTGATCGTACATGCGGTCACGCAGTTATGGCAAGCATGCATCACTTGAATGAGGCACATGTCATGCCTGTCAAGCGCATCACCATTTTATTTTGACTCGTGTGACCCCCTTCTCTCAGCCCGGCAACAGCCAGAGCACGGACATCACCACCCAGGAGGGTCTCGTCGAGCGCATCAACGGCCGCGCCGCCATGCTGGGTTTCGTGATCGCGATCGCGACGGAGCTCGCGACCAAGAAGTCCGTCGTGGCGCAGCTGACCGACTACCCGCTCGCCAAGTGGGGATTCCTCGCCGTGGCCGCGGTCACGATTATCGCGAGCCTGGCGCCGGCGACGACGGGAGTCACGGATGCCGATGCGCAGGATAAGGTGAGATAGGGATAGGGAGGTGTGAATACAAGCATGCGCACATGCGGATCGGATCCGCTGTGCGTGCACATGAACGCACGTACATGCACGCTGGCGTTCTCTCTTGTGAACTAGTGGTACAGCTTGAATGTCACTGACTTTGATGCCTGTGATGTGTTCAACAGTCTCCTGCTCCATTCAAGCCCCGCCGTGAGATTATCAATGGCCGATCTGCTATGATCGGTTTCGTGGCGCTGTTGGCAACTGAGGCCATCAAGGGTGGACCCCTGTTTGGTTAAGCTGTGTTGTGAGAGACTTCCAACAGAAGTTACACCCCACTCCCGCCACCCACAACGGAGTTGTACCAGTAGTGTCTAAATGCCGTGTACATATGGCTAGATTTTGATTTGTGAACAGAGACAGCTGCCTTAGAGCAGTAATGGAAAGATTTGACCACTACTTGATCTGTTGCATGTCAGTGACAACTGCTGTGCATGCTCGAACTGTGTACTGTGGCCAAGCAACATTATCCATGACTTGCAATAACAAGTATCATCACCCGCGAATGCATACGTAATCTGCCAACTGAAAGTGAATTTACCCTTGCCATTGCGTGAAATGCTGTGAAAAGATAAGAATCTCACCAAGCTAGCGAATATGGTGTTTCGCAACAAACTACTTGCTCTCTCTGCAACATTGACGTTGCCTGCTGTGCAAGTTGTCCTATGCTACATAAGTTGATAGCGTTTGGTAGGTCAACTCAAACCTTTGCCACGATACTCTGCCATCTTAACTGAAGTTGCCCTTCAAACGCAGATCTACAATCCATACCCTAACAAATGAGATAGTAACCTGCATGGCGGTCCCCGCCCAGCGACACCATCACCCATCTCCCTTGAATGTGCAACGCATTTTGGTATACATTTGGTTGACAAGTTGAGCAGACCTGATTGTCATGCACAAACAAACCAGAAATAGCTGGGCACATTACCGGCAGATATGCACGCCAGTCTTGTTGCCTTGCACCGCCTTTGCTGAGCCTGGAGTACGGTGCTGTGATCTATATAAATTGACTGGTTTGTTGATCGGTACATCCCTGCTGCCTGCCTTTGCTTGTATTCTTGTATTCCGCATTGAATAGTATGTAGCAAGCCCTGCCTGCCCTGCTGCTGTGTACAGCCTTGGCTGTATGAGTGTACAGGATATATATGACGCTGTCGTGTGTGCATACATCAATTGCCATCTATGCCTCATGCACGTGTACGCAAATAGCATGAATGGTGGGCTGAGAGCTGGATGTAGGGGCAGAGATATTCCTTCCTTCCCCGTCAAAGCCAGAGTACAGCCAACGCATACCACGCTCTTTTGCCATTTACAATGCAAGTACTCCAACCAAAACAGGTGCTAGCGTCTATACAAACCTATAGCACAGCAGCAGCTGTGTGGTAATGCAAAGATACCGAGGAGCCGTACATACCTCACGCAGCCCCCAAAAGAATAGCAATATGGACAACCACATGCAAAAATACACGCTGAAGACAGTGAAAGCTCAGGCCTTCGCCTGCTGCCGGCTGGGCGCTTCAACTGCAGGTATGGCAACCGTTTCATCCTGCAGAAGTTCTGGACTCTCCTTTTTCTTGTTATCTTTATCATCCTCTTTGTCCTCATCCTCCTCGTCTGCCAGCTCCAAAATGTTCTCTATGCTGATCTTCCCATCTGCAAAGTAATTTCACATCAGCAACTGAGATACACCTCTCCGAAGCGTGTTCTAAATTGAGTCCCGCAGTCCTGCAAAGTCACACAGCTTGCGAATGTACATACCTATATCTTGATCAAGCTGCTCAATCAGGTCCGCAAGCTCTTCGTGATGAAGCGAGTCTCGAAGCGTTGTGATGGCTGCTGCCAATTCGTCTGGTGTGATCTTGCCGTCCTTGTCCCTGCACAGCCAAGCAGTCAACATGTGTGCCAAGGATTCTATGAGTCAGTGGGCACCATGAACGGCCATTGCGTGGACAACATGTGGGTGCATGGCCAAGATGGCCAACTAAGTGGCCACACAAAGGACTACCAGCTGCATTAGTCCGCAACCGAGTTTACCTGTCAAGCACGTGCAGCTTGTCCCCAATGCGCGAATCAACATTGTCCAGCTCCTTCTCTATATTGTGCAGCATGCCATTGACCTGTGGGGTTGAAGCTCAATCGCTTTGTTGACGAATAAGTATATGCTTTCTTTCCTTACAAAACTTAGCAATCAGGAAAAGCAATGCCCTCAAGCGCACGTACCCTCTCGAGGAGTGCAGATGACGTGTCGTGTTCGCCGTCTTCCACTTGTCGTCTGTTGTAGTACTCAATCTGCGACCATGTGCCACTTCAGCTTAGCAATCAGGCGGATGTTGCATTTCAAAGCGGCACTATGTTGCAACAGCATCAGCCTTGACGACACATTCAGGCATGCTGACCTCCTTCTCGACAAGCTCAATAAAGTCCTCGCGCTCCCTTGCCACAGACTGTGGACCATACAAGATCAGAAGCTTGCACAGGCAACATGCACGTAAGCCCTTTCCTCCCCCACTCCACCCCACCCGATAAAGACACCACACAAAATATCGGGTTGTCAACGCACCGAAGAGGCTGCGAGGACAGCCAGCGCCCTGCTGATGTCGCGAATCTTCTCCTCCTTCTTGACAGCTTCCCGTGAGGCCCTTTCTTGCGGGGAGAGCAACTCCTCATCCTTGGTCCTCTCTGCAGCTGCAGCCGCTTCCAACTCAGGCAGCGGCAACGCCTCCACAGCCTCTGCTTGCTCTTGCTTGAGCGCCTCCTCTTCCTCCAACTGTCATGCACATCATCCAACCGCCGTTGCAGCATACCCACGGCAACATCCGGAAAATCCACCAACACCATCACACCAGCGGCACTCATGACGAGTAATGACAGCAAACACATTCATGCGCAGCAAACACAGATATTATTACTCAAGGACAATGAGTAGTTTTGTCCGGTAGTGTTCGCGTGAAGTGCCACGGAGGCCAGTCTGACCTAAGTGGGCGTCCGCGGTGTAGTGTACACAGTGCTAACCCTAACAATCTGTTGTTACAATCAGCTAACCCTAGGACGGATTACAAAACTCAAATTGATGCAGAGATGCGCTCGAGCACCCCTCCATCAACCAATGAACCATAGAGCAGCTGTCAGCCACCGCAGTGACGCCAGCTGTCAATGTGGATGCAGACAATCATGCGAGGAGAAGGGAGGGCATTAGGAGAGGTTTGGAGGGCTGATGAAAGCAGAGAAGAACGATGTGAGAAGATGTTTGCGACTCAACAAATGCGCGTGTGACCCACAGGTAAATTCTGCTTGTGTGAAAGCCCAACACCTGAGTGGCAAATTTCTGCAAGACATACCTCAATCTTCTCACGCTGTCTCCGAAGATACTCTAGTCGCCGCTCAGGAGTAGCTTGTGAAGCAAGAACTTCCATGCCAACATCCTTGAGCACCTCATCCGGCATAGATGACAGTGTTTCTTGTAGTGCGTGCATCGCCTCATCCGGCGTTACGCGCACGTTCCCTATCGTAAACGCTCGTGACATGATCAAGAGCGAAGACGGCAGCGCTCTGTTCAGTGAAAGGTCCAGCCAGTCCGCCAACTGCCAACCGACAACCCATATGCAAATCAATTTGCACCGCATGACGAAGCCCCAAAGACTGCTGAATGTTGCAATAAACGGCGCACACCTGCTTCTCCATCTGCTCGGTGCTGACAGCGCTCCACCGCATGCCACGTGTTCTGCAAGCAGCTCGCAACTCCTCAGCGTTGAGGGAGTCTATGCCCTCGTGCTGAATCATTCGGTCATCGCGTTTGATCCTGCACCCATGCAATGAAAACGTTGATACGCAACATCTTGTATGGCGCACATGCACACGTATCTCATGCATTCGGTCAGCAATGAGCGGTTGAGTGTAGTGTTGAAAGGGTCTGAGAGTGACAGTCGTACCATTGCAACTTTGCGCGCAGCTGGTATCTTAAGAATGCATCTGAGCCAATTGATGGGACTCCCATGTACTTGCACATGCTCACAAGTTGGGGCCTGTAACACAAGGTACCAACTGATGTCAAGCAGCCATTGAATGGCCAGTGATGCACAACGACGATACGCACCTGCTGAGGTTGTCCAGGGTCAACTCATCATTGAAAAGTTTCGAGAACTTGATAATCTCATCGTTAGAAACTGCTGATCCTGTTCTAACCTGCAGTGACATATGGTGATGATGAGCGCCATTCGTTAAAACAAGACTGCTAAGTGGTGAACCACGCAGCATACCTTGTTCATAAAAGAAGTAAACTCAGCTGCTGTGGAACTCAATTCTCCCGTACGATTTTGCTTGATGTCTTTGGCCATCTCTTCCAGGGTATCTTGCAAGAACTTAGCCATTTCCAACTTGACCACAACCTTTTTCCTCAAGTTCTCCTGATGTTGACAGAGGTCACATTGCTGCCACGTATGACAACACCATCAATTACAAAAACAACCTCACCTCCGCCTTCATAGAGTCCTGATAAGTTGACGGGAGCATGTTGGGGAAGAGGCGTAGCAAGAAAGGCAATGCAAGTTCCATAAAGGGGATAACAAGAATCACCACCATTGGCACCAATCGGAACACGTCAGCAACTGTTCGTGTCAACTGGCGTTTCTCTCGCCTTGTCAATTGCTTCCCACGCAACACCTGTGGTTACACAGCATCAGCCGGATCCATTTATTACAAGGCTCAACGCCATCAAGTTGCTGCTAGACTTGAAGACGACCAAACTCACAAGCTCATTACTTGCCTTAAATGAAAGCTCTGATGCGATGCGAATGTCCCACCCAAGTAGTTTTGTGCCTGCCCAATAGTGCTGAGCCTCGCGCTTGGCTCCAGCCTTCAACTTCTGCCATGACTGTGCCCAGTCACTCCGACTCATGGTCGACAACGTTTTCAACCAGCCAGGAATTTTCAGCAGAAAGCGGGGTACTGCGAGTAGGATGTTGGTTGCAAGTTGTGCAACCTGCCAGCAGTAAATGTAGTCATGTACAGCACAACTATGTTATTCTGCTTCTGTGCTGCGTGTTGTAACACTGCCATGTAACCACTTGACGTCGTGTCTCTTGTGCGCGTGTTGCAAGCAGCAACAATGCTTTAGCCTACCAATAATGCCTACTTTTATTAAGTAGTTTGGTTTAGCAGGTATATTACTATGATTACAAACTGGTGACTGTGAGAGAAATGCCAATTACCTGTCTGAAGCGGCCAAGCCACAATCGCTCCCCATAACGCGCCTTAAACCCATCCAGCGCTTTATTCCTGGCGGCCAGTAGCGAGTCGACAGCATCATCACACGCCTCGGGTGAAGAAAAGTCCACTTTGTACAACTTCGCGCCATCCGGTCTGCTGCCGCTGCCCTTGTCCTTTGACTTATCCTTATTGTTCGCGTCTGGCAATGTGATCGGCAGCGGTAACGGAACTTCATGCGGACCTCTCACACTGATGTTCTGTGCTGCAGCTGCTGGACCGCCACTGGCATGCCGAACCTGTTGACAATGCATCTTACACTGTGTCGCTGCATACGTGTGATGTCCTATGACATGTTGTGACGCAGCAATAAGATGCAACGAGTGTAGGCGTTGGCCTGCACTCCTTAACCAACCAAGCGATGGATCTGAAAGTGTAGATGATGCAATGTGCTCACACAACACACGTGCATGAATATGTCACCAAGCCATTGATCTCCCTCCCTTATGCATACAGTCAAGCTTCGACTATGCTGCCTAATCTGCCTACGTACAGGACAGCATTGGCTGTGGATTGAATAACTGGGGATGAGTACAAACGCATTGACAGCACAGCAATGACTGTCATAATGACGTACATACTGCTGCAGCATTTGCTATAAATGCCGCACTGGACTGCTAGAGAACTCACCAAATGAGGCAGCAAGCTGCCCGAACCCTTCAAGCCGCTGCTGTGTAGTAGAAACGGAGACGCTGTGCTAAATGGCGAAACGCTGCTGGTGCCCAGCAGCTCCTGCCAACTGGCATTGGAGCTGCCCTCAACACGAATCAGCTGTCTGTACAGCGGTGAGACGCCCAACCCCGCTCCATGACGCGATCTCAAAGCCCGTCCAGCAGCCGCCGCAGCAGCAGCTGCCCTCCTTGAAGCCATCTCCCTTTGAAGCTCCGCCCAACTGTATTACCTTACCTCCCAAGCCATTGGCAGAACAAGCGAGTTCTGTGTACCACCAGACTTCACCCTTCAGACAAGGAGCAACACGAGAAGCACAAAGATGATGACGACGCCGTCGACGACAACGACGCCAGCAACCTCACGGCCTTCCTGCTGCTGGGTTAGTAGCAGAATGCCGAAACCCTAACTTATGACTTCCTACAATTGACCCCGACATCATTACACCAGAGCCAAGGCTTGCCGATATCAACGTGACGACACTCTATACAGGCAATCTGAGACGTGCTTCAAGTCGCTAAAGTCGAGGCTAACTGGTTATTACGATCGATGCATGTAATTCTTGTGTTAGGGCTTGAACGGGTTGTTGGGTCAACATGTCCAGTCATGATGTCGCACGTGGGCGGTACGGACTGTGGCACTTTCTCGCGGCCTCGTGTCACGTGCCTGTGCGGAACCGCATCGCGTCATGTGCAAGTCAAGAGTCAAGATGCCTGGTGTTTGCGTGTTTCGCAACCAGAGCATCTCGGCTTGCACCTTGAGCCAGGCAGCTTGTCAACACAACCTGCTGTGTGTGTTGTGCGTTGTGCATGTGTAAAGCAACGAGATGCGAGTGCACATGCAAATGGCACAGCAATCTAGCACGCACTTAATAACATTTTTGATTTAAAAGAAGGCTCAGGTTAGCGCTCAACTACCAACAGCACTAGAACACGCTCGAGCACAACATAAGGATAGCAAACAATAAGACAGCAACTTGCGGAAGGCAGGAGGGGAAGGGGCGCAAGGGTGCAGGGGGAGCAGATGGGTAAACCACCTGTGCAGCAGAGCCGATCGCGTGAGTTGTTGGCACAAGCAGGACCAGGGCCAGCAGGACAACCATGACATATTGACGTTTGACTAGGTCCCCGCTTCTTGCTTGCGTCCATATACTTGCTACAACACAAGAACCAACGCCTGCAAGTGTTTGTTAGCAGCATGCGGTTGTGTGCCATTGGTCACACCGACTACTCCATTGCATGAGCATCATCACGATAACTTATAAGCATAATGTGTAGCATTGTGCAATTCAGACGCATGGCAGCCCCATGACATACATGCGAGCAGGTTCTCTGCTTCCGCACTGCTTATTTTGGACCTCACCTGTACTTACCTGTCTAGCTGTTTAAGCTTTCCTTTGGATGAGGTGGTACATGTATGGATACGTTCCTCCAAAGATCACCCCTTCTTGCCTCGACATGTACATGCATAGCACTCGCAACAGCTGCTGTGATAGTCCGGCGCCATCATAGCTGGTGCAGGGTTACAATGTCTTGCAGGAAGTGTAAGCTGTATGTGAATAACCGCAAGACCCTACAACATTGTGTGTATTTGTTGTCTTTTTCACAATCACACTGGCCTCTAATTGTCTTATGCTATGGTGTACATTTCATAGGTATTATGAGACTTACAATGTTTGGAACATTAATACATTATCTTATGACAATGTTGGGTCTCGACCTAGTCGCTAGTCGTGAACACGCGTTATTTAAATGCTCATCTGTAAACATGCAAGAATCTTGCAGCAAGATGCAACTTGTAAGCAACATTGAATGTCTTGTTTGTACATACCAGATGCATCATACTTTGTTTATACAATAGTATTTGTTGATGGTCTCAGATTCCAATAATAATAGGTTGATTACAGCAATGTGCATTATTACATTATCACAAGTCGACTATGTTACCGCCTCGTACATGCTTTTTCATACGCGCTAAGTTTGTTTCATGCAATTCAAATAATACAGCAATTGCATCAAAAACTGTCGACCATATACATGATGTTTTACGATGATGACTGTTATGTACTCATATTATCAATATGTGCATGCCAGTAACCATAAAAACACCTTTGAATGTTAAATATCATGTGTTATCAATGCACAATTAGTAGCATGTATCATTATGCATGCATACGATATTAAAGATTATGCAAGGCCAATGGCAAGTAGATCACATACAGCACAAAACTAACCACAAATTTTACATGCATATTGTATAATCAGTTATACAATATGATACTTCCTTGAGCACGGTAGCATATGTATCAGCGCAGCTTAAAAAGTTGGTACATGTTGGCAGTAGCTTACTTTTGTTAAATACTGCAATGAGCGTGCTTGTGCTTGTTCCATGCGACGTATATTTTAAGAAGCTTTGTTAGCTTGTTATCTTCACTGAGCTTGATATTTGAAATGTTGCTCTTGCCTGTCTTTGTGTCTATTTTGCTGCTTGTGGTGTATTTGGATTGCTTCTTTGCCCTACGCCTTATACTTTATGATATAAGCCATATGTCAAAGGATTGTGCGACACATATCTCATGTAATTGCATTATGCGTGCTTGATGCAAGTGTCTTTATTTAGAGATACACAAAAGGCTTATGTGCATTGTTGACCGTTCATACCTACACGTGTGATCACGTCTTTGACCTGTGTCAGGCACGGTGCCAAACATGATGCTGAGCAAACATATGTCCGCATGTCAGCATGTGAGGTTACAGTGTGTGCACTATTAATAACATGGGGTACTTCTGATCAGAAACGGATTGCTGGAAGCAATATGCTTACCAGGTTGACGCCCAACATGTCACAGTAGATATACAAAAATTTGCTAATATGTACATATACAAGCACCATGCAAAAGGAGTGTGTCCCCTTGCATGCAAACCATGGTATGTACAGAAAATGTGAGAGAGGTATGCCCATTCAGACCACACCTCGCATGCAACACTCTGCAGAACACACTCACCTCGTTACTACATACGCGACCAATGGGCTACCTACTCTACTTCTACACCTACATCTGCGCCCCCCTGTGGACATGGCTTAACATTGTATGTAATATTGTATGTAATATTGTATGTAATATTAGCGTTAGAGTATCATTACATACCTCACACACAGCTGCATAAAGCTGACTCCAGGACATGATTACCTGCCTGTCCCCACTGAACCGCGTCCGCACAATCCATATAGGCATGGTGGCATGCCACCAGAATGTGTGTTGGCATTGCCACAGACTGATGCAATATGTCTGCACCACGTTGCTGTGGTGTACCAATGTGCAGAATGTCTGCAAGTTACATTAAGTCAATCTGTATGTATCAACCTTGATGACCGGCCGCACAACCTCACAAAAGGCCAAACGTCTTCAGCACAAGATGGGTGTCCTCCAGGCCTGGCAGGACAACCGCTTTTTGCACGCTGCTCGCGTCCAACTCAGACTTGGAGAAAACGCCTGTTGTCAAGCCAAGCGCTGTCGCACCGGCCTTCTCTGCAGCGATGATGTCGTTTGGCTGTGCACCCAAGTCAACCACATGTAAGTATCACGCTATCACCCAACACATGATGATAAAGCTACGAGAATGGCTGAGTCTGCGAATGGCTGAGTCTGCACACTTGATCCTTACCGTGTCCCCGACATGCCATCTGTTGGTGATGGTCTTGTGGCTGAGCTTCTGAGCCCTTTGCAACGCGATCTTGACAAGCTCTGTTCTTTCAATGTGGTCTGAGCCGAACCCGCCAAAGTTCGGAACAGTGAAGTAGGGCTTTAAACCAAGCGCATCCATTTTCATCCATCCAATGTCTTGCAGGTTACCAGTAACCTGTGTGACACAAGCCGACAGTTAACACAAGCACTGCAGCATGACCAACAAATGACACTCCTAGTTGAACTGTTGACAGCACAAACAAAGCGCACCAGGCCAACATACACGTCCGGCAGTGTTGACAGCTTTTCCAACAACTCTTTGACTCCAGGGAGGATTTCCAAGCCCTCCTCCACATGGCTGGAGTGAGAGTGTGCAAACTCGAGCATCTTGGCGCAGTATATTGGCATCTTTGGCAACACATCCTGTCACCGGCAAGACCCTTGAGCAGCAACACAGCACACTTGATGTCGAGTTAGTAACAATGCGAGCATGTGCGTACCTCCTCCTTGAGGCCACGATGCTTAAGCACGTTCAGGGCTACCATTTGGTCTGTGCTGCCATGATGCTGCGGTTGGCACACCACGTCAGCTACATGTCGTCAGGGGGCTTATGTAAGCAGACTGGGACAAAGGCATTACCGAAATCTCATCTATGTCTGCGTCCAGGCCAAACACTTGCTGGAAGCCATACGTAAAGGCTCGCTTGTGAAACTTGTTGGCGTCTGCACCCACCGACTTGATAAGCTGCCAGCACAAAGCAACTGTGTCACTGATCTGTATAGCAGAAGCACAACAACGTATGTTGTGTTTTTGCTATACGTGTTTCACTCTGAGCAGTGAGCAGGTGGGTTGGTGTCTTTGCTGGTCTGCAACTAGCGCATGACTATGTGCATTGCTGTCGCTCAACACTGCAGAATTGCAGAGCTCAACATGTGGAGTCAGGAACACTATACGTGTCTTGTAGCAGGATACGTGTCAAGTGCAGCGTCAGCAAACTCTACTGCGCAGCGCTGTCTGTCTAGAAGACTTCAGTCCATATTCATACAGGACTCAAATTGATTTCGGCGCATATCTGCGAGCACCATGATCTTGGCACAACGTGACGCTTACGCAGTGCACCGAAATGAACAATGCATGCTTGGCAACGTGCTCGATTGACATCAACACATTGACGCCCTCACAGTTGCATGGCCCTCATTAAATACATTGCCTTCTAAGCTGAACTGACCGTTCCGTCAACGTCAAAGGTGATGAGGGTGCTCATGGCACGGCCTTTGGGGCCCGCAGAGCCAGAGGCGGAGGCCGGAGCAGCAGCCCGTCGCACCGCAGTGCACCGCTGCACCACCTGGACTCTCCCACCAGCCACGCGCCCAGCAGCCACCGCCGCAGCGACCAGCCGCCGCCCGACCACACCAGCAGCCATATGCGCAGCAACACTGCTCACAGTACTACTGCCATGCTGATGCCTAATGCAGAAGCACAGCGCTGCCCGGCTGTGGAACTTCCTTGCTAACCGCAGCGCGTGTGCCTGCACTGAGCTCAGCATGTGAGCAAAAGTAGTGTGCTCGTCGTTGGCGTGGGCGGACGGCGAGGTGGCGTTGGCGGGAGTAGCAGCAGGGAAGGTGAACACAGCCTGGTCGTCATGCGGGGTGGGATGCTGCGGCGTCTGCTTGCAGCGGAAGCGGCGCTTGCTGGCCTGCTGCTGGCTGTGGCCGCCGCTTCAGCTGCTGAAGAGGTGGGGCGAGCGTGGGCTGACTACCCCTTTGTATGCATGCATTGTGTGCGCGGCAGTCAGTACTATCTGTGCAACGTGACGCTGAACAACTCTCCACCCAAGTACCTGGTCTGCTGTTGAGTAATTTACTGCGTTCTTGCTGTGCTTAGTGAGGAGCAAGTTAGGAGGAAATGAGGGCAACCTGCCGAGTAGGGCATTGTGTTCGTAGTTAAACATCACGACCCTAAGGCTCAACGTGACACGTTGCATGGAGAAGCATGCACTGTGCGACAGCTGGCACGTGGTGGGAAACTCTCACTGGTTGTGTGGCAGTTTTGCAGCATAGATGGCCAGGCTGCAGCCTGTAGCTCAACAACACAGGCAGCTGGCAAGCTTCTTGTCAAGGGTGGCACCATTGTCAATGCAGACCGCGCGCAGCTGGCAGATGTCTACATTGTGGATGGTGTGATTACAGCCCTTGGCCTTGATCTCAAGGTGAAGACTTTGTGACGCTGTGCACTGGTGGCGCGTTTATTCATTACCCCTTTGTTCACAGGTGCCAGACAGTGTGCATGTCATCGATGCCAAGGGAAAGTACGTCATGCCAGGTGCACATAAGTGAACTCGTTTGTCGGTTCTCCACACGCATGTTGTGGACACGCGTTGATTGTGTTCGTCATGCGGTACAGGTGGCATAGACCCGCATACCCATCTGGCAATGCCATTTATGGGAACAATGTCCGCTGACGACTTCTACAGCGGCCAGGTTGGAGCTGCAGACTCTGCCTATCGACAGTATGCATCAAACAGCCAGTCAGAGTCAGTCCGTCAGCATTACATTACATGCTCCGCACGTTACAGTACTGTGTTTGTCATGTCACCTTTATGTCTGTCTATCCAGCACAGGCAGCGGCATTGGCGGGCGGCACCACCATGCACATTGACTTTGTGCTGCCGATTGGCGGTGATCTGATGGCGGGATGGGAGGCATGGAAGGAGAAGGCGAAGGTTGGCGTCATGGACTATGGGTTCCATGTGGCAGTGTTCTCTTGGAATGACAAGGTGAAGGAAGACATGGGAAAGCTTGTCAAAGAAGGTGAGATCATTTACACGCGGTATTGGTGACAGCAACAGACTTGCATCATGAACACACAAACTGTAGGACTCAAGGATATACTAGTAATATGCACATCATTGCAGGAGTCAACTCTTTCAAGTTCTTCCTTGCGTACAAGAACGCATTCCAGGTCACGGACGAAGAACTGATTGCCGGCCTGCGCCGCTGCAAAGAGCTTGGAGCTCTCCCGCAGGTGCCTATGCTGCCTAAGTGATATGGTCATGCACTGCCTGGCCTTCACTCACTGTAGCCGTCATGCTGTACCACAGGTGCATTGCGAGAATGGAGATGGAGTTGTGGCGGGGCAAGAAATGGTTTTTGCTGCTGAGATCTCGGGGCCTGAAGGACACGCGCTCTCACGACCTGCTGTGGTAAGCACACTGCTCGCATGCTGTGCATTTAGCATTTCCACAACAGTCGCTTGTGGTTTGTATGTAACCTGGCAGCTTATTTTGCAAGTTCATCGTATGACTGCATGCTTGCAGCTGGAAGGCGAGGCCACTGGCAGGGCTATAAGGCTTGCAAAGTTCGTCAACGTGCCACTCAACGTGGTGCATGTCATGAGCAAAGACGCCCTGGAAGAGGTTGCTAAAGCTCGCATTGCAGGTGAGAGTAGCTGTCAATGTAACCATGTGGCAGGTCCTCAACAAACATGTATTGAATGGATGTTGGTCGTTGTTAACATTCAGGACTGGTACCGGTTCTGCTCAGCATGATGCTAAAGTAGTATAATACATGCTTGCTTGTATCGTTGCTTCCATGGCGCCCAATCATATGAAACCCAGGTCAGCGTGTCATCGGTGAAGCAGTTGCCTCAGGGCTTGTTCTTGATGAGACTCTAATGTGGCATCCTGACTTCGACACTGCTGCCAAGTATGCTTGAACTGTTAGATCCTGTCATTGTGTTGCTTTCAAACTCAAGAAGTCAAGCTCTGTGAGCTTTCTTGCAGGTACGTTATGAGCCCACCCATACGCTCGCGTGAACATGGTGAAGCGCTCGTTGCCGCTTTATCAACTGGCATTCTTCAGGTATGCACATGTAACATGATAACACCTGCAAACCTCCTTGTGCAGTTTTGGCTAGGCAGGTTCGGTGTAATGTTACTCAAATGTAACTCTAATGGCGCTCACAGTTTTGCTAAGACCAGCTTGTATACCAGCTTGTGGGCACAGACCACTGCACCTTCAATAGCACGCAGAAGGCGCGAGGCAGGAATGACTTCCGTTTGATACCAAATGGAGTGAATGGTAGCGTATTTCCAGTCTCAAATGCATGCGCAGCATTATGCCAATTGAGGCAGCTCAGTGAACAACCTTGACACCATTCGCTGCGCATGTGCAGGCATTGAGGAGCGCATGATCATAACATGGGATGCGCTTGTGGTGCGTACTCTTGCAAGTCGCACCTTGAGTTGCCTCGTTGAATGCCTGTCCTAGTTGGCTTGCTTTTCTATATTTCCTCATGTATACTGTGCGCAGAACTCAGGGAGAGTTACACCCTCAGATTATGTGCGAGTTACCAGCACCGCATGGTGAGTACCACTGGTCTCATGAGTGCTGCCTTTGACGTTTCATTCAAGTCGAGGGCCTCAAGTGTGGCCTTTCAGCGCGCAGATTTTCAACTTGTACCCACGCAAAGGCAGCATATCGGTCGGTGCTGATGCCGACATAATTGTGCTGAACCCTAAAGGCACCACAAAAATATCCGCCAAGACTCATCACTCAAAAACAGACACAAACGTGTACGAAGGCTTTGAAATAAAGGTAAGTCATCCCTGGCACGCTCTCCCGAACAGCACACAACAGAAGGCTACTTCCATTATTGGGACCATGCATTGCAGCAACTGTCAACAAGTCGTGCTTGCAGGGCAAAATCGAGACCACAATCAGCCGTGGGAGAGTGGTGTGGCATGACGACAAACTTGATGTGCGGTCAGGATCCTCGCGTTTTGTGCCAATGAAGCCGTTTATGTCGCTTTTCGACGGGCTGGCAAAACTTGACACTCAGTGGGTTGGAGTGCATAGAAGTGCTCAGTAAGCCTGGCTGTTGTCATGCCTTGGACGATACTACCATATGGCGTTGCAGTAAACAGATTTCTGTGTATGAAACAGCACAATTTGTGGCGTTGATTGTCTGTAATACCATGCCAAATGACCGCTGACCGGCGTTGCAATGGCGTTTCAGGCAGCAAGTGGAGTAACAGAAGCACCAGCAAGCAACTCAGCATGTGAGTCATGTACATAGGGCAGAAATATTCTGTTGAAAGGTTAAGGGTTGGGGAATAGTGTTGCTTTGAGAACATGGTGAAGTATAAAAGTGTACTTGTGTAATGATTACTGTAACGATGATTTTGTGAATGCTTTCTTGATGAGAATCATGCGCGGCTACACTATGTTTGCAGTACATCCTTATGGTATCAAAGGCTTAATGCACATGTAGTAATCACTACTTTACGTTGTGTGCACATTACAAGCAATAAAATTAATTAATCAGAGTATGGCACAACCGCCTGTTGATGATCCAGCCAGCCAGCCAGGTGAGTTGTATGTCTCGTTCCCGTGTGTGCGTGCGTGTGCAGCACTTCTGAACTTGTGTGCATGTTCTGTCATGCCTTGTACATGTGTTTGCATCTACCCGGCTCGCAACACCGCACGTCCGTTTGCCACCGACAAGCACCCTTGTGTGCGTGCGCGCATGTACATGTGGACATGCACATGCGTGCATGTGTGTATGCGGTGGTCGTAAAATGTCTCAAGCACATGTGTACGTGTGCTTGCAACGCCACAGTGTGTGTTGCTTTGTCAACTGTCACGCAGGGGGGCTTGGGAGGTGGGGGTGCGCGCTGCTGCCTGCCGCGCCAACAGGCATTACGATGGTGATTGGCGAACCTGCGCGCAGGCTAAACTCTGCCAGACGCCACTTTCATGCATGCATGCACGTATTAACGCACGTGCACACGCATGTACACTCACATGTAGCAACTTGGTGCGGTTGAACAGCACTTGAACGCTCACACACATAGACACTGCGTACCCACGCACACAAATGCCCATTCACTCCCATATGCACGCATACACGCATGTGTGTACGTTTACGTGAACGTGCATGCTCGCAGGTGCACATATGTGCGTACACCAGGGCTCGCGCCTGCTGCTCAAGCTGACATGGCCCGCCGCAGCACGCTACTGAAAGTGAGTTTGGGCCGAAAGTTATGTGACAGAAGTCCTTTTCACACGTACATGCACATGCACAATTGCACATGCAGGCATCCGAGCGCACGCATGCGCACACGCACGCGTAGAGACTTGACACACATATATCATGTAGGATTATGTCTGTGTGCGCACCCAGCGGCAGGTCATGGCACACATGCGCTTCCACAAGCACACATGCCACGGTCCGCAATGTTTGTGTGGACATGTCCCTTCGGCGGACACGTCACGCAGCAATGCTCTGTGTCTATGTATGTGCGCGCGCACGCAGGGCGGCACATCGGTCACATGGAATACGCATGTGCTTTCACAATCACGCACCGCCGTCACGTGTTACAGGCCTTGACGCGTGACGCACGCACATGGAATACGCATGTGCTTTCACAATCACGCACCGCCGTCACGTGTTACAGGCCGGACGCGTGCATGCACACACGCACGCGCACGCGGACATGCACAGAGTGCGAGCACATAGGCAACTTGTGATTCCTGAGACATCATGTCGTGCGCACACGGCGTGTAGTACCGTAATACGCAGATGCACGCGCACCGGAAACGACAGTTCAACTGTGCCCTTGGTTAAAGTGAGTTGGTGACAAGTCGATTGACACACACGCACGCGCCCACCAGCACACATATGCATCCATGCATGCGCATATGCACGCACGCACACGCGCAGACACGCACTGCATATATGCATGCACACCCACTCACCGTCAGTGGCTGTGCATGTTTTGGGCAAGCATGCAAACGCATTCTCATGTATGTACGCACGCACATGTCCCTCTAAGATGGCAACTTGCGCAGACTGCAAGTGCAGGCATGCACCGTGCCGCACATGGCGTGCTTGCGGCGCACGCCCAAGAGGCGGCAGGTGGTGAAAGTGTTTGAGGGGGAGGGGGGAGCGGGGGAGGGGCAGGTGGCGCATACCTTTAGACTTTTGACACAATGTCCGTTGCGTCAAGACTTACGAAAAAGTGAAGTTGGTCGCAGTTCCGAAGTGTTCAATGCACATGCGCATTCACGCACTCAAATTGTGTGCATCATGTTTGCTGGCGTGCACGCACACACATGTATGTCGCGTTCTATCGATGCATGTGCGTAGTATCACTTTGCATTTATGTACACACAGCCACAACAACACGCACGCCATACAAGCGGCTTGCATGCATGCGAGCTCCTTCGTTTGCATGCACACACGGCTTTGCACACATGCACAGCATTGCATATTTTCTACACACATGACTCTTCAAAAATATACACCTGAACCAATTGCTGAGGTTAAGTATGTGAGGTCATGAGTGTACAGGGTGGGTTGATCGCAATATCATATCAAAAGGGTTGATATAAGCCGTTTGCAAGACGGCACTCACTGTTGATGCATTGCAGTGTTGTGCCCACGTAGTTGCTATTGATTGTGTGCACGGCGTGTCAATGGTGACATGTTTGGTTTTTCTGAAAGACATTGTGCGCATTGTCATGTTTTACCAAGTGATGTCTATAGCACCCATGTGTGCTATATATATCATTGTGTTGCATATGTCTTGCACAAGAGCACTGCACTTTAGATAATCCTATCAGCCCACATGCGCATGCGCGCTGTGTTAGCATGTGCCGTGCATGCACATATGCACACTGCGTATATGTTTGCATGGCACGTGAGTGTGCATGTGGCACGTGCACACAATTGCTGCATCAACATTACACATTATGCACTACACAACGCATGTGTATAACAGGTAGTATGCAAGGTGTGTGTACGGACAGATCTGCACACGATTTTATTTATAAACAATGCAACAACATTGTAACGGGAGCAATAATAATAGGGGTATTATTGCTACCTAAATAACACATTCTGTATGAATAAGTATCTGAATATGCTTATTTATACCTCTTTTCTACGGTTCCTCGCTTATTAACGGCTATAATGCTTTATCATAGCTTAAATAAGTCCCAATGGGTGTAGAGTCGCTTATTCAAGCCTATTTAATGTCACATTTGATCAAATGTGATCACTATCTCGTTAGGTACCTTACGATAGGTATCTTTCAATAGGTACCTTATCGATGGGTACCTTATCTGAGCTGTGTTGGCTCACGCTAGATTTCCTAACTACCCAATCTGTAGGGTTGGATGTCTAGTTGTGAGTTAAATATCGAGAGGTATATATTTGATATACTCTTGATATAAAAGGTCACATCAAACTGATGTGGGGACTTTGAGTTCTCTGCTCAGTGGCGGCCACGCCGTTGAAAGGCTTGTTATAAGCGGTGTGGGTGTTGGGGTAGAGGATTGAAGGGGCATCATCGGCGACGGTGGTGCTGTTACATTAGTATCCAGGAGCTGGGGGGTGACGTGGGTACTTATAGGGGGCGGCGACCTGCTCTCGGCCAATCAGAAGGCGGTGGCGGCGGCCTCCTATTCGTCCACGCAGCCAAAGCTTCAAGTTAGCTTCCCTGCGCTACCTCAACGTTGAAGCCACCCATCAAAGAGGCGGTTTCTCCACGTGTGAGACAAATGGAAGAGAACTCGGTGCCCACCTCAAAGGGGGAAAGCTCGCAAAAAGAGCACTTATCCCGTGAGGAGGAGTTTCCATCTATGGAGGATATTTCCCGGATGAAGCACCTGATGAGTCTCATGCTGCAGGATGGCTTGGTGGAACCAGACAAGCCACCACCACCGCCATCATTTGTGCAGCCTGAAATCTCAATTCGCTTGACAAAACAGGAGTTGATAGACTACTTTCTTGGCACCTATGATGAGAAGCCTCGTGAGGCGATTGTCTCGCTTGTCAACTTCCTCTTTCATGTGGCGGAAAGATCTCAAAGCTCACCACCTTTATGGGGCGAGTTTGGGAGGGATCGATGGGTGAAGGCAAATGTGTTCTGAACATGATCGAGCGCCTTCGCTCTGACAGTGGTCCACCTGTTCAGGCGCTTGCTCGACCTGCCGAGTTTGTTCCCAACAAACAAGCGGCAATTTTCGACTAGCTCGTGAAGCTGAGACACTATGTCAACTCCCTTCACATTTTTGAGGAGGGGAAGTTGCGTGTAGCGAAGTTGCTGATCCCAAACAATGCTCTGGCAGAATGGTACCGCCGTAAGCAACGTGATACGAACCTCGGGCGGGAAGTGAATCAGTTGTGCTCTTTATGGAGCAGCGCTATGGTGGCGCAGATCCTGCCTAGGTTGCTCGCAACCAGCTGCACAATCTACGTCAGAACGGGCGTACGGTTCAGCAGAATATCCAAGATTTTCAGTCTTTTGTCAGCAAGATCAATGCTGGCAAACTACCCATTAGTGATGCTGATCAGCTGGATATGTTCAGGCGTGGCTTGGACACCGATCTCGTGCAGCATGTGGCCGTCAACCCCGCGAGTTTGCAAAAGTGGGCCTCGACGGATTTACCAATGCTGATGCAGATGGTTGCTGCTGAGGACAGTGTGAAGCGATCTCACGCAAACATGCAAACCACAGCAAAAGAGGTTGCCCTGGCTTCAGCTGCAAAGCGCTCGGCCGCTGACAACAAACCTTTTGTGAAAAAGGCAAAAACATCTCAGTCTGCTGGCCCCTATCAACGCGGCCAAATCCACCATCACTTGCAACTTCTGCAAGAAGACATGTCATGGGGAGGCCAAGTGCTATGCAAAGCAGAATGCACAGAAGGCCAAGCAGCAAAAGGACAAGAAACAAAAATTGTCCGTGGTTGGTAGCTTAGTCGAGCAGAACGACTTTTAAAACTCTGTACTTCATAAGAAAGTTTCCTCTCTTTGTGATGTATCAGATGCATGGACTAATATGAGCACACCACCTGTGTTGACAAATGCAAACGGTTGTGTTTTAATCAATGTTCCATTCTCTAAATTGGTAGCTGCTGTCAAGCACTTACACGAGTTGCAATTACAACATGCTGTCACTGCATGCATAGTTATCCCTCAATATCATGGCCCGTGGTCGCGATTGCTGAAAGGGGGAGAAGTAATTATGCAACTCTCACGCAAAGTTACAGGAACTTCACCGTTGCAAGTGATCTTTATCAAGCCTGCTACCAATCACGGCACTCCGGCATTAGCTACATTTGATGGTCACTCAGTGCCACTCAAATGCAGTTTTGAGAGTCAACTTATGGGCACACCATGTACAGAATTGATTGATACTGGTGCAAATTATAACTTTGTTGAACATGCTTGGGTGAAACGTAATAACATACCTTTCACACCGGTCACGTCGTATGTACGTGCTGCTGGTTCCACCTTCCATGCAATTGGGGAGGTGAAGGGGCGTTTTGTTATTAACAGCCACTAGACTCGACCAACTTTCGTTGTGGTGAATATAGGTATCCCCGGGGTGGATGTCATTTTGGGTGAACAGCGGCACACCGAAGCAGGTTTGCAACTGGACTCTTGAGCAAATACGTGCACCCTTCGTAAGGGTAAACGTAAGGTGACGTTAACCGCACCTGTACTCGCACGTGTTGCACGCGACAATGTTCCGCTCCTCTGCTATGCAATTGAAACGTTGCATGCGCAAACGTGAGGAAGTATATTTTATGCACTTACGATAGGTAGAAACACTTGTTGAACAGGCCGTAACTGACCATGTGGTGCAATCACTTACGGAACAATACGCGGATGTATTTCAGGATGAACTCCCGGAGTTGCCTCCTGATAGAAACATACATCATACCATTCCGTTGGAAGAGGGCGCAAAGCCACCTTGGCGGCCTATCTATAGGCTAAGTCCCTCAGACCAGGGGGAAATGGAAAAACAGCTCAAAGAGTTATTGGACAAAGGTTTGATCACAAAGAGCATAACTCCTTTTCGTGCACCAATTTTGTTTGTGCCCAAAAGAATGGCAAGCTACGCATGTGTATTGATTACCGTGCGTTGAATAAAGTAACTGTGAAAAACAGATACTCTTTGCCTCGAAGTGATGATTTGTTTGATAAGCTGTCAGGTGCAACAGTGTTCAGCACACTGGATTTGACTAGTGGTTATCATCAAATCAAAATCCACTCGTCACATATACAAAAAACTGCATCTCGCACCCCACTAGGACACTTTGAGTATAAAGTGCTACCATTTGGGTTGACAAATGCACCAGCTACATTTCAAGCAGCATTGAACGCGGTATTTGCTGGTATATCTTGACGACATTATTGTGTTCAGCAAAACCCGGGAGGAACACCACAAGCATGTGGAATTGGTTCCAGCTAAGTTACGCGAACACAAATTCTATGCCAACCAATTTAAATGCAACTTTGCAAAGGATGAACTACCCTTTTTAGGGCGTGTGATTGGCAAAGAGGGATTGAAACCAGATCCTTGAAAGGTGTGTGCGGTGAAGGATTGGCCACCACCCAAGGATGTACATCAATTACGTGCTTTCTTGGGGCTAGCCAATTATTTCCGCAAGTTCATGCGAGCATATTTTAGCATGGCAAATCCTTTAACATCTTTACTGAGAAAAGATGTTAAATTTGTGTGGAAGGAGGCACACAAGGTTGCTTTTACACGCATTGAAGATGCATTAACACAAGCCCCTGTGTTAGCCTTCCCCGACCACACCAAGCCTTTGTGGTGATCAGTGATGCTTCCACCATTGGGTGTGGGGCAGTCCTTCTACAGGATGACAGACCATGTGCATATGAAAGCAGAAAGTTCATTCCTACTGAACGTAATTACACAACTACTGAGCAGAAATTGCTTGGGTGGTGCACGCGCTGCGCACATGGCGTTGCTTCTTGGAAGGTGTGGAGTTTTTAGTGATTACTGATTACAACCCGCTCACATTCTTTCATACGCAACAGACCCTGTCGAGGCGGCAAGCTAGGTGGAATGGATTCATTTCTCGTTTCACTTTCACTTGGCAATACCGTCCAGGTCGCACCAATGTGGCGGATCCACCAAGTCGTAGCCCTGCTCTTTTGGCACTTACGCGCTCTCCAAGTACGCGTAATGTGCAACAGCCTGAAGATCCTTTCCCAAAGGAAGTGTCCACAGGTTATAACTCAAATGATTGCTTTAGCAATCAAACCAACTTGCAACAGCTAACTGCTGTTAGCAATCTGTGGTATAAAGGGGAGCAGTTGGCGATTCCCAACTTGGGCGACTTGCGTAAGCAATGCTTACATTCAGTGCATGACCCGCCGTATGCTGGGCATTTGGGGAAACACAAAACACTCAAAGCTGCGCAACAATTATACTGGTGGCCGTTAATGTTAGCTGATGTGGATCAATATGTTCGCACATGTGACGTGTGTCAACGTAATAAGCCACTACGACAAAAACAAGCGGGATTGCTTAAACCGTTGGTAATTCCAGAACAAAAGCGGGATAGTGTCAGTATGGATTTGATTACTGACCTACCTAAAACAGCAACAGAAAAACTGCTATTGTGGTTTTTGTCGACCATTTGACAAAAATGGTGCATTTTGCCTTGTGTTGCACAAGTGTAAGTGCACGGGACTTGGCACATTTATTAGTGTACTCGGTCTTTCGAGTTCACGGTGTACCGTGTGAGCTTATCACAGATCGTGATCCTCGGTTTGTCTCCAAGTTTTGGGGAGAATTCTGTGAATTGTTGGGTAAAATAAAGCATGTCGACTGCTTTCCACCCGCAAATGGACGGACAAACTGAGCGAGCAAATCAAATACTGGAAGAAATGCTTCGCCATTATGTGGCTCCTAACCATGCTGATTAAGACAGGTACTTGCCAATGGCAAAGTTCTCTGTGAACAACGCGTGGCAGGAAAGTGTAAAGGAAACCCCATTTTAATTATGGGATTCGCCCGAGCACACCAGCGTCATTACGTGTACCTCGCAATGCCTTGACTGTACCAGCGGCAAAGGAATTTGCCACTGATATGCAAGAAAATTTGGCTCGAGCTAAGCTATGTTTGTCAGAAGCACAGGCAAAAAGCTTATGCTGATTCACACCATAGAATGGCCACTTTCGATGTCGGCGATAAAGTTCAACTTTATCGCCGACATCGAAAGTTGCGTTAAGCAAAAGTTTTGCTTAACGCAAAGAACATAACCATCAAAGGTACGGGTGCTCGCAAGTTGCTGCCCCAATGGTTAGGTCCTTTCTCTATCACTGATAGAGTTGGTACGCACGCTTATCGACTGCAATTGCCCTCAAGTGTGCGTATACACAACGTGTTCCATGTGAACTTGTTGAAACCTTACCGCTCAGACGGTAGAACACAGCCTCCACCACCGCCAGTTGAGGTGGACAGCGAGCTCGAATACGAGGTGGAAGCTATATTGAACCATAAGCTAAATAGTCGAGGACGCGCAACTTGCTATTTGGTGAAATGGAAAGGGTATGGCCCAGAACATAACAATTGGGAGCCCGATAGGCATTTTACGCACTGCTGCGAGTTGCTTCGAGCTTATTGGGATTCACGTCCTGTCCTATGAACTGTGGGCTTGGTTTTATGACAGACAGGCAGTGCAGTTTCATCACCTCCCCGTCATTTCCTGCTATCTCACTGGTTACAATTACTCGAAATCAAGCCTGATCAACTTGAGTTCAATGAGGACGTTGAAAACCTAAGTGGGGGGGAATGTAATTGGAGCAATAATAATAGGGGTATTATTGCTACATAAATAACACATTCTGTATGAATAAGTAATCAAATATGCTTATTTATATACCTCTTTTCTACGGTTCCTCGCTTATTAAAGGCTATGATGCTTTATCATAGCTGAAATAAGTCCCAATGGGTGTAGAACCGCTTGTTCAAGCCTATTTGGTGTCACATTTGATAAAATGTGATCGCTATTTTGTTAGGTACCTTCCGATAGGTACCTTTCGATAGGTACCTTATCGATAGGTACCTTATCTGAGCTGTGATTGGCTTGCGCTAGATAACTAACTACCCTATCTGTAGGCTCGATGTCTAGTTGTGAGTTAATTATCGAAAGGTATCAATTTGATATACTCTTAATATAAAAGGTCACATTAAATTGATGTGGGGACTTTGAGTTCTCCGCTCAGTGGCGGCCACGCCGTTGAAAGGCTTGTCATAGGCGGTGTGGGTGTTGGGATAGAGGATTGAAGGGGCATCACCGGCGACGGTGGTGCTGTTACAAACATGGTCCAATTGCAATGGGTATGGTTCTTTATCAATGTTAATGACCGCACACATGAAGAATATAATGCGTAGCCGTATATGTACAGTTACTTAATGTATATATACATTTATTGCACATGCACATGCATATCAACAAACAAGAAACATATCACGTGATACTTGTAGTATTAGCATGCAATGCATATTCTAAAATGAGTATATCAAGTACAACGCACATTGTAAGACGCGTTATGTTTACAGATACAAATGTGCCACAAGACCTGTCGTATTAAATATAATAGAAGCTTATATATGTAGAAGCTTATATTTGTAATGTGTAAAGAGAGTATTAGATGATCGTAATATATCACTAACTCATGCTTAATACCACTCATCATGATATAGACATGACGTGTGTCATATTTCTGAAATATGACACACGTCATGTCTATATCATGATGAGTGGTATTATTATTATTATAAAATATTATTTCATGAGCAATGTGACAACATGTCGATCAAGATATATTGCATATATATCATTTATGTCAAATATAGCTATGGGATCATGATCACTTGCAAATTTTGTTCAGAGTAAATCACAAGACAAGTTAATGTTATGTCTCGTGCCAATTATGGCATGCCATGCATGATATAGTCCTTCACAACTTCATTCGTACAAGTGTTGTCCAATAACGTGAAGAGTACAATTACGGCAATTGACAAAACGGCATCCAGCAACAATCATGTATAACCACGTGGAACAACTTGTTCCGCACCCTTATAGCCCGAACAGATTAAGCATAAGATAAGTTGATGTCATCTTGTGCGATTCGGGGCATGCATGGTGCAGTCTTTCACAACTTTATCAATATCAGTTCCATGACTCATAGCGTGTGAGCGTCAAATTGAATTTAAGGAGTACAATCACGGCAATATAAATATTGTTAAACCTCGTTAGGTGCTTATTTAATAAGTGCATACCCGCGTTTAGTGTATAAATTTGGCCATAACCGACGTCTTCATGGGTAACACCTGTGCGTTAAGAGCATATGCATTTATTCATAGTAGCATTTCATAAGATGCCTAACCATTGGCATGCTAATGCACTGATTAAGGTAATTTACACTTAAATTACACATAATTCACAATTCAAGGGTGTTTAAGTTACAGTTGTAATTGTAGCCACGTAATTCAAGGTTACGGTTACTCAATAAGTGCATACAATATGCGCTATGCCAAGTCTATCATATACTGTATATGTGCATAACGTATGCACTTAACATGTGTGCAAGAATGCAATAAGTGCATACATACGCCCGATCCCGATGATGTGCACTTGTCGAGGTTAGACTGTACCGCCATCTGGCCATTATGTACAATTATGCACAGTATGCGGAACGACTCGTTCCGCAACCTCCTAGCCTGGAATCCCAGCCAGTCGGTGTGCCCGAGGGGTTCCTATTAACTCATTTTGTCTACGTTTTGTCGTGCTTGGACTATGGGACTGTAGCCATGTCGATGTCGACTGAGAGCGATTGTCTCTTTATGTCGATACCTTCCCGCGTAGGCCGTCGCTGTGCGTCGACGGCGACGCACGTAGGCATGGCGGAAATCGTCCGCACTAGTCGACGTCGCTGCGTGGGTTTTGTGACAACCATTTAAGCAGAACGTTGTGTGATATTCTAAAGGTGTGCCGGTGCAGTGCGGTCGGTGTAGGCCCAGTCGTACGGTCCTCACACAGAGAGTAGTAGCGGGAAATGACGGGAATGGCCTAGTAAATGCCGGCGGAAAAACAGAGCAAACCCTAACTTGAGCGAAACAATGCATCCACACGTCGACATCGACATACGCTGTCATTAGGAAATGGCTTCGTGTGTCCACGTCGACGGACGGAGACGAGTCTACGATTGCCGGCATCGACGCAACAAGACTTGTCACTCTGCGACGACGTAGACACAGGCGCCATAACGTATAGACTTTCCTGAGTTAATCGTTTGCCCATGGAAGCTTCTCGGGCACACCGACTGCAGCTAGGGTAAGGTGCCCTAACTTCGGACACTTTACACTAGTAAGGTCACCGTTAGCTGAGCACTTCACCGTTTTGGTCGATTGATGGCTTGGTTGAAAGCTAGTGTGATGACCTATCTCTCAAGCTTGTCCTTGTATTTTTAGCCTATCAGATGCGTCCGTGAGCCTCCGGCAAAGACCAGTCAACAATGCAGGCGATCTAAAGTGAAGTGAGCCTAACTTCGGACAGTCTAGTATTGCCTGTATGTTGTAAGACCCAAGGTGGTTGTGGCGGCGGTCAGCGCCTGTTCGTGGCGAGGGTGTTGTTGTTGTCCTTAGGTGGGGTTGTAAGGTCAGTGGCGCATTGGCGGCGCCTTCTACGCACACATGAGACGGAGGTAAGGCTTGTGCAGTGTGCATGTGCGGTGTGCACAGAGTTGTGTGAGCAGAACTGTGCATGCGTGTGCATGCGCATGCAGCATGCATAGAGCCGGTGAGCATGGCGTGCAAGGGCAGAGGCTTGTCAAGCATGTTTGTATACACAAGGTAGATGTTGCGCGCTATCTACAAAGGGCTAGCTGCATGCACATGCTAGTTCTAGTACAGGATCTTTGCTAGGCGCAGGCCTCCTCTTTTCTGAGCATACGCACGGTGTTTTGCCAGTGTTGCCTTGGACAGCGCTGGTCTTGCTTGGACGGCACACGTGAGGTTGTCTTCCTCCAGCTCAGCCCATGGCCCGGCAGTTGCTGGGGTGTCGTCCTCGGTGTCACTGCTAACCACCTCCTTGTTGCGCAGGGTTGCTGCGAGCTTCTTAGCCTCTTTCGCCTCCTTCGCCTCCGCCTTCTTGCGCTGCTTCTCTGCTGCTGCAGCTGCCTTGGCTTCAGCTTTCTGCCTCGGTCTCTCCGCCTTCTCCTGTGCACGGACTTCCTTCTCTTGGGCCTTTGCAGCCTGTTCACCTGCTGCCTCTTCCCTCTTCCTCCTGAGATCTGCCTTCCTAGCAATCCTGCGTGCCTCAAGGCGCTCCTTCTCAGCAGTGCGTTCGCGCAGATGTCGGATGATTTCGGGGCTGGTGAGGATGGTGGCGGCACGCATGTATGAGGGTGCTTTGGCCTGAGCTCTGAGCTGTCCAGGCAATACTTCCTCCATGCCCAACTCCTCCTCCTCTTGAACATCAGGTACTTGCGAGTTGTTGTTATCGATGTCTTGAGTTTGCTCTTCTTCGTCTCCCTCACGGCCAAACTCTGCTGTGAACAGGGCCTCCAGAAGTGCTGGGCTGATGGTGCTTGGCTCTGGCTGGACTTCCATGTCCTCAGGATCATGCAGACGGTCGTCCAAGGCATGCATGTTCAACGGCCAGAGCCCTGCAAGGTGAGACAAGCATGAGAGCTAGTAGACACTGCAAGGAATCCAAGGCTGCGACTGTGCATGCTTGTGCATAACCTTGCATCAGCTGGCAGCAAGAATGAGACTGTGCATGCATCACTGTGCACTCATGCTAATTGTGACTGACCAAGACATTGCATCACAGGGTTACCTGTCTTGCGGAAGCCAGCTATGATGTTGGCAGGACTCATGGCCGTCAGGAAAGGGTTGGCAGTCAATTGGATGAAGATCTTTTTACACATCTTCAAGTTGGGGTTGGAGGCCATGACACGAACATACTGGTGCTTGTACGCCTGCTTGAAGCTGCGAAAGCAGCTGACGTCAAGTACCTGCAAGGTGACCATGTGTTTATGAGCTGTGCAATGTGTTGGCAACTTATGAAAGTGCATGATCCCTACAGCAGTTGTACATCAGGCTTCCATACCTGCATGAGATGGGTGAGATGCGGTGGAAAGGTCAAGATGTGCACTCCGTTCTCAGCAGCTTGTTCGAGCATGTCAGAGTTGAATCTGGAAGAGTGTCCGTCCACAAGTAGAAGGCATGGGTTTTCAGAAGAAGCACCGCCAGGTATGTTGTCCATAAACAGCTGAACCATTGCTGGAATATTTCGGTTGTCATGTATGCATTCTCCTGTGTGTCACACAAGTGCATGTCAGTGCATTGTCACATGTACATGCATATGCACATGCACATAGTAGGTACCTGCATAGCAAGGCCACTGCCGGGGGGGGCATCTTCAAATCAATCCATGGTCACACGCTTGCCTTTGCAGATGTACAGGGGGGGCATGTGAGCACCAGCGGCGTTCACACAAGCCATGATGCTCATATGTTCTCTGTTGCCGTAGAGTCTATGGTATGGATTGCAGAAACCACGGGGAGCCACCACCTTCACAGTCCCCAAGTTATCTGCTTCCAGCCCTGTCTCATCCGCATTCCAGATGCGTGAGGGGGTGAGTTTCAGGTCCTCTACCAGCCGCTCATATAGATGGAAGAAAGAGTGCACAGCTCCTGGGGTCGCCCATTGCCAACGGCGGCGGTCTAGACCCTTTGCTACTCTCATGCTGAGGTTGTGACATAACAGGAATAGGCGACACCATTTCTTGCCAGGGATTTTGGTCTCGCCAAACCTCCTCAGCCTCTCCTCCGCTCCCTCCAGAAGTGTTATCACCTTTCAACACATTCAGTGTCAATTACTGCACTGTCTTGCATTTTCTATTTTAGACTTACCTTGTGTTGCAGTGCAGCTACGGTGACAGAAGTGGCGTGCCTGCACATGTCCGTCACCCACATAACCAGTTGCTCTTCTTCACTTGCAGCGAGGATGGGAATGCGACCAGGCTGGCGTGGCTCATTGAACTTGGCAGGGTTTCTGAAGTAATCACTGAGAGTGGACTTATGAACTCCAACGTCGTCAGCTGCCTCACGCAATCCTCTCTCGCCAATTCTGATCAGCTCACAGGCGGCCATCATCTTGTCAAAAAGAGTTGAGTTGCGGGAGTACATGGCATACTTGAGGCCCTTAGCCTGCACTAGAGAGCGTAGGTCTTGAGCCTTGAGGTTGCGTGTAGCCTTGCCCTTTGCTGGTGCAGTTGGCGTGGGAGGTTGCCGACGCTTGCGCCTGGCTTGAGGGGTGCGGTCCTTTGGGGCCTATACATACACCCGGGTGATGAGAGAAGCTATGGCAGCACTCATGGGTGACACAATCTCTCTGACTGGTCCAGCCAGCCAGCAATACCATAGCATAGCATAGCATGGACAGCCTGGCTTGCATGCAATGCAATTCACATGTACTTGAGTTGCAACTTACCCCGGAGTTGTTGGTGACATTGCTATCTTGACTGCCGCTCTCAAGACTGCATGCTGCTCGTGTCCGCACCATGTTTGCAACACCACCACCACCACAGCTCCCTAACACACACACACTTGAATGTGGCTTGAAGCACCACACTAGGCCTTATATATGATAGCCCTTGCATGTTAACTACGTTTACAATGTAACACACCGCCATCAGTTAGCTCCTCTCGTTGCTATCACCATTTCAATATTTCACCTAACGCGTCAGCTTTTTGCACATGCTACCTTTATGGCCCATAACTTGGCGGCTGATCGGTCATTTGGGCTGCGCATAGGTTCAAGTTCAAAGGTAATTGGATGATCTACCATATGCAAAAAAACCCCACCGCCAAATCCCACCTCAGTCCTTATTGGCGATAGTTCAAAGTTAACAATGACCATGCAAACCAGCGCTAAAATTTCAAACTATTTGTATTTTGGCGGGTCAAAACAGCTCGGATTGGCGCCTAGAGCCAGTAGCAGGCTCATTGTGACCAATCACAGCACCTCACCAAATTTCAAGCCAATTGGCCGCCAAATGCAGATTCTACAGTATATTTTGCACGCCAACAAGGCAACTGTCCGAAGTTAGGGTCTGTCCAAAGTTAGGGCACCTTACCCTAGAACTTTTTGGCTAATTTGCGCCGAAAGGCCTCTACACTCTGTCTAGGCCTGATTTGCGTCGCCATTGGTGGCTGCGTCTTCGGGGACGGGACTTGAGGCTCCGGACTTCCGTCCGGTTGGTCGCGTGTGGGCGTGGTGTCGCGCTCCGGCTGTTGCGCATTGCGCGCTGCAGACGAGTGCATCTGGGCGTGTAGTGCATAATCTTCAGCTTTCAGGGTAAATACATGTGCATTGCATTTCTTAATAAGTGCATCTCATGAGGTGCCTAACCTCTGATGTGTCCATGCACTTGACAAGGTGGATTACAGTTGAATTATACTGCATTGAGATTGTAACCCTAACCAAGTACCTTACAAGTAGGGTTACTCATTGTATGCATATCTTATGCACTTACACCTGCATACAAGCATACATGCATTTATGCACTCAAAGCGGGTGCATAACTCATGCACAACAAACGGGCATGAACTTGATAAGTGCATACATATGCCCGTTCCGGATGGTATGCATGTATCATGCTTAGCCTGCGCCGCACTCAATGATGCTAACACGGAGACTCTCTCTCTCTCTCTCTCTCTCTCTCTCTCTCTCTCTCTCTCTCTCTCTCTCTCTCTCTCTCTCTCTCTCTCTCTCTCTCTCTCTCTCTC
>RHPI01003261.1:233878-292901 GCA_009103225.1 Chlorokybus atmophyticus
TCTCTCTCTCTCTCTCTCTCTCTCTCTCTCTCTCTCTCTCTCTCTCTCTCTCTCTCTCTCTCTCTCTCTCTCTCTCTCTCTCTCTCACTCATAAGCACAGTTGCATGCTTGCATATGCACAATCTCCTGCGCCTCTTTTGTACACCATGCACATCATCCATAAAAAAAGCTCATCGCCATCAGCACTATCATGTAGCTATGGCTACTCCATGAGTAGGCTGTTTAAAGATAGCAGCATCAGCCAAGGCTACATCTTGCATTCCAACTTGCAGTGCAATGGTGTACTGAAGGTGGGAATTCAAGATCGCCTGTCGTACCTTTCTATGTATGGCAATCATTGCAAACCCGTTGCAAACAGTTATATCAAGCACATCGTGCACAGGATACCTGTGCAGGAGCACAAGGGGGGCCGCACAACAACTGTCATGTAAGGGCGTACCAAGCAATCAGACAGTAACTAACACAGTTTTGATATGCCGCCCATGAATGGTCGCAGGACTTCAGGAACATCAATTGTGCCATCAGCTTGCTGGTAGTTCTCCATGATTGCAATCAGCATGCGCGGCACCGCGCATGCTGTTGCATTCAATGTGTGCACGTAACGAGGCGGCTGAAGGTTTTTCTTCGCCTTCTTGCCTGTCTGCGGTAACGCTGATGACTCCTCGCTCGTGTCATCAGACTTTGGCCTGTAAAAGTTCACCAGTGTAATGCGTGAGAGTGGATAGCATGCATGCACAGAACCTCAGCAGAACTGCAACATTTGCTTGGCCTCAACAGGGCCTTGCGTTGCATGTTAAGCAACCGGTGTCGCATGCACACTATACACACCTGTAGCGAATATTGAGCCTTCTGGCTTGGTAATCTGTACAGTTGGATGCACTAGAGATCTGCAAAGCACAACAGCAAATTGTCAATCAGACAGAGCTTGCACACAGGACAGCGCTCCCAAACTTAACAACTAGCCTCGTTGCACAGCACAACACAAGGTTGATCAACAGTACTCACCTCGCCATAGCGCCCCAGACCGGGCATCCAAGCTTCTACATCATATTTACGGTATGCGGGTGCACCGAGGTCTTCTGATGGCATATCCAACGTCCTGCATACCATGGGAACGGGCAAGCATGAGTATGTGACATGCATGCTGGATAGTGTGCATGTGCGTTCTCATCAAGGAACTTTAACACATACTTGTAATGAAGTCCCAGCTCCTTGTACATGCTCTCCTCCAAGGCTATGAGCTCCTCATGCAGCGCATTACTCTGCTCAGGTGTGCAGATGACGAACATCTCCACTTTGCTGAACTGGTGCACACGATACAAACCCCTGCCCGCCAAAAGGCGCAATGAACTCATGTTCCCATACGTACAACAGTATATATATTTCTTGCTTGTCAGTGCGTTGTACTACCTGGTGGCTGCGCCGGCCGCACCAGCTTCTGTCCTGAAGCAGTGCCCAAAGGCTGCCATCTTAATCGGCAGCTGCGGTTCAGTCAGGATCTCATCCATGTACAGGCCTCCGAGTGGAATCTCTGCCGTGCCAGCTAGACAGAGGTCTGAATCTGCAACGCTGTACACCTGCAAGACAGTAAAACTACTTGAATGCATGCATACTCAATGCTTCCAAGAAGTCTTCTAGGCCGTGATGATAAAACAGCTCTGACTCACCTGCGTGTTCTCACTGCGAGGTTGAAAACCGCACTTCTCAAAAACCTTGTCTCGTACCAAGTCAGGTGTTATGTACGGCGTAAAGCCGCTTGCGGCTGCGCGCGACATTGCCCACTGCGCACACAGATGTTGTGGCTGAGTGAGTCACACCAACACAATGTTATGAGTCAGTTCACGGGCGGTGATCACGCACCTGAATCAAAGCTAACTCCATCAGCGCAAGTCCGTTCTTCAGGTAGTAAAACTTGTTGCCACTGACAGCTGCCGCAGACTCGAAGTCAATCAAGTTCAGCGCCTCACCCAGTGCCACATGATCCTTTGGCTTAAACCCAAAGTCACGTTGACTGCCCACCTAACGTCATGTTAGTTCGCCTTGGAACTGTTAGCTCATGTGGTGAGCATGCATGCAACACGTACCTACTGCTTCTGAGCAGTGAGTATGCATGTGATGAAACTGCATCCTTGATAATTTTGACAAGTGTAATGCAAACAGAGGTATCTGATAATATGAGGGTGCGCACCAAAGAACGCACGACGGCAACTTCTTCACCACCAAGTGGAGCATCCGGGTGAGTCAGGTTGGGGAGGCGCTGAGCTTCTCTTTGCAGTAGGCCCTCAATAAGGGTGAGATCATTATCAGCTAGCTTGATTTGCTCCTGCATGTCCATCAAACATGGGGGAATGTTAGGCCAAGATGCACCTTGCAAGCACGTAACAAGAGTGCAAGCACGCAAGCTAGCAGGACAACAGTTGGTGTGATGAATGTTGCCCATACCTTCAAATCCTTTCCCTCCTGTATCAATCGCTGCCTCTCTTCGGTTTCCAGCTTGCTTTTCATCGCGGCAGCAACCGCATTGGAGCGAGCTCGCAGGTCATCAGCGTACTGCTGCTGCTTGACAAACTGCTCGTACAACTCCACAACGCGCAGAGCATTCGCATCTGCAGTACATCGAGACAAGTTGTGATATACATCTCAGCACTTGCGAATGCCAACTACTGCAACTGAGCAGATGTGACTGAGGCTTCATGAGTAATGTAAGTGACTGCGACAAATCGAGCTAGACTGCCTCACCTGTCTTGCGTACCCTGCAGTTTTCTATGATGGTGTCCAGATTGTCACGCACAAACTTGTAGTCAAAGTTCACTTTCCAGGCAGGCGGCGTGAACGAGTCAAGGCTGTTGTTCACACGTTGCGGCTGTTAAGCAATGAACTCACAGTGTCTTGCCTGGTGCCTGAGACTAGAGTTTGCACATACAAGAGCAAAGCAACCAACTCAGTTCATGCATTTGCCCACCTTTGTGCCGCCAGCGGGGATGTCACATCTGTGGCTGACGCAGCTGTTGCTTGCACGACGAAATACCTCAGCCTTGGTATTCTTGATTTGGTGGGCGCAACAGCAAGCAGTGGCCTAAGCAAGTGAGGTAAGTTTTACCAACTGCTTTGCCCACAGCCTGATTGAACGTGCACAAGCAGATTCACATCTACGGCACATTAGTACTTGCAGGCACAGAAAGAGAGTCAGACTCAATGTTGAACTGTGATTGCGTGCCGCAAGCACAGAGTCATAGTCCAACTTTGTCAAGTGCAGCTCAAGCATGACTGCATTGTCGTAAGCTTGCGGCAACTGTTGCCAGACGGCAGTGCTGCTGCGCACCATTACAATACGCTGCTAGCAGCACATTGCTGCGTAATGAAAGGTCACTTTGCTATAGGTGCACACATACAGCAAAACCTACCCTAAACTTGTTCAATAATGTTGGACAATGGTGGTAACTGGCCCAATGGCGCACCAAGCACACCTTGCAGGCACAGGCTGCGCAAAGAAGGAAGCTCCACGGCATGCACGACGTCCGGCAAGTGCCATGCAACACACGGCACGCATGCCCATGCGGGACGGCAACCCCACCGCCGCCGCCATCCTGGCCACAACCTGCCGCACCTTAACCAGAAGACATTCAGTGTCTTACTTGAAGTGGTGCTTCAGTAAGGCACTAAATCTTAGTCTACTATATATCTGTTAAGTTGTCTGTTATCCTTGCGGCATTCAGCCCGCAGTCACTGCCTTAATGGCTGGGCAATCAAGGGGCACAACGCCTGCGGTCAGTGTCTTATTGCTGCAACCCCGTAACAAGCTGACATCTGGCGTTTTGGTGGCATGCAAGCTGGCGGCGGCGGCGGCGGCGGCGGCAGAGGCATTGACGTGGGATTGACGGCTTGAACGACGGGGTGTCTGGGGTTGGCGCCAAGAGATAGCAGGAAACAAGCTTGTTTTGCATCTCTGCTTTTTGCGTTGGAAAGGTCGCTGCTGCTGCTTCCTACGTTGGGCAAGGCAGGAAGGTAGGGCTTGCATGAGCACCAGGCTTGGTGCTGTGTTGACTTGAATGCATGTTTGCTTAGTGACTTGCGTTAGACTCCGTCTTCAGGGCTTTGGCTGGAACTGTCTGTGCGTGCGTGTGTGCGTGTGTGCGTCTGTGTTTCTTGCATGCGTACAAATCTGGTGGATCCCTGTCGATGTCAACAACATGGACATGTGCATTAGACAGCGGAGTAAGTAGACCACATATTACTAATCACGGAATGCTTATTGTTCGTATTGTTCGTTGCCAATCAGGTCGCTTGAGACATTTGCTGGTTTGTTGGCTGTGCAGCGAGATAGCATGGCGTAGCCGTGAAGTGTTAGCGTGTGTGGGCTTGTAAGAGAAGGGAGGACAGAAAGATGCTGAGTTGCTTCGTGCCGGTCGAGGAGGAAGACGAGCTCGCCACCCGTGCCGACGTTGCGACAGTGGCGGAAGTGCGCCAGCAGTTACGCTCTGGTACGAAATCCTGATGCTCTTTGTTTGCGACATGCCTCCACTGTTGCGTGTCGTGCAGAATATTTACAGCTCTAATCTTCAGCTGCAATGCACCATGTATAAGCACTGCAGTTCGGCATGTGAGCTGCAGTGCTTAGCTTTGTTGAATCCTTGTTCTGTAATAGTGATGTCGTTATCCTTGTGCTGTCAAGAACCAAACTGGTATGCTCGCAACATTGCGCACTGTTCTACAACAGTGGGTAGCTGTGGAGAGTGCTTTGTCACGGTAAGCGCATTCGTGCAGGTAGCGATGAATACACCATTAGATTGAAGAGTGGTTGGTTCCGCCACAAGACAGGCGCGCTGTACAACAGCGACAATGTTCCAATTATGACCTTCCAGTGGGCGTCACCAAGCTACCTTGAGGTATGCATAATTGTTTCACGCATTTTGCTCAATTGCAATCCGCAACTACTGATGAAAATGTGGAATACGGTGTGGCGTGCATGCCTTCCAGATGGTCGTTATGCATGCCCTCACTGTAGTTGCCAACGCTGAACCACCCTGCAATGTATGATGAGTATTAGGACGGGCTTGTTGCGCAACACTTGTCGGAGTGGCCATAAGCCAGCTGCACGGTGCGCTTTTCAGGTGCGACATGTTGGGAGTGACGCCCTGCTTGGTGTGGTCAAGCACAAGAAGCTGCATGTTGATGGCAGCCAGCTGGCATCATGCGACATCATGCACGACTATGCGGGTGCTTCCGTTGCAGTTCTGACTTGGGAGGCGACCACTGCTTTGAAACCTCAGATCAAGGTAAGCTAACTTAACAGCAGCAGTCCGCATGCCTTCCACAAACGTCCATTGGTTGCTAAACTGGGATATGTGCATATACACACATACTTACATCATAATGTACATGTGCATGTATGCGTTTATGTATGTGTTGGGGGGATCACCAGCTGTGGCAAGCATGTTGAACTGAGCATCCAGCCGTGCTGCTTCTTCTAGACAGTATCTTTTGTCAAAGCGTGTTGCATGCACACCGTGTGCATTATTACAGCATTGGACCACAGTGTTCAGCCACGACTAGAGCTCAGAATATTGTCGCTGTAGGGACACGCAGACTATGCCAAGCTGCACACGCTGTATGCGCGCGGGAAGGCCGCCAACACGCCGGACTCAATAACGCTTCTACGTCAGGACATTGGCGGCGGGGCCGTGACAACGGTGTGCACGGCGAGCAGGAAGCGTGGTTCCAACACCATCATGCTAACGCTGGGCCTGGACTTCAGCGTGGACCCGTTCTCCCTCGTCATCCTCGTGCCATACCTCTTTCGCCAGCTCGGACCCAATGCCTTCTCCAACAGCTTCATACCACTGCTCGTCGTGTGAGTGCATCCATCCCCTGTGATATACAACTCTTCCCTCTCAACCCCAAGTTTTGTTTGATTGTGCTAGATCAAGTGTGCATAATGTATTTACAGATACTGTTGTTATAGGATGTAGTTACGCTGGATGCTGACATGATGTAGGTACCAACACCAACCTAACTCAATAAGCTCTCCGTATGGAAGTCGTGGTCAAGTTGCACGTCCACAATGACATGATAATTGACATATACTAGCAACAGATGCGCATATACTGCTATTATCACTATATATGGGTTGCCAACAGCGATGGTAATTGGTGCAACCATCCGCCGGACACTCGGGCATTACCATTGTTGTGGGCATGTGATGATGGTTGGTACTCGGTATATGGGTAGAAACATACCACACATGTGTATAGTTGTAAACCATTGTCAAACCGTTGTGCTGACTAAGTTACGCAGGCCATGCAACTATGTAGGTAGTAATGCACAGTGTAGTAGGATAGCCCGGTGGTGGAATATATGGGAGAGTGAGTGCGGACTGCGTGTTGTTCCGATGCATGCGTGTGATGAATGACACTTTGCATGAGCAATGATGTAGCGCATTGTGTGTACATGCATAGGCTTTCCAAACAGCAAAGGTGCACGCCATGCTAGCATGCGTAGCTGCCTACCCAGTGCACAGGGGGGAGAGAGAGAGAGAGAGAGAGAGAGAGAGAGAGAGAGAGAGAGAGAGAGAGGGAGGAGGGGCGCATTCGCACGCTGCATGCTGGTACACAACACGTCGGCTGCTCTGCGCCGTTGCTACTGGCCTGATGCTGCTACTTGTGCTTGGGACAGGTAATGGATGATGCTGACGAACATGCATGCATGTGTGGTGCACGGGGTTTTTTGGGCCGTAAGAGTATTACGCTAGGTAGTGTACTACTTGGTGTGACTACTTAGCCCGGAGGTGTATATACTAGTTGGTGTCTGCGTCTCACTTGTGCTATGCATGTGACTTGCGATGTTGGGTGTGATACACCTTGTGCATGCCGCTAGTTGTGCCTTAGATCTTTATACACACAAGCACACAACCAACAGCAGCACAGGAAACAAGGGCACTTTAAGTACTTGGGCCAGGGCCTATCTAAACTGTGTGCACTACCTAAGTGCGTATGGTGTGGGCGGGATCAGCAGCAGCAGCAGGGCAGGGGATGGGCAATGACGTGCAAGCAAACAGACCTGAGTGCACAGGGCCTGCATGCATATCAAGTCAGTGTGCAACTGTATACCCAGTGGGCTGCGCTGCGTGTGTGTGGCACTCCTCTTCATGCATGCCTATACACACTGTTGCGCATTGTTTGTACGAAGAGCGCCTGCAAGACCTGCACCCCTTGGTTTGCAGCACACCGTAAAACCACTCGAGTGGCCTGAGAACCAACGCAGAGACGTGACCAACTCAACATCTTCACTGCCATCCAAAACGTGTGCGCGGCTTACAGCACTGGTCGCTCGCTAGCACTCGCAGTCCGAGTTGCTTCCACGGGGGACGTCGGGGCGTCGGTGGAGTGTTGAGGAAGAGGCGGCGGGAGGAGGCGGACGGTCAGGAAGAGGCGCAGGCGGAAAAGGAGGAGGCAGAGGCGCAGGAGGAGGGGCAGGTGGAGGAGTAGCAGGAGGGGCGGCGATGACCAGTCGGTACTCGAGGCTGCGGACGGCTGCGGGCGATGAAGAGCGGGAGGAAGATAAGGAGCCAAAGGTGAGGGTAGACTACTTCTACAAAGGGGATGTTAACGAGCAACAGAGAGCATTGGTGGGGCTTGTCAGCCAGACGCTGGCAGAACAGCAAAATATCACTTGAAATAGCAAGTACAATGCACAAGGGCGAGAGTACATTAGCTCTCTGTTGCACTTGTTAGTATCCTGAGAATGTCTGGTCTGCGCATCAACGTATGTTGACTTGTCGATGTATGACTCTGTGCTCGGCTCGGCCGGCTTGGTTCTCTCGCAAGTTGCGTTGCTCAAGTTCTCCAAACTGCCTTAGTCGAAGGAGATTGTCGTCATGGCAGAGATTTGCACACGCGCCTCAACCCTCCATTCGCTTGTGGGGCAATATGATGAGCTACAGCTATTAGTAATTGCAAGCATTGTCAGGTTGTTGTCTTCTCTCCCCTAGTGCAGCCAGCTGTTGTTTGCAGACAACCACGTTCGCCCAGTCATGTTGTGTTCGCAGGGATTCATCGGGGTCAAAGTGTGCTGATATGTTGTTAATGGCAGGTAAGGGACAGGCGGTTTGAGGATCCTGGCGGAGGTTTGGAGTCGCGGGTGCCGTGGCGGTCCCTGGCGCTGGCGGCCTTCCTGCTCGTGTCTGGGGCGCTCATACTCTCCATTGCGTACCTCATACTCTCAGGACACATGCAGGGAGAGAGCTCGCAGGTGCGTGCATTGCCTTTGTCATTGTCTGAACACGTTCTGTAACAAAGTGGAGTGCATCCAAGCAAGTGTGGTTAGCTCATGGGCACTACTTTGCTTGCGACAATGCACTGGGCCAAAGCACTCGTACCACAACCCAGCGCTGTTCGTTGATTTGCCGTCGCAATGCACGAGTGGCTCTCACATGCACTGCTACACAAACAGTTATGCACACACAAGCAGTAGGCAAGCACACGACAACATGTGCCTGTGGGTAGCACCGCAATTATTGGCTACTTTGCAGTCGCATGCTGCGCAATTTCCGTAGTACTGGAATAAAAATCGGCAATGCAACGACATAATTCAACTCAACGGAAGAGTAATGCACATTCAACCAAACTGAAGCTTCTTTATGCTCAGGGCTATGGTTTGCTCTTTTTGGGGTCTCTTCTGTTCGTGCCTGGGTTCTATGAGTCCCGCATAGCGTACTATACATGGCGAGAGATGAGCGGGTACTCCTTTGACCAAATACCCTCGTATTGACACTCTGTAGACGTTCCATAATAGCCAAATAAGGTGTTACACCTGTCCTGCATCTGTGTAAGTAGCTAGCAGTAAGCAGCAAGGGTTTGCGTGCGCACACTTCCTGGTTGGTATCTATGTAGTCACACCCCCTGCCCACATTGAGCTTGTAACATTTAGGGGTATAGTGTGCAAGTTGTATATCCATTGTTGTGCATTCTACACTCAAGGTTCATAAGCTCAAGGTACAGGCAATTTTAGACGCTATTGTCTGCACAATGTGCGATTAACCGATATCCACCCAGACTGCATAAGCATTGTGTACCTCAAGCTGCATTGCATATTCGCTGCTTGTATGCACAATTCATGCACACAGCTGATGTGTGTTGGTGTGCCGTGCCAAGCACATGCAGTTGAGTGCTTGTGCTCAAGCACGTTGCATTGCAATGGGAGCCGGGTGTGATTACAATGTATCCCTTGAACTTCAGGTGCAAGAAACGACATGATGACACCATAACTATGATGTCAACTCCTGTGTTGGTTGACTTGAGCTCGTATCCAGCGTCCTGCGCCACAACCACAGTTGACTACAATGTGCCAAGGCAATCTGCAGAGCGGCAGAAACAAACCAGTGGAGCATAGTCACGTATGCATCACCTTTGCAGCTCGTTCTGAGCGGGCTTCTGTGCCAGATCAACCTTGGCGCTGCTGGTGGCTGTCAAACACAATTGATTAACAAGGATGCAGTACTACTCGCAATGATGGGACTCGAGCATGTGGTCGCAGTGCATGCTTACCAGCTGCTTCTGACTCTGCAGCAGCCTTTGAAGGCGGAGATGTAATCTTCAGTGTCTTTTTTGGCACCCATTGATTGACACCGCGCCCTACTGAGGGTACACCTGGTCTTTGCGTTCGAGCAACCTGGCATGTGTCGATGGTGAGGGTAAGATACTAACGACTGCAAGCCACACACTGCATACTGCACTGCAGACTGCTTAGACTCGCTGCAAACTGCACGAAGACGTGCCTGAGTGTAGTCGGTGTACACGGATGCATACACGTACTGCTGATCTGGCAAGGCGTGCTGTAGTGGAACATAAGGGGGTGCTGCTGGGTTGGGTACGCTGCTGCTAACAGGTGTTGGAACCACCGGCATCCTACACAAACATGCGCATGAGACACTGAAGTTGTTGCTCAATGCTCGGACATATGCCACGCCTGCATGGGCTTTCGATGACAGCAGTCAATACACAGTGGCACACACACAATCATATCGTATGTCATGAACACCAGTGCTGCATGCAAGGCATGCGTTGTTGAACAGAGGTCGTACTCACCAGACTTGCTGCGTGCCAGGGTACACATACTGCGGTTGTTGACTGCTGTAGTGCGTGATGAGCCCTGCGCCAGTCATAGTCACCTGGGGAGCTGCATACTGCAGACCACCTGCCACATACACACCATTAGAGACAAACCCACCCACGAGATTGGCGACCAAAGTAAGCACTTGCATGATACCCACCGGAGCTATGCTGAACACCATAAGCTTGAGTTGGCTGATAGTAGCTCTGTGTACCGGCCCGGCCTTGACCTCGGCCACGGCCTTGTCCCCTCCCTCTGCTGTTATGGCGTTGCTGCTCCGGTCCAGCGGGAGCAGCGGCCTCCGTGTGAGTCTGCGAGCTGCTCGATCGTCTCGCGACCTGTGCTTGTGACTGTGCCTGTGACTGCGTATGCTTCAGAGGCCTTTCGTACCGCTCGGATGCCGTTTGCGTTGCGGACGTTGAAGTGGCTCTGCTGGCTGCTGACTGGGCTCGTTGCTGGGTCGCACGCGGTTGCGGCATGCTTCGCGATGAACTTCGTGCATCACCCGACAACCTGGAGGCCAAATCACAACATGAGTGGGAAAGCAGGGCAACCAACTCTCTGTGTAAGCCATGTACATAAATGAATGCAAGATATGCACAAACACGTACTCAGTGGTGTGGAACATGCGAGTTGCGACGCGAGCAGCAGGCTCGTCATCAGTGTGCTCCGCTGGGCCATCACTAGTAGAAGCATCCCTACCCCTTCCCCTGTCTCGACCCTGCGACCGGGGCACCCCTCTTGAACCCCTGGAGCCTCTGCCCTGCGCATACAGTGACAGTCAGACCCAGCATGATGCATTGTACAGCACACACACACAACATCCACTGCGCTTACCCGCCCTCTCGACCCTCTACCACCAGCACCTGACTCCAGTGTTGCAAACTTGTCGTGGGCCCACTTGTCTTGGTCTGCAGAGTCCCATAGTCTTCTTCCCCTCGCGGAAGGTCGCCTGCATCGCATGTGAGAAACAGCAAGCCAATGCTGTATATGTGCCGCAAACTTGCGCCTCTTGCAAGCTTCACCTGGGTTTTCCACCGCTCTCTCCAAACCGATCGTCGTGCATGTAAAATGCGCCGGATGTGGGCACCACAAATGGCTCCTCCTTTGCCTCTGCTGGTGCAGCCTCTGCAGCTCCTTCTCCACTCTGTTCTTCCTACAAAGACATTACACTCATCCATTGTATGCAAGAGCACTGCATGTTGCGCAACCCGTATGTATGCAAAATACCTAGGCAGTGACTGAGCAGCAATGAAGGACCATGCAACTGGTAGGCAAGCTGAGACTGTGCATAGTTGAAACCTGTCCAACAATGGCATGCAAATGGCAAAGGGTAAGCCAGGCATCGCCATACCTCGGCTTCACCCTCATCGGTGGCATACTCACGGGGAGCTACTTCAGCATCGGGCTCGGCCTCATCCTCTGAGCCGCTCCCTGCTGCACGGCGCTGGCCAACCTGCATGGTATTGTTGCTTAAGCTGATCACAATGCGTGTGGAAAAATGTGCGGCGCTCATGGCAGCATGCAGCATTGCAACGTTCGACTCCGACGCAATTGCCCCATGCATCTTGACTGCGCACTTGAAAGCAAACATTGCATACGCAGAGGCAACACACACCCATGCAGTGACATGTGTTCTTATACTACGTAGTAAATAATTTCTATTTTTGAAATCTATCCTCCTCTTACTACTAGATTACAATGTCAACTAATTGTATATATATATATATATATATAGATATATATATATATATTCTTTTACACCCCTCTGGGTTTCCCCGGTTTTTGATTAAAATTATAAAGAAAGGGTTACCACAGAGTGGAGGGAACAGTTTACTACGTGAAGCATGGACTACAACGACTTGCACCTGTCACTGCTGTGGTCGTTATCGTGAGCAAATGCAACCAATGAATTGCCGTTCAGCTTGCGCGATCACTGCCGTACACTACTCTGTGTTGTGTACAGCAGCTCACAGTGCACCGTCTCATGTTGCACGAAGACGGATGCAGCCGAAACTGACTGAGGCACCTACACCACTCCCCACGACCAGCCACAGACAAATGCAGAATGGCAATTGACACATGTAAATTGGACGATGACTAAATGTGCAAGGACAACCAATAACTGCTACGGCGTGCAGCACACCGAGACGCTTAATCACAGTTCTGCTGCTGCTGCTGCTGCTGCTGCTGTGACAACACAAACAAGCTTGTAGGAGTTTACCTCGGCGCTGCCGTCCGACTCGTACGCCTCCTCTTCAAATTCTCCCTCCTCACCCGACACGTACTGCTCCTCCTTCAACTCCTCCTTCCTGCCATCGTCCGCCATGCTTGCCGCCTCGCAGGCGCCAACAAACAGGGCTGGCAAGCAGGGCGGTAAAACCCTAACCAACAACAACGCGTCAAGCGTTGTGGCAAGCGTTGCAGCCAAGCGTCCGCACAAAACGCTGCTGCAAACCCTACTAGGCAGCCATTTGATGGCGGCGGCGGCGGCGGCGCAAAGGTTGTCGCCGTCGTCCGCTGCGGCATGCGCATGGCTGCAGCCAGCCGTCCCGGGTGAGGGCCTCGTCGTTGTGCGCGGTTGCGCTGCAGCAGTGCTGATGGGTGGAGGCGTTGTAACAGCGGGAGAGGAAGAAGATGAGACCGGCGAGGTGATTGTCTACTCGTTGGAGAAGCTCTCTCTCAGCGCTGAGCCGTCCAGCAGCAAGCAGAGTCGGCCACAACAGCCTGACGGCAGTCCGAGTCCCCCCTCTGGACTGCTGTCGCCGGCAGGCGCCGAGGAGGAGCCGAGCGAAGCTCAGCCTGAAGGTGATGGTAGCGCAGCTGAGGAAGATGAGTGGGAGACTGCGGCTGAGCAGCTCGTTCCTCCTGTGAGGGTTGAGGAGGAGGAGGAGGAGGAGGAGGAGGAGGACTGGGAACGTGTTGAAGTGCCTGCCGTGCAGCCAGCTCCAAGCGGCCGCAAGCCAGCTGAGGCGGTCTCCGCAGGCAAGCGCGGACGCGGCGCATTCAGGTACGGTGGCGAGACAGATAGCTTGCACAGCGACGGCGATAAAGCTGCTGCTTGCGAGCACGCCAACGGCATCAGTGACAATCGCAGCAGAACACAAGGTGACTCACGTTAATGTCAACCTGAAGTCACTTGATCTGCATGCGCTTTCACCAGCCATGCAAGTTGCATACCTGGAACTCAGAGCTCGTGTCCGTGTATTGCAGGGTGCGTTGGTGAGTCCAACGAGCATGTTCTGGAAGTACATGAATTCTCGCCAGCAATCCGGACTTCAGAAGTAGAAAAGCTGTTTGCCGGCTATGACCAAGATGGCCTTGCTATCAAGTGGGTGGATGATACCCACGCCCTTGCCATCTTCCGCTCTACAGCTGCTGGTTAGTGTTGTTTCGCATACGCTGATGTGTTCATGGAGCTTTGCTGTCCACTGGTAGCCAAACAGAAGCTTCATGCAGCTCAAGCAGCACTGCGAGGCGTTAAGGATGCGCGGTTCCGTATCAGACGCTATGTTAATGCCTCTCCTGCGGTGCGCATTTATTCCCATGCAGGTAAGCTTGTTGTCATTATGTGAAGGTGTGTGTCTTTCTATACGCACAATCTCGCCCCATGGTACGCAATAACTCATGCGTATATGTTTGCAGAGCTGCTACCCGCACCCCCTCGACCGGCCACCACTGCAACCGTTGCACACAGGCTGATCATGGGTACATTGCGGAAACAGGGAGTATCTCTGCCTCCCAGCCAGTATACCAATCAGTTGCGGGCGGAAGAACGCCAGCTTGCCGGTGAGAGGCTGCGCAGACAAGCCAACCGCAACAGTGCAAGAGCGTCTGCTTGGGATGACTGAAACTGTAACCGCAAAGTGGTGAGCCTGTTCATCCTTCAAGAACAGCGCTGCCAGTCAGAAAAAAACAGAAGCACAGCGACCACTATTGCACAGGTATGCGCCAATCTATGGTGTTCACATTAGTCACTGCACTGTGAGCTTGCCCCTATGATTTTACAACTCAGTCTTCAACCTGATCTGTATGAAGAAACCTTTAATACTTCCATGACTATGAGGGGCCTGGTCTGCAGGATATTGTTGGTTTTGTGTGCACTGTCGTTGTAGTAACACCATCCGGGGTGTGATGAGTCTTCAACACATGGGTAATTTGCAACTGACATTCACTGATGTCTTCATAGTGTTCTGACCCCGGTTTGTTGTTGCGCATTTCCGCATCTGCTCGATTGTGTGTGAGTGCAATAGCTGTTGCAATGAGGACAAATTCGCACCAGAGGGCTCGCCCTTTGACGAATAATACTACCTTCTACTCATTCTGAGCAACTAGCTTTGAAAGTCCGTCTTGCTGGTGTGCTCTAAGTTACCATACTGGCATTGGGAACCTTAGTGTGCTGGTGCAATCCGCAGGTGGTCTGTAGGTTGATGGAGCTTATTGACCTACCTGGAGCAAGATTGAGTGCAACTGAGCGATCCCTTCGTTTTGGATGGCCAGACAAGAGCAAGGTGGCCAGGTTATGACCTCGGACTACTGCAGGGTCGTTGCTGGTGAGGCTAGCATTGCATTCTGCACTGGCTTGTGCCACAGCGTGGCAGGTGTTATGTTGTTGCTTGACACTGGCCCTCTGCGTTTCTGTTTTGGCAGACATTAACAAGTTCGTCAGCAGCAGGCTTGCTGAGCTTGCGTCAGGCAGCATGAGTTGTGCTACAACTGCTTTACAGTCAACGCTTATTCCATTTTGCCGGGGTAACCAACATGCTGGTTGCATATGATCGACTTACGAAGACTCAGGAAGAACATATTCTTGAGTTTACCCGACACCATCTGTATGTGTTGTGGGTTGGACCTGGTGCCTCTGCTTGCTCTTCTGACAGTCTGACATTACCCTCGCAAGGGCCTGTAGGTGTCAGCTGTCCCAATCTGCTTGTCATGGTGATTGTACTGCATTGCATTTGCAACCAGCGTTGTGTAGTAAGCTTGACTTGCCCATATATGTTTATGGGAGGTTCACAATTAGCTCAATTTTTCCCAGCGTACATAATATGTTATATTATATTGTTTTGCTCAGATGATACGGTTGTAAGCATCAGCTGTCCGTAACAAGTACAGCACTTTTCTGGCAATTGACTATCGTTCGCAGTTGCGTCCACCCGAGGCTGAAAGCACGCAATCAGCAGGGGTCGTAATTGGCAAGCCAGCAAAAATACCTAGAATGGTGGTCAATGCATACAAGTGGGTAACATTGTATGCCGGCTGGCCCTATGAATTGCCAGGATTGCTAACCAGCATTAGCAATGGTTAGAAGTTACTTGCGACCAGTCATCCTATACTTTTACTGTATCACGTGATCACATAACAAAGTGTTTGTGTTTGGATTTTATGTGGCATTTCGAAAGTAAATAGTAATAGTAAGTATTCGCAGCAACTTCTGGACGATATTTAATTTGTATTAGAGTAGCAGTCAATACAGACGACATACATGAAGTTGGAGATAATCTAGCTTTGGTTTATGATCATCACGTTAGATTTTAGTTACATACGATCAATCATCCTAAATTCTTTATTTATCACGCGTTCACATAACCAAGTGTTTGTGATTGATTTGCATGTGACATTCCGGAAGAAAATATTTGCAGCGACTGTTGGACTACAATCCTACCTGTAAGCTAATAGCAGCCAACACAGCCGGGGTACAAGCAGCTGGAGATGATTTCGCTTGGTTTTTAATCATCACGTTGACCAGAGGTTTTGCAATTGTAGAAGAACAGCCTAATAGCTAGCTAAGTACACCTTACAATAAAGGAAGCATTGCAAGCTATGATAATGAATGTTGTGAGCATAGCCACACCCTTCCAGAAATCACGTGCGAAAAGTGTCCACCTTACACCTCAGCTGCTTGCATGGTGTTATGGAACATACACCATGCCACACAGGCGAATTGACTATGATTGCCGACCACAATAGTAGAATGAATATTGAGGACATTACACATAGCAGCAGTGCCCTAGTATACTACTACACAGCGATACATATGGCACACATGTACAAGTGCCAACTCAACGAGGTTGGTACACAGTGTTACTATGAACAAGACCACTCACACAGGCAATGTATCAGATGTGCGCAGTGCGTTGGGGTTGGATGATGGTGGCAACGGTTGAGATGATGCTGCTGGCGGTTCCCCTCTTTGCTCTGGCCTTGAAGTGGCTGCCAGATTGGCTGTGGCCGCAGCAAGAGCAGAAGGCGCTGTATGTGACCCGCGACGAAGTCCCCGTTGAAGGGAAGCATGCAGCTGCCACCTTCTCCATGCATAACCAGCAATGACAGCTGCACACCAACACCCTGTGTAAGCCAAATAGTCCAAACAGCAACGCCCGAGCAACATGCACAAGTCACAGAGGAGCAGCAAGTTAAAAAGCATGCACACATACATATAACAACCGACGCACTGAGTAAACTCCGTACCTATGAAAATGACAACAGGAAATAGGGGCACGAACACCACAGGTAGCACCTGTGTGAAACATTGTGCAGTGAGAAGATGCAGTGCGCTCTTGCATGTCGAGTGCCGCAGAACAAAGCATACACTTACCGCAAACAACACGATAATGAAGGCCGCCAGACTGAACATGGCGATTGGCAACAAGCTGCTGCGGGTGGACCTTAACCTCGAAGCAGGAACCTCCCTGCAAAGCGAAAGGCCACTGTTAGTCACACCTTTAAGATTGACATGTTCTGGTGTCATCTTGACCATCTGCTATTATGGAACCAGTTTTCACTGATTAATCATCATAGATTTTTTCTATTACCTGACTGGTGGTGGATCAGGAGTGTCATCCACGACAATTCGCGTCGACACGACCCCTCTTTCATCAACTTGCATTACTACCTTATGCCCGTCCGTGGGCTGAACACACAGATACAATGTCAATCTAACCTTACTCCTGACCCAGTGACTATCATGCAAGCAAATTACAAGGTGAAAGGAACGTACCAGGAACTCCTTGTCAATCTCTGTGTCACACAACTCACACTTCTTTGACTTCTTGACAGCTCCAAACCATGCTTGAGCACACTGCGCATGAGCCAACCCTAGATCTCCCTTGCATGCGCAACCCAGCGATACCAGCTCGCCAACAGACTTGCCCAACTGCACACGCACAGTTGCTAGTCATTGATAACAGTCATACCACTTTTTTTTTTTCGCGGATATAGATCCCAGCATGCACACTGCAACGGCATCTCCCTCCCGTAGTCACACCATTTGACGACATGCCCCAGATTCTGTGGTACATAGGGGTTGTTGCGTGCACATAATGCAACAACTCCATGCACGACCACAGCATTTTTCTGCAGCAGTGCTAGCACAGCACTTAGCGTGGCATATGCATGTGCGTGCACGTGGCAATACCTGGCATATCCGGCACACTGTTCCGCCAAAGCCATCGTCTATGGACATGCTTGGCGTCTTCATGCTGACAGCGCCGCTGCTGTCCAGCTTGGAAAACGCTCGCGAGATACTTGCACGCAGGTTGAAGTTGGAAAGACTCTCTAGTGACATGCTGGGCTTCATCCGAGGCGCTGAAGCAGCCGCTGCTTGCTCCACTGTGATTGTCCAGCTGTCGACGTCAGTGCACGAGGGTGATGCCGCCCAACTTCCTTGTCTCTCGTGTTCAGGAGCTGCTGCTATGTGCACTGGCTCCAGTTGTATTGCAGCTGGCGTGTCTACAACCGCCGCAGCCATCCTGACAAATAGTGCCCACAGCCAAGTTGATGTAAGCAGCACGCACAAAAGTGACGCTGAACGGTACGCAAACACACACGGGGCGTGCCTATGACAAGAGCTGTCACGCAGAACAAACGGACGCAAAATCAACAGTAGAAGGCTGTGCAGACATCCAATCAGACCATGGTGGTAAAATTGCATATACTAGGTGCCGCGAGACACAAGGTGAGAGGCATGGCTGGCCCACGTAGCAAGACGGTGTGACTAGTCTTTGCAGAAAACCCTAAAGCTTATCGAAACTGTGTGCATGCTTGCAAACAGAAGCAGAATTGCAAGCGGACCGTACCTGGCGACAAGAAGCTCCGACCAAGCTGTCCAACCAGGTCACCAGTAGTTGCTACTGTTCCTCAAGCTTCTTGCAAGAACTAGCAGGCGCGTGTGCCTGTCAGCCCAGACTGCTAGCCTGCTCTTGCTTGCGGACTGACGCCTGGCCTAGCTCCTTTGGCGTGGTTCCCTTGAACCGAGACAAACACCAATTATTGCACAACACTGGGACACACGCAAGTTGCGCCGCTAGACACCACCAGAAGCGTGGCCACGTGGAACCCTACAAGCTTAAGCTGCTGGGCCCAACACCAAGGCGCTCCGCGCCGCCACCAACGCCGTCGCCACCGCCAAAGGAAACTGCGTTGGTGTACGCCTAGCATACATGCCTTGTTGCCAACATCTCAATCCACGTAACATTGCCACACGCCCGGTTGAAGCAGCTAAATTAACGGAGGTAGCTGCTGCAGCATTATTGCCGAGTTCAACCTTTCGTGTGCACGATGCACCCGACTTACAGAACCCGTTTCCCGGCCTGTCAAGTCGTGACAGGCGGGTCTACGACCGATTCTACAAGATCGCGCGGTGCACATGACAGGTTCAAATCGGTAATAATGAACTCGGCAAATTGCGGCAGGAAGACCCCAATTGGGCCCGCAACATGGGTTCATTGGGTCTTGTTACATGAGCTTTGCAGCGTGTGGCCTCCACGCTGTGGCGTTAGAATCAGGAGGCGAGGGAAGTTAGTTAACTGCTGTGCTAGCGGCAGGGAGCTGACGTCGGCATCCCAGCCGTACACCAGATTCTTCGGGCGCTGGCGTACGCAAATCCGGTACGTTCGCGTGTTTGAAGCTCGAACGTGCATGGTCCGGTGGTGTATCGCGGAATGGAATGGTGGGAGATGATGACAGCAGGCAGAGTGACAATAGGTGTGATGATGACAACGGATGTCACGGCACCAATTGGTACTATGAATGATGCAGTGTAGTGCCAAACAGTCACGACGCTAATAGGAAAATGCTTGTGCCGGCTGTCTGAGATTGAAGTGAACGAACGGTTGCGATGGCCTCTGGCGACGTAGATTGCCGTCACTCTGTGGGTGACACTGGGCTGATTTGCAGGGTCGACTTACACTTGTTCACCGCCACTTCAGCGTGTTCAGTCGGCGCAGTTGGCGTCGTGTTCAACGAGAGTCAGCGCTGTTGATCAGTGGCGATGTGCTGTGTGGTATACGCGTTGTTTGCAAATGCCACCAGTCGCCGATCACCGTTTGTTGTCGTATTATATTGATGTGATATGCTGATAAACAGCCGTGCGGCGAGGTCGGTAGGCATGATGTCGCCGAATGTCAACGGTGTGGGATTCAAACTTTGCGCAAGGAGAGCGCCACGCATTCAGTGTGGTCTTGTGTAGTTGGCGGCGGCGGCGGCGATGGCGGAGAATGTGGTAGACGTGGCCGCTCTCGTCGAAGAGCAGCGACAACGGCTGGAGGCGCTTGAGGCTGCTTGCAAGGTGCGCTGCCTCAACGAGAAAGATTATGCCAAGCGTCGTAGGAAAGAGGACAAGCATGTGGTTAGTCAGCTCAGGGAGGAGCTGCAGCTAAGGAAGTCCATGATGAATGCCACCAGTGTGTTCATGTATGCCTTGACGTCCGGACGCACATGGAGCTGGGTGGGAGACGACCTTGTCATGAACCCGCTACCGGGGGTATGGGTATGCAGTGTTGCGCCTGAACCAACTTGTGTTGTACATGTGCTGCAGAAGTGTCCTGCCTCTGGCTGACAGCGGGTGAGTGTTGTGCAGGATGCACCTCGTCTACTTGCGAGCTCCCAAGTCGCGATGGGTGAAGCGGTGCGCATTTGATGGTAGCTTGACTATCATGCAATGCTCTCTGGCAGTTAATGTAGGCGCTGACCTGCTGACCTGTAGAGCCAAGATGTCGAGCTGGATAGTTCAGAGTCTGAGGATGATGATCAGGAGAACAGAGCTTTTGCATCGGCGCTGCCGAACAAGCGGCAGAAGCAATATCACCCTGCAGGAGCTTAGCAGGTGCCGTCTGCAGCTGCACTGCATCAGCAATAGGCACCCAACTCTCGTTATGATCGTGACGGCAATCGCGTAGTGTTTGGGTCTACCCTAGGCAGGCTAAATGGTAATGCAAGATTGATTCCGAAAACGCCCAATACGCCTGGCAATCAAGCGCCAGGTGGGCGCATGCAGTAGTTTGTCCAGCAGTTCAACGCCAATGACTCTGTGTAACTGGCTGTGTGATTGTTAAAGATGCTCGTAGTGTGAGTTTGTGAATGCCGTGTCACTGTGATGCCGGAATGTGATGTGCTGTATGTTAACTGATTGTGGATGTGTGTAGGAACAGTGCCTGTGCGCAGTGTGGGCTCTGCACCCGTGCATGCTCCTGATGCTACACATAGGCAGACACGCATTTCAGCCAAGTTGAGGTACCAAGTTTTGCTGAGTGACAGTGTGACTGGGCTACGCATAGCTGTTAGCCACATACTCTAGTCTGGACTAATTTACACATGCCGCTAAGTCGTGCTGTCAAACTTATTGTCCATTAGTAAGCCATGCACACCTGAGAGTGGGACACGCTATACACTGCTAAAGCGAGGCCACATATGTATATTGCATGGGCGCAGTTCTTGCAGCGGGAAGTGCAGCGCCTGTCGACCGAGCGGGACAAGGCTTACGTTGAACATGCCCGGCTGTCGGGGGAGTTAATTACACTGCATGCTGCTATGCGTGACAAAGAGGTACAGGTGCATCCCGACGATGATGGTGCCACAACACGGGCGCGGCAGGAGGCCTCTGCATGGCATGCCAAATGGCAGGTCAATTGCTTGCTTGCATGTGATGGGTGTGGTCTGTATGCACGGTGTCACGATGGGTGCGCGTACCTTGCTTGTTGCCTATATGGTGATGCATCACTATATAGAGGTGAGTATAATGTACTGTGCAGGACGTCACAGAGCAGCTGCACGCTCAAGCGACGCTCAATGTGGCCCAGCGACAACAGGCTACACAAGAATATGAGGAGTTGCTGGAAGGGACCGACAACATGCGGCAGCACGTGCAGGTGCAGGCTAATTGTCGACAGGAGCTGTGATGTGAGTGTAAGCTTTCAAGTGAACAGCAATGACCTGTTGGTACTGAATAGGTGTTGGAGGCCAGAGTACAGGAAGAAGTGGAGCAGTGTTCCAGGGAACATGTGCAACGTCTGGCAGCAGAGAACGACCTGGCAGGTTACCGATGTAGGCTGGTGGAGTTGGAGGACGTCGTCGCAGGCCTGCGCGAAACATTGCGTATGAGTCGAGCAGCGCAACCAACAGCACATGATGCATTAGTTGCTGAGGAGGTACACCTGCTGTTTGAAGACAATGTACGCACGGCAGCAGAAGAGGACGTACTTGGTGATTTGGCAACTGCAGTGAAGGAAGTGGCTGCGCAGTTGTTGCAAAGGGACGCCGTGGTTATGCTTACTGCTGTGGCTGCGAAATACAACATCAGGCGGGCCAGAGTGTTGTTGAGGGCGGTGCAATCCCGGCTGCCCGGCGCATACCAGCACGTGACAGGGGCAAGGGGTCAAGGAACTCTTCTCATTGCTGCCTGGGCTGACCCCTTAGCCTGTCTGCTACGGCATGCCATGCGTGTGACCGACGTGCCAGTCGCCACACAGTTCAGTGCGAGTGGTTGGTCTGCATCTGACGCAGATGATATTCCCCTACCTGTCCTGCGTACAGTGAACAAGCTTATGGAGGCAGAGCGTGAACGCCTGGTGGAGCGTAACAAAACGGACTACGACTTGCGCTTTGTGGATTGGTTAGCAGAATGGGAGACATCTGGTGCAGTATTGCGCACATTGTTCGGAGCAATTACGGGTCTGAATGCGATGGAGAGGGTGAAGACACCAGGGCCGCGACACAAGCACGCCGTGACAGTCTTGCGCAACAAAACGCTGTTTCTACTGCGCTCCGCAGTGTATGCGAGGAGCAAGTGGGCCTCATCGCCTGTGCATATGGCTGTGACAGATGCGGTGGATGCAGCCACGAACGGCAACAAGCTCATAAAGACACTGAATCGCATTGGGGTTACCAACAGCCGGAGTCACCTGGATATACACATACACCGTTGTGCATTGCACAATCTCCATGCACCAGCGCGTCTGCAGCCGCAGACGGGGATGCATGTACTGGCATCCATTGACAACATGGATGTGCGAGCGGGGCACCAGGCCAAGTATAAAGGCAGGGCGACTGGCGACATTCATGCTACGTCCACTCAACTTACCTCGACAGTTGGGCGTCAAAGGACAACACCGCTGGAATTGGAGGTGAGCATAATGTAACATGTCAGACGATGAGCTGCATGATTGATTAGACTGGTGTTGGCTGACGGTTTCTTGCTTGCCTTGCACAGCGTGGACGCAACCGCACGCTATCAGAGGCAATAATACAGCCACCGTTACCAGAGTCAATGCCGCCCCCCCCTCCTAGACCAAGGCCTCAAGTGACGGTGCGCAGCGAACCAATCCTCAATATGATGCCAGCCGAGACTGCAGCCATCGAATCATTCAGGGTCACAATGCACAACACGGTGGTCTTTCGGATGCGACAGGAGCAGCAGCAATCGTTGCCTACCTTAAAAGACGACTGGGCCCGCTACCTGCACATCGCGGACAGTGAGACATCCACGGTGACCAATGACATTGAGTACCTGCCAGTGTTGCCCTTCTGTCCCGACAAGATTGACAACCTGAAGGTTGCTCTGCTGCACCTGCGTAGCAAGGTTATCCTGAATGACACGCAAAGCAAGATATGTATTACGGGAGACCAGAAGACGTTTGCACTCATGGTAGCACTGCAAAGGGCACAGCCAGGCTACTGGGACTGGTTGGTGCCCATCCCAGGTGACTTCCATGTGCTGATGAATATGCAGCCAGTGTTGATGAAGATGACTTGGGACGCCGGGATGGATGCACTCTCAGTCGAAGGCGGTTTTTCAGCATCGACAGCGCGTAACCACTTGGTTGAAGGCTCTCATTGGAAGCGAATCCACAACTTCCTATGCAAAGTGTTCGAGGCAATCTACAGACACATGCATGTGCTGTGGTGGGAGCAAGAGGAAGCTGGTACAAAACAAACATGTGAGCAGGGCTGGGCGACGCATGGAGTCATGGCCCCCGGACCTCGCAAGTTCTTTGAGACTTGGTGTGAAGCAAAGGCAAGGACAGATGCTACATGGGCCTTCTGGTGGGGTTTCATCAACCGAAATATGTTGCATTACCTTGGTCTATTCTGCGCCGTTAGGCAGAGGATCTGGCACCTGAGACTGGCAAGCTAGAAGGGTCTGAGTCCATTACCATTTGCTTGGGATCGCTTCAACTACCAGAAGCTCATGACTCTTCACTTGGCGGAGCTGCAAACAGCCTGCATCACTGCTGGAATTGCTGAAGGATGGAGGCTTTGCAGTGAGTCTGACAGGTACACCAGGTCGGTTGGTTGCTCTTGACGAAGCACATGAGTGTCTCGTGAACCGGGACATGAAGATGACATTATACAAGCCAATTACAGAGCAGCTCAGGCAAAAATCTTTGTACCTTGGGGAGCGAAGCCAGTCACAGAAGCAACTGAGTCGGCAGCTCCTACTGGAAGCGGAACAGGGGAACCATGACATGGACGCTGATGCCGACGATGACCAGAGCAGGGTGCTGCGCAATCTGGCTGTTGACGCTTCGCATTGTGGCAGCGACCTACTGTATATAGCGAACTTGCTGAGAACCAATGGAGCTTTGGCAAGAGAGCCAAACATGCAGCTGACTCATCTCACATCGGGCATGCCAGCATCCCCGGCTGCATCTGCAGACCTTGCAAGGCACTACACCGTGGGTGTTGAGGCAATGAGCAGCTTTGTTAAAGTAGACATATGCAGAGAAGCACAGGCCTGCAAAGTCACTCGTAGGTACAACCTCGCCACCATGGCTCCATCAAAGAAACGCACTACCAAGCAGGCAACGGTGCTCAAGCAATACCGCCAGGAGATGCTCGTTGCCAAGAGGCTAGCATCAACTGGCGCCGATAAGGAGACCGTCACAGCGCGGTACTGCGAACACCCTTGGGCTCTGTTTGACGGGCTTAGTGGTAAGATGAGGTCGGGAGACAAAGCCAAGATCCTGTCCGAGGTGGCTTCTCATGATGCACCTTGTTGGTCGCACTCCTCACCGGCTGGAGTCGAATGCATAATCCTTGAAGGAATGTTTATCATCAACTAGGAGTGCCACTTGTCGCAAGGCACCTTTAAGGACTACATCAACCATCTGATGCGTACCTGTGTGCTGAGTAGACTAGCCAACCCCAGTGTTCGCAGCCTGCACATTGTCTTTGACACACCCAGATGGCAGTCCGGCGTCAAGTCCTCACTGCAACGTGCGCGTGACGGAGCGGGCAGTGCAACGGGCAAGTGTCTCACCATGGATACGGAGTTGCCAAAATCCTGGCGTAACGTGCTCAAGGACCGCAGCTTGAAGAGGTCATTGTGCGAGCTCATTACGGAGTATCTGCCTCTCATGGTGGAACCTCACCTGCGACCAGACCAGGAATTGGTAATCGCTGGTGGTTCAGACAAGAGCGATGTGGGAGACTTAGCGCGTGTGGTGTCGCGAAGCTCAGCTGGTGACTGCGTAACGCGTGACATTGAGGATTACATGTGCAACCATGGTGAGGCAGACTCACGTGTGTGGGTGCACGCGCAGAATGCACCATACAATAACATTATGATCTTTTCACCTGACACGGACGTGACGGTGATCGGGCTGGCAGTCACCTAGAACTGGGATATGGCGCTCAAGGAAGTGACGGTACAGGTCGCGCAGCATTCGCGCGCTGGGTCACGTCCACCATTCATCAACCTCCCGCTCCAGCAACAGCATGTCAGAAGCATGCACCAGCTGCACAGTGTTCCAGAAAGACGCCGTGGTTGGCTGCTACTACTGATTTATGCAGCTACAGGTTGTGACTACACGTCATTCATAGGAGGAATATCCAAGCAGTTCATTTGGCGTACTGTGCTTGCGCAGCATGCAGACTTCATCACCGGCGATGTCAACGACGAGGAGCACGAGATGTGCTTCGCTGTGCTGCGCCTGATTGGGTGCTCCTATTTCGAGAAGTACCGCTCTTCTTTTTAATGCGGCACTCCGGTGTTATTGTTCTACGCTCTGCACGGCGCTAACGCAACCAGCAGCGATAAGGTTTATCTGTCGGACTGGCGAGAAGCCATCCACAAGACTGTCTGGACGAAAACGGCAACACCACGTGACACTATTCCTACTGTTAATGCCCTCTGGCTGCATGCATTGCGCGCTGCATATGCCGTCAACATGTGGCTACAGAGTTGCAGTCAGGACATGCAGCTGGGCGATCTGGCAGAGTATGGGTATCAGTGGGAGGACGGCGTGTGGTATGCTGTGCGAGACCTACCACAAAACATGGATGCTGCAATATCTAGAAGACAGCTGCTTATGCATGGTTGCGGCTGCAAGGTAGGCAGGTGCAACAGCAAACGATGCAAGTGCAAAAAGGCCGGCAACTTGCTTTGAAAGCATGCAGCGACAGCTGCTCCTGCCTTGGCTGCGAAAACTCCAACAACCTGGACACCCACGAGCATGTGGGCAACGGCGGCGACAGGCCGACTGACGAGTGCACTGGCGAACCTTCTTCACCGACTGGTCTGCATGGCGCTGATTTACCAGCCGGCTGGACTTGGACCGACAGTGATGATGGTGATAGCGACGGGGAGGACTTGACCATGATGGACGTGGACGACATCTAGCAAACCGTGGCAGGAGTCACCTGAAATGCAGCCGCCGCCGCCGCCACCGCCGCCGCCGCCGTCGCCGCCTTTACCTGTGGCATGGTGTCAGATATTAGGGTTAGTAGCCCATTTTTAGGGTTGGTTCATCATCTGACCGGCACTGCAACGCTGCTGGCGGTGTCGTCAAGTCCAGCGACACCATTGACAATGTAAAGGCGTTGTGTCCGCATAAGGAGTGCACTTCCCGGGGACACGCAGGACCAGCAGCACCTCATCACCCCGTAACAGCTGCAAGATGATGGCACTCAGGCTGTCTACAACACGTGTGTGAAGTCAAGACTTCACATGGTCTTGCGCCTGCGCGATGGTATGCAGATCTTTGTGAAGACTCTCATAGTCCAGATTGTATCAGTTTATTAGTGGAGTCTAGTGACACCATCTATGCAATGAAGGCCAATACGTCGTTAAATATGCAAAGTCCCGATCATGTCGCAGCTCGCGACAACACGCCGATGGTCAGGGATAAAGCGCCTCTGGTTTGTCTAATCTGCCATGCCTTTGTCGTGAATAATGGTCGCCGCTCTCACCTTACTAGTCACCAAGCTCGATGCATAGAGTACCGCAACTTGTTTGGTTACACAGCAGCTTGTTGGCATCATCATGCTGCTGGTCTGCACATCATTGACTGCCGGCGCAAGTTCAAGTGCAGCAGCCCAGAGTTCTACAACCGGCAGTGCACATGCGAGCAATGTGAACTTGCCCCCTTTGAATGGCACGGGACACCCATGCGATATATGCCGTACATACGCCCAGGCACAGTCCTCCAAGGCACTGTCGTCAATCTCATCCAAGTAAGCCATACGTATCACCTCGCATCAGTTGCCACCAACCAAAACCATGTTGCGTGCAAGCTCCCTTGTCGAGTTCACTGGCATCTGAGTCCTGTTTAATTGCAGTCTGTCATACGCAGAGTCAGCTTCGTAGATGCGGACGCGGGCCTGCACACCCTGTTACAACTGTGGTCGCGGGATCGAGCACTGTGCCCCCCATGACGGTGAGTGGACATACAAGATGTGTACATGCTGTATGCGTCGGTGATGTCCGGCTTGCAGACGCTGAGTGACGCCATGTGCGCCTACACGGGCGTCTGCACTGCTGATCGCATACGATTTGCAGTCCACGCCAGCACTCTACGAGTTGATTCCGGCAGTGCGACAGCGCTGTCTCGACGGCGGGCCAGCACTTGTTGGCTTGGCAGTCCTGGTGCATTGGCCAGCCGACCAAGCGTGGTATGAGGGTCGCATCTACGCCTACAACAGCAGCCTAGGTGCGCATGTTGCTCCCAGGCTGCATGTGTGACGGCAACTGGTTCGCTGATAGGCTAATTGCACGTTAGGCCGCCACAGTGTGCGCTTCGTCGACGGTGACGTGCAGCACATGGTCATCGACAAGCACAACATAGTGGCCGCGGTGTGCAGCAATGGTACTCGCCATTGCTTCCGCATCGGAGGTTGTCGAGTGCCTACCAACCGCAAGGCCCACCCGCCGTTGCCAACTCTAACATTATGGAGCAGGTCATCCCCTACGCTGGTCACACACACTGCACAGCTGCCCAACGGTGCACCGCACAGACCCAAGGTGCTTGACATATGTTGTGGTGGAGGCGGCGCCAGCATGGGGTTGTACCGTGCTGGATTTGACGTTACGGGCGTTGATATACTAGAGCAGCCCGACTACCCATTCAGCTTCATCCACGGCGATGCCTTAACAGTTGACATCCAACCTTACAATTTAATTTGGGCTAGTCCACCGTGCCAGGCTTTTGCTCGTTGCATACCTGAGTCACAACGCCGACAGCACTCGAGCTCGTGGCAACACAGCACTCTTCTGCACGCCTTGCGTGCACGCCTTCATGCTAGCGCAAACCTTTTGTCATCGAGAACATCCCTGATGCATCTCAGTACATGACACCCAATATGGTGTTGTGCGGGACGATGTTCGGACTGGCCACTTTCAGGCACCGAGTGTTTGAGACGGTGCCTATCGTGAGCGTGGACTTGGTTTGCGATCACACCTCCAAGCGTCTTGGAGGACTTTTCGGACACCGCACACTGGTGCAAGCTGCAACCGACGCAGGAGACACTCAGCAGATGTACCCCGTCTATGGACAGGCAGCCTCACGTGGTACATTGGCTGGGTGGAGCATGGCTTTAGGCATCGATTGGGTATCAGCGGAGACAACATTAGTTGAGTGCATTCCCCCGGCCTACTCGGAGTATGTTGGCAGACAGCTATTGGTAGCACTTGGGTGTGTGCTATGCAGCTCGCCGCTGTCTTGGTCATGAACACGATTGTCAGCAATGCGTAACACCGCGCTGGAACCCAACATCAACACCAACACAGCACTGCAATTGCAATCACACACACATGCACTACATTGGGTATATTCTACACACATACATGGATGCGCCATGACCATCCTGCTTCTCAACCTCAAACTTGCACAACACACAGCATCCTCACTCAACATCCATTTGCAACTGCCCTACATGTCATATTACATTATGCGTGCAGTTCGACACTTGCCACGCATGCGCTCGTACTGTTGTTGCATACTCAATCCTAGACGATACCTGGAAGCTGGAACATCGGAGGGCCTGCACAACCCTACAACAAGCCACTAACCCGTGACCACAACCCAGCATAATCACTCAATTTAAGAAGGGCTGCATAACAACCCTTCAGGAAAGACCGGGTAGCTCAACATGCGTACCTACAGGCACGACCTATACGGGCGCCACTGCATGTTTGTGACTAGCCAGATTTGTCGACCCCACACCGCACCTGCGATTCTTCGGCCTCATCATCAGCTCTCTCCCCACAGAGCAACACGCACACCACCCAGTCGTAATGCTTGTTCCCAGCATCAACCAGTAGCTGCCATGTTCCTCAACCCTGCTACCGAGCACATGTTCAACAGTATATCCTAACCCGGCACGCAAGTTGTGCACCATCGCATAGCTTGCATGAGGCACTCATGCAAGCAATGCACACACAACGCACCACACGCACACACGCACGCATTGTGACTCAGAGCACACTGCACTCTGGGCTATCCACCGACTCCCTCACACCACGTGCTTCAATGCTACTTCATGACAAAACCTACCATGATCTGTCGGCATGACGGGGTGCCAACCGCCACCCTGCACCAGCGGTGGAGGATGGGGCAAGCCCGGATTGTCATCGTCACCACAGTCACCTCCCTGCAGAGGATGCAAACTCCACTGGCCAACCTCGAATGGAAGCCACTCAGTGTCATGCCACTGCTCGACCCAATGTCGTCTCCGCCCTGGCTCCATATCACACTCAGTGCCAATCACCCACCGTGCCAATGCGACACCGCCTACCACATGCTCCACTATCAACAGCTCACTACCAAGCCGCTGAGGAAAGCCCGCTGCGTTGCGCAACCGATGATGGCTAAATCTAAAACCAAACCCACCAGGCAACTCGACATGCAACTCCCGAACACCAGCAGCGCCTGCCATAGGCGCGCCACATACATGCACTGGCCAGCCGAGAGACACCTAAGCATCGACGTATCAGCACACAGGCACGTCCAGAGGTGCACGATTATGCACGCATCCACTAGCAGCGTTCCACAAAAACACCTGCTCATATGCAGTCTGATAGAAAGACTGACTGCGTCGGATGGACGGCAGTTCACCGCCGAGAGCAAACAACGCAGGACAAGGCACACGCTTGCATCACCTAGCTCTGCCATTACGCGCGCACGAACGCCCGAATAACACCGCCGCGTTGCCTCAACCACCGCCCCGCACACCTGCGCCTTCCGCCCCTCACCAGCCTTCAATACTCTGCAACCCTAACAGCGCTGATTTCCGTCGCACCTAGGATGACGGCAAACGGCTGCACCGCGCTGTTCCACGCACCACTGCCGTCTATCCACAGACGAACCACGTCTCACATACACACTTCTACAGTTTGTCAAGGGTGATGCACGGCCAACTGACAGCGGACTGCCGACGACGCAACGCCATCGATCGACACTGTCGATCAGCGCTGCCACCGCTCTCGTCGCCGTCGAAATACGTAACTTCTACAACCACATCAACCGCGGCGAGCAAGTGTTGCACCACGGTCTTCAGCGGCCAGTTGGCGCTGTGCCACGCACATTTCGCCCGCCACAGCGCTGTCAGGGCCGGCACAAGCTTTGCCTGTAGCGATTCCCATTAGCGTCGTGACTGCAAAGATACAGGCGAACGGGAATCTAACTGTATGCTTCAAGACTCGCTTGAACGAGAGGTGCGGCTGATTAGGTCGAACGACACTACATGATTAGGGCACAAAAACACAGCACACGCGCATCACACCAGGGCCACCAGTGGCCATCACATACGGCACCCGCGACTACCGGGCTGCGCGGTATGCGCGGCGCGCCTGCCTCTCATTGGCTAGGCGGCAAGTGGCCGTTCGATCTGTTTTCAATTAGATATCGGCCGTCTAAAGCACATCCCCACATCCTGTAACTGCTCAAATCTATGCAAACTAGCGGTGCGGCTGATTGGGCGTGTGACTTGGCCGGCCGGCATAGTGCACCAAGACACATCACACGCGCACCACGCACGACGGCCCAATGACATACGGCACCCGCGACTGCCGGGCTGCGCGGCCCGCCTGCCTCTCATTGGTTAGGCGGCAATAGGTTTCGGCCGTTGGATCTGTCACAACAAATCTCGACCGTCCAAAGCTCATCCCCACGCCATGCAACTGCTCACAATTTATGCGAATGATATATACTTTATTTATGATGATCTTAATGACTGTATGCAATACGGACAACATATAATAATATGAACGCGACGCGCGACATTGCAGCACAGCATATGGCGTCACTTGATGAAATATCGTATGATGCGCTAGCATACGGCATCATATGTCGCGATATGCTCAACAGCAATTGTTGGATATCACACATATGGTATCCTGCGTGGAATGCGCTTCAGTAATGGTCAATCCAACATGATTTTCGGTTCCGTCATATTAACTGAGGTTATCCGTCACATTTTAAGAACTCTACCAACAAGAAACTTACGACATGCCATGCGACATCGCACCATACCGTTCCATATGATAACATATGGTGTCACAGCCGACATATGCTGGCATATGATGGCATATGACGTAATATGGCGCGGCGTCGCTGACATCGTGAGTTCCCTGTGCAACATGTTAACAGAGATTAAGTCGAACTGTGGTTCGTGCGTAATGTGTCCTGCGTATGATGGGATATCATACGCGCCCGGGCGATATGATCGATGACTACCACGGCCCGGAAACCAAGTCGCATGCAAGCTCTTGGACAGCAGTGACACTAAGATTGTCGAGCTTAGCGGCCGTTGTTCGTTTGTGCATTGCGTCGTCTTCTTTGTCAGGTCCATGGCGGGTTCTCGGCGTGTTGCCACCTTCGAAAATTACTTTGTCCGTTGCATCTACGGCTGCAACCTCACAGGCATACACAAAGGCTGGATCGCCAGAGTGGGAGTGCAAAACTTCAGGTCTCACCTTACTAGCGGTGTCCACAAGGACGCCTTCAATGCATTAACACGCCAACAGCAAGACGACTTGCTGAAGTACTGGTTGGATCTGGTGAGTCCTGTATGGTAGCATGCGTTGTTGTGCATGTTTGAATAGTAAACTGTTCCACAGCTTGAGAGTTTAACAATGCGCAATGTCACTGTCAATTTACTTTGAGTGCATGTTGCTGTCTGCATGATGGCACATGGGATGGACTTATGTGGGATTGTAATCATATGTACTTGTTGCCACTTAAGGTCGGGCTGCAATGGCACGACACAACTTCAATCCTACTGTGGGTGCCTTTATGCCAGTTGCTGGAACGTGGCCTTTGCAGCAAACAACCCCCCTGCCACCGTCGTTGCATGATGTTCTGCACCCTGTTGAAATCTTATACGATCCCAATCTTATTGAAGACACCAATGCCAGTGCCTTGACGGTGCCCACAGGTATGTGACTGCTTCGTGGTGACATTAACAGTTTCATTCAATGCATGTATCCCAACAGGTCTTCGTGTGACTCCGTCTAAGCGCCGTAGAAACTTGTCTATGGCGCCTGATACTCCCACCACGTCTTATGTCACTGACGCGGAAACAGGTGATCAATGTCATCGTTGCAGAGGTTCCCACCTGATCCGTGAACTATATGAACGCAGGGGAAGCAATGCCGCGGTTGCCAACTCACCAATTTACACCTGAGCTTATGCGTACTGCTATCGACACCTTCAGTGGCCACCTGACTCGTGAAGTACAAAACAACGCTCGTCTACAAAACGAAAGTAAGGGAAATTGTGCCATTGTTTTGACACACACCACTGATGGCATTGTTGGCAGACTTCAAACTAGTTGACGAGAACACAGTCCTTCGCGAGCGTAACCTGAAGCAAGCAGAGCAGCTACGCCACAACCAGACACAGCCTGATCCCCAGATCGCTGCAAAGCTGTTGAAAATGATCAGTGAAATCAATGGTCTGCGTGCAGGCGATGCTGCTGCAGAACAACGCTCTGCTGACCTGGAGCGTGCATTACACGAAGAGCGTGCTGAGCACGTTAAAATGACAGAAAGTGTCAAAAACGCAGACGCAGCAAGCATCGTGGGTTTATGCAAGCAGCTGACAGATGTTCAGCGCAGGGCCATACAGTTGCAGCAACACAATGAGCGTAATGATGCAAAATTGGCGCGCCTGCAATGCCAGATTGGAGAAGCCAACCAGACAATTGCTGCACAAAAAAAAAAGGTGTGTGTTCCTGCACTGTTGAATTTTCCAGCAACTGACTTTCTGTTGTAGATCTCATAGTTGACAAGCGTCCTGCGTCTTCAAACGGCAAATTGGCAATTTCGTGAGCGTGTTGAACCCAATGGCGTGCAGTTTGAGAGCTTCCAGCAGGAACTGGAAGTCACCAGAAAGGAGTTGGACAGCTTGGCAAAATACATGTTGAAAGAGATCGACCTTGACGGACAGGTACTGAACAATTACAATTATGACAATATCCACAAATGCAACACTTTGATGTTCATTGGTTGGTGTGCCAGGTATCGCTCCTCAATCGCAGAGATGTTAAAAGGCAGCTGCAGCTGCAACTATACCAAACACTCTGGGAGAAGCTTTGTACCTACCTCTGCACAGTTGCCCCGTTGTTGCGTGAAGCAGCAACAACCGAAGAAATGCAGCAACATGTGCGCCAGGACTACAAGGGCAAGCGCGTGGTAGACAGTGAAGACAACACATGCGGGATCTGCTGCGAGCAGAAGCCAGTGGAAGTGTTGTTACCAATGCCATGTTGCGGAGCTACACTGTGCCGTCAGTGCTTGAAGAAGCTGCGCACAGGATCTCACCCTCAAGTTGAGTGTCCTTTCTGCCGCCGCTTTCAACTTATTTTTATGCAGCGCCCACCACGTGGTGCAGAGCTCCCCGATTTCCCTGTATATGAACTCAGCAGCAGTGACGATGATGAGGATGTTGATACACACAATACCAGTGCTGCTGGCGCTGGGCCTTCGCAGCCACCCCCCCCCTGAGTAGACCTGTATCATAGAACCCGTTTTGCTCGTGTGTTAACATGACGCACAGGGAACTCACGATGTCCATTGACGTCGCGCGACAATCTGCCATATCATGCCATATGATGTCATATGTTGGCATATCAATCGCTGTGACACCATATGCTATGATATGGAATGGTATGGGGCAGTGTTGCATGACATGTCGTGTTTTTGCATACGTAGCATACGTACATTTATGAAGCTCACCACCAATATGCACCCACCTGTATCATATCGACACGAAAGCATGGTGTCACACAAACTATCCAACACACATGGTGATTACTCAAACAACAGCCAGTTTCACTCTTTTTTCTTCTTTTTAATTGCCAAAACCGCTACCACTACGTCGGCGCGCCCAAAATGCTTTGAACCTTGCTGGGTTGCCTTCATCCATATTGTAACCTTTGCACCCTCGAGAGTCGTATTGGGCGATATACATAGCTTCTAACCAATATATTCGCGCCTTGCAATGTTCTTCATCTAATACTTCCAACTGCACTTGCTCTTCAAAAGGTTTACTGCTATCTAAGTCAGGCAACATTTTCTTAGGCGGGTGTCTACGATGTTCCTTATAACGTCGACCTGGGTGGTTACTTTGACCGATATATACTTTCTGTGTTGCCACATGCGTCAACTTGTAGATAAACTTCACACCTGTGTTTATGGGTTGCGCACGTTTTTTGAGTTACGTGCAGAGGCGCGAATGTTGGTGTTGGCATTGATGCTGTTTCTTGCTGCCGAGGATCGCAGGATCATCTGGACCTCATCGTTTACCTGCAAAGAACAATGGTACTATGAATGCTGCAGTACACATCCGAGATTGATGTTGAATATGGAACATATATGCGTAGCGAAGTAGCAGCAAGGAAACAGACCATGGGTACAGGAAACTCTGCTACGCAACCATAGCATTCTCACGCATCGCGACTAATCTTGGCAAGCACAGTAATCCCATCATCAACTTGGATAACCACACACCTCATTGGCAGCAACATTTGCTACTGGAGCTTCCCTTGGGTCTGCTTTGTTGATTTGCTCAATGATTTTTTCTGCCTTTCCTTGCGACATGAAACGCGCTGTCTCCCAGTTGCAAACTTTGCGAATGTGAACCAGCTCGAACACCTGTGAAACATCTGTTAACTACAGGTATTTGGCCAATGACCCAGTGTCACATTGATACATACCTGATTAGCGTAAATTGGCTCTGCATTATCAGAAAGCTCTGGGTTGTCCTTGCGCATCAGAGTGTCCCACAGCTTGTAAGCTACTTGGCGCTTTAGGTCATCCGAAATGTCGATGCCGAGCTTTCTGAGGTAGTAGATGCATGTTCCTACACATACTTGCATAAGTTAACACATGCACCACAGTGTGTTAGTGTACATTTTCCGCTTCTCACCAGTTGCAATAGAGTCCCCGTGGTTTATGCGAAACTCTTGAGCTCTCTCTTTGGCAGGGCGAATTAACTTATCGGCCTCTGGCTTGGTGAATAGCCCCTCAAGCTTGTCGGGAGTGATTCCTGCTGAGTCACATGCTACCAGTTGTTTCGCTGTCAACGGACGACCAGGCGCATCACCTCCAGAGCTACTGGTACGTGGACGCTTAGAGCCAGGTTCGTCATTGGAAATTTGAGCGTGGAGCCTCTCGAACAGGTCTTTTTCGTTAAAATCCATGCTGTCAACCAGGTGCATTGTCAATGTAACGCTCGCCAACTAATGACTCACAGGTTCGAGATTTAAACAGAGGCTAACTGAGCCACGTTGTTACCTGTGTCTGGCTGAGGTGACAGTTTTCGACGATGGGCAGGTGTCTAAGGCAGGTGATGCGACAGGCATGTATGCACAGTGCCCTGCGACTTGACGTTTCAACTGGTGTACATTTACAGCAGCGTTAGATATATTGCCAATGTATATCTGCGTAGCAAGGAAAAGGGTTTGTGTCGGCAGAACACCACGTGCTAAGCCATGCCGCCATGCGATTGGTCATAAGAGTTGATGGGATGGAGGAGATGATTGCATTCAAAGCATGGTTGGATGACGGGTGATACGGCAATCAACCGAATGTGCCATGTCATCAAACCGTACAATGCGTACAGTGTGGTCATGAGATGCAGTTCACGTTACGCGACATGGTTCAATATCGTCGAACATGGAACCACATAACGCAATGTTTTGCAACATCGTTCATACATGCACAAACATCATGCGATATCCGTTAATATCAAACAACGTTGCGCAACAGCGTACCATGTCGCCTAAAGCAATATCATCCAACTTGGAACCATGTAGTGCAATGTTGTGCAACATCGATCTCACATGCTCAAACATTCGCGATATGCGTCGATATCAAACAACGTTGCGCAACATCGTATCATATCGCGCAATGATGCAACATATGTCACACCATTGCGCAACACTAACTGGACTTACGAATTATCAACGTCAATCCCCAGGAACGGGCGTCATCTCTTCAGGGCGCGGTAAACGCGTCAACCGTAAATAGGCCCTGTTTGTCACGCGCGACAACGCCACATACCACATTCCAGGAGCAAAAGCTTCCTGCATGTGGACAACAGTAGTTGATTGTAGCGTTGCACCTTGACACTTGTGCACTGTCATTGCATACGCTAGCTGCAAAGGAAACACAGCTTTGTAGTACGTTTTGCCTTGAAACGTTGTTGTTTGCTATATTGTTCGGCGCATCCACATGGAGTCTGCCAAATGGTCAAATGTAACTTGTATACTGCTCACATTACCTTTGTAGTATCTAAACTGCGTCACTGTTCCCAAAGACCCGTTGGCTACTCCATCTTGCAGTGAAACGTTTTCTAAAGCCAACACCTTTGCTCCCTTTGCGACTGAAGGTAATAAGTTGAACTTGGGCTTGTGAATCCAGTCGTACAGCTCGGGCACGTTCACTGCATTAGAAGTAAGTTGTATTGGCACAATGGTATCGGCTGCAAAACGTTGTCTCACAATCATGCTGTTGAAAGCCAGTGTGTCTTGTACATGTGAACACAATATGGTTGCATCACTTGGTAACTGTTGTAAGTACTCCGAAGTGACCAGACAGCCACCTAACGCATCTGCTATCTCTGTTGAACTAGGTATGCCAGAACGAATCTGAATCAAGAATTGAGCAAACAGAGGGTCTGAAGCATGACGCACTGAAACAGATAGAACATGTTGCCTTCGTAATGGCCACCTCTGTGATGCAGAAATATGGCATTTGTGGCAAACCTGCGATGTGTCTTGGACTTTGTGTCCACAAACTGCTGGCAGTTGCTTGTGGTCACCAACCAATACAACGCCGATTGTTTGTAGAAATTCTGGTCCATGAACTTGCTGTAAGCGCAGCATCACCAAGTCAAACAACCGCGATGTCATCATGGAAAACTCATCAATAATAAATACTCGACAATGATGTAACAGTTTGTAAGCATCATCCATAGCAGTTACAAACCGGAGTTGCTGACCGTTGACAGGTATTGCGAAGTTGGAATGTACAGTTGAAGCAGATGAGCTGAGCCGCAAAGCCGCAGCGCCAGTTGTAGCACTGAGTAAAACAGGTATCCCAGCAACGCGCAACTTGTGAGTGATGAATTTGGTCAAAAATGTTTTGCCTGTTTCTGGACAACCAGATATCACATGTAGACCTACCGGTGTTGCAATGATACTACTTGCGGTGCGTTCTTGCTGGCTGGTCAAAGAGAGATTGTTCGCAAACGCAAACTCCTCAACATTCAATGTACCTTGAAACATCGGCGCCGATACATCTGAGCCCGTTGTCACAGTTGAAGCTGAAGATGCAGGATTGGATGATGAAGCTGTTGGATACTGCGTGGTAGGTTCTGGTGCAGTTTGACTGTCTGTCGGACCAGCTGCAGCCATAGACAAGGCATTAATAGCATTATCAGTGGTCTGCATCATGGCATTCGTCATATGGTGAATCTTAACATCATTGTATAGATGACGTTCAGCATAGCGCGTGACATGTGTCAACAAACTGCGGTTTGTGTTGTTAATGAAACCCCGCAACACACATTCTTTATAGTAAGTGCGTGATTGGTTGTTCAAAGAAATCAAATCAACTTTAGAGCGAAAAGTAACCCGCTGAAGAAGTAAATTGAAACAAAACCCTTCAATGCTGTGTACAGGATGGTAATCCGTGAATCTAATGATGCGCGGGACAGCTAACTCATAAACGAATGCATTCAGTCTGTCTCTTAAAGTACGCACAGTGTTATGTGGCACAGTGTCTCCATCTCGGTGCATGTACTGTCGAAAGTAATTGTACATTGTGACTCTTTCTACCTCGTCAGGCCTGACACAATAACGATGAATGGGATGCACAATCACTGTCCGTGCACGACAGTTCACTATGCGAGAACGATTGTTAGGCAAACGCGTGTCAACATATGTTACATTAGACGACATTTGCATGATGGGAATATCCAAACATATCAAAGCAGCTTCAGCTGGAGCAATGGGTTTGGACAAGTACATTGTGTTCAATATGCGCAATTCGTTAACAGTCAATCCTTGCAAACCGAGTGCATTGGTGTCTAATGCATCATCAACAGTGCCACAAGGTTCCATGTTTGTTGTGTACTTGACTAAATACTTGCTCCAATGACTGTCAGTGACTTGCAACACATTACAATGAGCACCCCACAACAATAAAAGCACTGGATGTGTGGGAACAACATTGCGGTCACAAGTGCGTGGTCTGTAATAATCGTACCTACGCGTTTCTGTGTTGAACTGAGGTCGACGATCTGGTTGTACGGGATACGGAAAACCCTTGTCGCACTTGTTGTCGAATGCTCTGCAGCCACTGCCAACATCAGAACACTTGTGCATTTGCTTGCGTACAACATATTCATAAAGGACTCGCAGTTTAGAATCGTTGGTACAATTATTTGCTGATTTGCATGGTCAAAATCTCCGGGGATAAACGCAGTAATTTCACTGCCAACTCGTTTAACATCGTCGGGATGTAACCACAACATAACATGTGCATGCAAAGATCCACGGTGTTGTGTTTCATACCTGATAACATAGTGCATCACACGTTCAAGGGTATCTTTTTGCATGATATATTCTTCAAAGAAGGTGCTGAACCGATGATGAAACAAACGTGCGCACTCCACAGGGGCATCGCGCCAACTAAGTTGCGTGGAGACATTGTGGAGAACATTCTGCAAATCAATGATCTCAGGGAATTTGGTACTGGACACTTCATTTGCAGTCATGGTGACAAAGAGATGAGGCATACCCCAATGCTCAACCAGACACAGCAGCTCACTCAACTTTTGTCGATGCCAACTCGGAGATCCAATGATGTCACCAGGGACACGAAATTTTACAGCGTTTTTGATGGCATCGTTGATTGTGGCAGTAGGTCGTTGTTTGAGGAACTTTTCAATATTAGCGTCCACAGCAACTTCGCGGCACTTTCTAAATGTGAGAAGTGATTAATAGATTTGGTACATCAACAGCAAATAAGGCTTGTACAATGTGAAAACTGAGAACGATTGTGTAAGACGGAACTTGACATAGTCTGACAGTCTGCTGTACACGTTACCATCAAAGAACCCACGATCGTGCGGAAACAACATGGGAAACAGAGCAGACTCAACAGTTAAACCAGGAATGTTGTACGCACCACCTGTATCCATGTGTATCAAAAGAGAAACACAAGGCTCACGCAGCGACATATGTCAAACGCGCAACATGGTGTCCACTGTGACTTCAACTGTGCTGCGCGAAGGAAATGGCAACAAAGTGGTTAAAACGTATGTGTATGCTGATTCACCAGCAATGTTCAAAGGATTACGATCTTGTGCACGAGACACAATGCTACGAATAGTAGATGAACCGACAGTGGGGATGCCGTCAAAACCAAAGGGTTGTTCTGCCAAGGTCTGATATTTCTGAACCAGAGTGTTGGACGATAATAGCTCGCTCAACAACTCCAGCAACAAGATGGCATGTTGGTTTTGATGTGTAAACTCATCCCAAGTGATAAACGGACCGTTAATCATATTCAACTGCTGAATTTGGCCCGAAGTGAAACTGTATGAGTTATACAAGTCGCAAAGCGCCATGGACGTGTTAACAAGGGACAACATCTGCACTACCATTGGATGTGTCTCCAACAACTTGCGAATGTACACTGCGCTGTGTAATACAATGTAACTGGAACGCTCCGACCCGTGACTACATCGATGGCATTGGTAGTAATCACTATCACACTTGGTATAATCGGACATAAAGACATTAGCCAAATCATATGGTGCAACGGTGGATACTGATTGTCGATACATTGGACGATAAGTAGCAGCAGCAAAGTAAAACTGTACATGCCCGCACAAAGAACAACATTGCATTCGCGTGGCAAACTTACATTGTGCATCTTGCCAACAGGAAAGCATATCATCGCAGTCGTCCCACAATTCGCAATGCTGAGACAAATCGCAATGTTGCTCATAAGTCATAGCGGATGACGAAACAATACACCTGGAACATATCAACCGCCCTGGCATTTGTCGCCATCCAAAAGAACCATCTCGGCACAGTCCAGCAATGAGGGCGTGCAAGGGTGCAAATCCACATGCACAATATCTCTGATGTGTAGCAAAATATTGCGATATGATTACATATGCGGCGATATGGTGCAACATGGTGCCATATGATTAGCTAATGCTGTTAAGTGTTTCAAAACTTAATAATCAACGTAACGTTCACGCCACGGTACGTGCTGTGATACTTAGTACAGAATGCCGTGGTTACGACCATCAAAATAATGCTAACCTGAATTACCTTAACGTTAAGATTCAATTAAACGAAAAATTGCATCGTTAGGCCACCATTTGGTCACGCATGACATTGATCAAATGGGATTGAAACGGTGACAACGGCCAGTTGCTCAAAAAGGCAGCGAAATGGCCAACCATTGCAAAGATGCGTAAAAAATGCTAAAAAATATCTCAGCGGCAACCGCTTACCAACGGCGACCAAAAATTGCTAGGGATTCGGTGCGATTGCGGCACAGTTAATGGTTAAAACGGCCGCGTTTTTGGCGGTACGAGGTCGGGGCAGGCCCCATACCCTAAAGACATGCCGCCACTACTCAATCGTTCTAACTAATCCACTCTACCCTTTAACGCTAATTGATTACACGCTATAGTTACTGCGTCATCAAACATGGTCAACAGCCGAATTAATTGGAAATGAGCACAGCATGGTGTACATGTGGCGGCAGATTATTTTATTTGGCCCATATGATATGGGCATGTAACGAGGTCATTAAAGTTGTAAAGAAAGTAATTACGTTATGACCTCGTTACGAGCTAAGTAATTGAACGCAGAGGTTACAATCCGTAAAATAATGCCAACCCAAATCGCCTCAACGCTAAGGTTTAATTAAACAAAATTTTGCTTAGTTAGGCCACCATTTCGTCAAATGCGAGCATGGTGAAATGGCAGCACAACGGTGACAGCCGCCATTGCCCATAAAAGGCACAAAAATGCTAATAGTTGCAAAGATGCTTACAAATATCTCGAAGGCATCTCTGCGGTAACGACATCTTAAATGACGAGTTCAAGTACGGGAGTTTTAGCGCCGTTTTAAAACGGTTAGCGGGTAAAACGGGCGCGTTTTTTGTGGTACGAGGTCGGGGCATGCCCCATACTTTAAACACATGCCGCCTTAAGTAACAAGCATGCAACAGTCACACACTCTATGTAAGTCGGTCTTATAGAAAGACAGATAGAAAAGCAGAGCAGGCTATATGACAGGCAATTGGATACAATATAAAGGCAAAGCTTGGATGTTGAGATGATCAGCATTACGAGAGTCTCTGCTCCAAGTTGTGTGCTGTGCATGCCCGCTTACCTTCAACCCCGTTTTATCGGTGGAGATGCGGGGCACAAGCGAGCAGCACTCCAGCGATGGCAAGAGGATAGGACGGACGCTTCATACGCACAGACGCCGGCCTGCAGCAACACCCACACGGATTGACGTTCGGGGACCATGTATGGTCCTTCTCCACGAATCCCGCGGGCCATACATGGTCCGTGCCCCGAGGACCACGAGTGCCTGGTCCCCGGGGGACGGACCGTCCATGGTTCTTTCGGGGCCCCGACATCTGGCGCGCAGTCGCGCACCATACATGGTCCGCGGCCGGACCAGGTGATATACCGGTCCGATATGCCGTGAAAGTCCAGACCATGAATGGTTCGCAGCCGGACCAGGCATTTTCCCGGTCCGACTGTCAATGGGTCTACGGACCATGCATGGTCCGGACTACATCAATGCTTGACCATATATGTTCCGGTAGATAACATCAAAGTGGCTGGTCCGAACCGGAATCATTGGGCGGACCATTGCTGGTGCACGCTGAGCTTATCGGTCACTTTGGACAAGCAGTACGCACCGTGCATGGTCTGCGGCTCATAAAAGCTCATACAGGTCCACATTTTCGTAAGATTGCGGACCATTCATGGTCTTTAACCCAACCAGGCTCTTCCTAATCCGATTATCCGCGGGTAGGGACCATGCACGGTCGGTACCCCATGATTGCTGAACCATGCATGGTTCGAGGTTGGTCCTCACGTAAATGATTCCGGTTCGGCATATTATGTAATTACATGGAGTGAAGACTGGGCAGTCGCACCATGCATGGGCCACCACTGGCCACTACCGGCGCGACGGATGAAAAAAGAATGACCTGCAAATTATGGCAGCGGAGGATGTGCTCATTGATCCCGTTACTGCATGCATTCGGACAAGTGAATGCGTTGACAGGGCCAACCAGCACATCCCTCCCACTGCCATAAGATAGAGTGTTGGGTATGTTCTCGTATATGATACACGTCATAGCTGAGATTGCGCGAACGCTGGGATTCAAGACGTAGGCCAGCCTCTCATCTGATCGTCGATTCAAGCGTATCGAACGGTCGGCATATTTAGTAATTACATGGAGTGAAGACTTGACAGTCGCACCGTGCATGGTGCGACTGTCGAGTCACGTGCATGGGCCAACAATAGGGTTCCTACCTACATGGTCTGCGTAATAGGGTTGCGCTCAGAGAGGGAGCGGCGGCGCTCTAGTTGGTGGCGGCGGCCTCGTTAGCGGTGTCTTTGCTGGCAGAATCTAGCTGTACCAATGGCCAGTAAAAAGGCTGTCCGCTTCGCCAAGGACATTAGTACTAAGCTGGGAATCAACTTGCAACCAGCCAGTAAGAGAAACACCTTTCGTAGGAACAACCGCCTTCGCAGCCAACAGAGTTCCCTACCCTTACCGGAGCAGGCTGATGTCGTCCAGCACCATGTGGTTGATGACCAGCCCATTGAGGCTGTCAACCCTCAGCCCGCCCATGAAGATCCGGCCATGCTCGGGCAGCATAGCGACATCAGCCAGCAGCATGAGCAGTAAGTTGACCACGCTGTTGTACCTGGCGTACTGCTCTTCATTGAGTATACATGACAGTATGCATGCCACTAACAATAGGAATGCTATACATAAACAGCCTTCACCATGCTAAGAGACTGTCGATCAACTTAGTGCACTTGCTGCCTTACTGTGATCTCCACTGTCAGCCGATGGTGCCATTGCATGTGGTGTGTCACTGACTGCAAGATTGCTTCAGGCATCCCGTGCTTGGACAGCCAACTGTTGATTTGGCCGGCACCAGCAATGAAGCAGCAGCTACACTTCACGAAAGGGAACAGTTAGGTGGACAGCCGACTTTCGATGTTGCCAGCACCAGCAGTGCCGCGACAGCTCCACTTCAACATCAGGCTGATCCACAGCCGACTGTCAACATGCCCAGCTCCAGCAGCGCCGCAACTGCTCCACTTCAGCATCAGTCGGATCGACAGCCGACTGTTGACATGCCAATTGAAGACATGTTTCAGCCTCTTGGTAGCGATGATGATGATCCAGAACAGCAAGAAGTGTCCTACACAATTTGCTCTTGCCCGAGGTGTCGTGGCAAGGTGAGCAATCAACTTGCGTTGCGCGCACAGTTGTCGTACTGTAGCTGCCCATGTCTGGGAATGCTGCATGCCTGCGACTGTCCGTAGCCCACTGCACCATGCGCGCACTTTCAGCATTGCCATCCATGCTACCTACATTGACAGTCGTATGTTGCGATTGGGCAGTGGGTTGAGTTGGAGACTTCGTTGGCTCACATGCGACTGGACGAGGCAGCGCAAGAAAGTATGCACCCACCGCCAATGCCTTCAGCGCAATGTGATGCACCTCAACCCGGCATTTCTCGTCAACAACAATCCTCGGAAACACCCACGCAAAAAATGCTGGACAAGTTCATGTCGTTGCTGACAGACTTGGAGGACTCTCATGCACAGCAATCACTGATCAACAACGTGCTGAAAACTGTTTTTGGTGCCGAAGACTCCATTGTACAGCTGGCCAAGGATCTCGCCTACGACCACAGTCAGCTCCGTAACGATCTCCATGCCTTGCTCGGCCAGCGCAACCCCTCCGAGCCGGCTGACATCACGGCCGTCGATGCATTGCTGACTTCCATCGAAATGCCAGAGTCACAGAGATATACAGCATGCACACGATGCAATTATCTCTTTTTTGATGCCTATCCATCAGGCTACGGTGACTGCGAGGACAGCTGCCAAGACGACAGTCGCCACAAGATTCTGAAATGCTTGTAGGAACAGCCGTGCGGAGGCGAATGCGGGCGCATGCGCAAGGAGTGTATAGATTTTCTGTACACGCCCATTGGTTCAAGACTCGGTCCGTGGCTGCAAGTTCCTTTGATCGCATATGACAACCTTGCTGCTTGGCGAGACAAAGACACCTGGTTTAACGTGCCAGCAAACCATCCCCCAGCTCCTCAATGGGAAGCTTGGCATGGCAGCAAGTAGAGAGAACTGACTGTTTTGGGGGACTGCACGAAGACCATCCCTCTGCCAAACAAATGCGACTGTGGACGCTACAATTATGACATTGACATGTCGCAGCACAGGGATGGTTATCAGAAATGGCATTGCGAATGCTCCTATGAGAATGAATGTTGACATACACACGTGCAAGTGACACGCCAACAACATCAACACAAGAGCATGACTGCTACTGCCGCCATAGCAACCGCACACATGCTACATCGTGACCTCTTTTTTTTCATTGCAACAAGTCTGGGCTTTATACCCCGCCAGTCTCTACACACGTCTACATTGGCAAGCACCGCGTGCGCTATACTCAGCCGATTGCTGTTCAGTAAGCTACGCTGTCTAGCTCACAACCAGAGCTTTCCAACAAGCTAAGCCACGTCTGCTAAGCTTACGTATCCACGAAGCTACACGATTGCTCCCAAGGCTCTACCAAGCAGCTTGGTCCGGAGTCCGTCATGACTCGACCGTCTTGCTAAGTCTGGAGTCCACGCGCTTCTTCCTGGTACCTTCGACCCTCGACTCCTGTATGAAGGGCAAGCTGACCGGATACAAGCATCACCCATGTAATACCTTCAACAATGAAGAGGTTGCGCAGCAGTGTACTGGAGACCCACGCAACATTGGGCTCATGCTGCACAGTGATGGTTTCAGCTGCGCATCCACTACAAAGCGGAGCACCCTTGTCATCAACGTCGTTGTGCTCAATGGAGGCAAGCGCGTCAGCTCACAGGCGTCTTCCATCATGCCAGTAGTATTTGTCCCAGTTGACGAGCTACTCGACGCGGACAAGGACTGTCTGAACCCGTTCATGAAGCCCATGGTGGATGAGTTGGAGGATTTGTACGCCATGGGCTTCCCCACGCACTACGGTTTGGACTCCAGCCAGGTGGACATCAAGCTCCCTCATTGATTGGCTGGTACGCTCGCATGCATCTGTTTAGCAGTGCCATGCGCACGCAGCTGTTCTTGCGACTGTCATATGTATGGAATGCATTGTTGTGCTTGTTTAAGTTCAGGACTGTCTTTGCGCTGTCAACTGCGACTGTCAATCATATGCACTCCACTGCTATGCTTGTATGAGTTCGCTTGAGCAAGGCTGTCCATGCGACTGTCAAGTCAGTGTGTCAAGTCTGTGTGTTGCTTCATTGGCTTACACATGCAGTTTGTGCGCCTGCCCATGTCCGACAGTCCATTCTAGGTCCCATGTCCGACAGTCCAAATCGACAGTCGCGGTTGTGTCCCGTGCATAGTCGCGTACGCGCGCTGCTGCGCACGAAGCAATGAGTCCTGATGCCTCCAATGGTTTGCAGGTGATAAGATTTTCCTGAGAGCCATGGTCATGAACATTGCCGGTGACAATCCAGCCCAAAGCGAGATGGGGCAATTCAAGAATGGCGGCTTATGCGGTTGCAGGGCTTGTTGCCTGCTGGCAACTCATATCCGGCACTCTACTGTCACCAAAAAAGTCACTCAAGATCCCAGCACTGGCAACGATGTTGTTGAAGAAACTCGGAGCAACAGGACCGACTTCCACTATGCTAGCAGCCGCTACCACAGTCGCCATCCATTTGCCAAAAGAACTGCAGAGGCCACATACCAGCTGGCCGATGAAGTTGAAAGCACAGAAGATCCTAATCGCAAGAAAGAAAAGGCCAAGAAGTATGGCGTCAACGGGCTGTCGCCTTTGTGGAGGCTTTGGCAGATGTACAAGTTTGACCCATGTCAGGACATGGTCTTTGATATCATGCACACGCTAGCCGAAGGACTGGCCAAGAGCTTGACAGCCTGCACTCTGATGGATGGTGGGGACGAGCAGGTCAGCAAGGCTGACATCGACAGTCGGCTGTCCGTGATGAGAAATGCAAGACCAAGAGAGGTGAAGAATGGTAATTGCTGGCCACACGACCTCAGCAGTCGCCTTGGATGGTGGAAGGCGCAGGAGCACCAGTTCTTCGTGCAATTTGGTGTGCACTATGTTTTTCACAAGCTGCTCAGCGAAAAAAGGAGAGATCTTGTCATGTGTCTCCACATGATCTTCCGCTTATTCTTTGACATCTCACGGCGCTTTGGTTGGGATTCCGACCGCCTGGAGCTCGCAGATGCATTGCTCAGGTACTGGAAGGTCAACAGCGAGATCTGCTTTGGCACCAATAAAAAGATTTTAGAGCATATTGCGGGAACTTGCCACCTGCTTGACAACATCCGTAGACACGGCAGCCATGACGTGTTTTGGTGCTACGCCGCTGAGCGCGCTGTGAAGCTGTATGTCAACACCCCGTCCAACTGCAAGGATTACGAGATCAGCTTTATGAAACGTTCTGTCAGGAGATGGTTTGTGCGACTATTTGGCGTCATGCGTGACGATCAGCGTTCAGGCCTGTTGACATACACACGTGCAAGTGACACCCCAACAACATCAACAGATTTTAGAGCATGACTGCTATTGCCATAGCATCCGCACACATGCTACATCGTGACCTCTTATCTTCATTGCAACAAGTCTGGGCTTTATACCCCGCCAGTCTCTACACACGTCTACATTAGCAAGCACCGCGTGCGCTATACTCAGCCGATTGCTGTTTTGTAAGCTACGCTGTCTAGCTCACAACTAGAGCTTTTCAACAAGCTAAGCCACGCCTGTTAAGCTTACGTATCCACAAAGCTACGCGATTTCTTCCAAGGCTCTACCAAGCATCTGGTCCGGAGTCCGTCCTGGCTCGACCATCTTGCTAAGTCCGGAGTCCACGTGCTCAGCCCATACCTTGGACTCTCGACTCTTGTGTAGAGGGCAAGCTGACCGGATGCAAGCATCACTCATGTGATACCTTCAACACTCCCACGCGGGCAGCTTGTCCTTCAACATCAGCTTCTCCATTACTCACGCACACCGCTTGCTCTCACGCAAGCCTTCACCTTTTTTCTCACGTCTCCATGCTTCTCATGGATGACCTTGAAGTCGTTCACTTCCACAGCAACTCGAGCCTCATGGTTGACCACCAACCTTGCTCCTTGCTGTACATACATGTTGCCTTCATGCACCCGCTGCATCTGTCCTCGTTAACAGTGCCTCCGCCGCTGGTATCAGCCCATGACTCCTCTAGTCAACTTGCTTTCCACCACTTGCAGCTCCCACGGGCTCCGCAATCGCAACCTACTTGTGCCTCCTTGTTACTCATGACCTTGTGGTATCTTGCAACTCCATCCTCAACCACCCTTTTCAATGTAGCAACCTTGCGCACACCATGGCCATCTTCATGTCCACGTCCACATGCTTCTGCGTATAGCCTCCAAGCTTCACGCCTCCAGGATGCTCCATGTCCAGCTTCCAAGCGATCACGCTTCCAGGATGCTCATCTCGCTTCCTCGCATGCACCTTCAGCCAAGCACTCCACATGCTTCAACCAAAGTACCAAGCACTTTACCGTGCTTCACCGAGGACTGCCCTCGCTCCCCTTCTCGGAAGGTCCATCAAACACTTCACCGTGCTCGACCTCCAGGGTTGCCATCTGCTCCCCTTCCTTCCACCAAGCACATCAACGTGCTTACCACGGGTTGCCTCTCGCATTCCTCAGAGCGCTTCACCACGCTCCACCAAGTACTCCTCGCACTCAGCAACACGAGCTGACATCTTCAGCTCCCACGTATCAAGGACGCCTCCTCTACCAAGTACTTCACGTACTCTTCTTCAGTCATCAGAAGATCTCCATCATCTCCTCCTCTTGGTCCATGTACTTCCGCATCTCCTTGTGGGCCAGTAGTAGCTCCATCTTCACACTCCAAGTGTTGTAGTCGTCAACGTCCAGTAGTCCAATCGCGATCTTCAAGCCGTCCATGCTAGTGGTCTTGGTTGGTTGCCCTTTCTGCTCACAGACCTCACAACCCCACACTACCACAAAGCAACCACAACTACACATACAATTGTAACACACTCCATCAACCTACACAAGCATGTGTGGGCCCATCACCTGTTGACATACACACGTGCAAGTGACACGCCAACAACATCAACACAAGAGCATGACTGCTACTGCCGCCATAGCATCCGCACACATGCTACATCGTGACCTCTTATCTTCATTGCAACAAGTCTGGGCTTTATACCCCGCCAGTCTCTACACACGTCTACAATGGCAAGCACCGCGTGCGCTATACTTAGCCGATTGCTGTTCTGTAAGCTACGCTGTCTAGCTCACAACCAGAGCTTTCCAACAAGCTAAGCCACGCCTGCTAAGCTTACGTTACCACGAAGCTACGCGGTTTCTCCCAACGCTCTACTCAGCATCTGGTCCGGAGTCCGTCCTGGCTCGACCATCTTGCTAAGTCTGGAGTCCACGCGCTTCTTCCTGGTACCTTCGACCCTCGACTCCTGTCTCTCATCAATAGCCTTGGCACCAACCGCCGCAGCCGCCGCAACCGCCGCCGCAGCTACAGCAGCTGCAGCCGCTTTTTCTAGTGTCATGCTTACTTGCATGCCTGCACAAAGAAGCTGAAGCAGCCATCGTTGCTTCTAGTCGCACATGCACAGTCTATATTTCGCTGTTGTTCAGGCTAGGCGATTGCCGCCACCAACCGTGCAGGGCTATCTGCTGGACCACATGGAGTTCATTCCCGGCAGATGTCTATGCTTGCTTGATGACTCTTGCTGTGCATTTGCTTACTCTACCGGAGCAGTCTATCAGTCTATCATGCAAATTGTGTCGTTTTCCATTTCACAATGGGCAGATTTCACAGTGTGCTTATGTCGTTTCGACTGATGTGGGCTGGGACAGCGCATGGGTGTATCTGCACATTTGATTGCACAGCGTGCGGGAAAGAGGTTGCAAAAGAGTGCCGTCTTTTGTTTTCCAACGTGCACCTGGCAAGTACAGCCTAGCCGTTAGATAACACGCATGTTATTAATATGCAATACATTGTCGCTTTTCCGTCATACTCGTAAACACGGTTGTCCCAATTCGTATGTCACCTATGCAGGTGGCGCAGCTGCCATGCCGAGCCTCAGTGCAAGCAATCAGCGCGATGGGGTTATAAGCATTGTGGCCGTCTCAGTTAGTAGATCAGATTGGAGTGCTGGTGGCAGCACCGACAGAATCCTGCAGGTCTGGAACGTTTGGTGCGCGCGCGCGCGTGTGTATATGTGTGTACATGTGTTTATGTACTTGTATGTGTCTCTGTATCTCTCTCCCTCTGCTCTCATCACTCTCTCCAAAATCCCTCCCTCCCTCCCTCCCTTCCCCTTCCCACCTTCCATCCCTCCCCGTGTACACACACACACACATCAGCACGCGCTCACTCAACTCCGCGGGGCTCACCACATTTGTATGACAAGTCCCACACGCAGTCAAACTCAACCAACTCGCCGGAGTTAAGTAGGTAGGTACCTTCTGCCCCTGCTAGAAGCCACATGTCAGACCCTTCACCTGCTACGCCACCAAGTCGCTTTAAGGTGATCTACAGCCAAAGTGGAACATTGGCAGTGGAGCCTACGGACAAGTGTGCATGCTCAAGCACTCAGCAAGCACGAAAGCATGCATGCACATGCATGCATGCATCCATGCGTGCGTGCGCTTGCGCATATACACGCGCAAGTGCACGCACACATGGCAGGCGCATGCAAGAATGCATGTTCTCTTGTGCTCTCTCTGTCTTCATTTCTCTCACGGGCTCTGGCAATTGCCACACACGCATGTACATATACAAGTATACACACACTTGTTGAGATTGGCTCATAGACCTATACAGCAACAGTCTCATAGTATAAGACGTGTGCTGTAGGCGCGCTCATACATCGCACTATCCAGTGCAGCCTATGAGCCAGCGATGCCTGGTCATTGGGTTCTAACAGTGATAGGCGGCTGTGTGTGGCACGCGTGTATGTGCATGAGGTACACCCACAATGCTTGGAGACGCATGCATGTGTTTCCACACTCATGCGTATATGCATGTGTGCACGTAGGTGTGTTCGTGCGCTTACACACATGTGCTTGCGCCTGTGCTTAAACGTGTGTGCGCGACTGTGTGCAAATTGACACACACCTACTGTTGCAAGCGTGTCTGAAACAGTCATGCATAGGTGATTTGGAACGTCGCTATCAGTCGGGGAACCTGATGCTGCTGCTCTTGTCAAGGCGCGGGGCCGGGGGGCGCTGCAATCCGAAGCACCTGCTGGACCTCAAGGTGCTACCTTGAGGTTGCGCTCATGGTAAGCGGGGGGGGGGGGGGGGGGGGNCACGCGCTCATGCACTTGCGTGTGCATGTACACTGCTATGCATGACACATGCACGTATGTACGTGCATACATGTTCACGTACACACACTGACTATAAATATCTGGCTCATAGCCCGCACTTTCCAGTGCGGCCTATGAGCCAGTTGCTAGCGAGGGTTGGTGGAGTGAGCCCGCTGCTGCTCCGCAGAACTGGAGGGCGAGGTGCTAACGCTGAACAGCAGGTGAGCGGAGGGAAGGGCGAGGGGGAGAACATGTCCGCGCATACGCACGTACACAAGCTCGCGTAGTCTGTGCGTGCTCACGGGCATGCATGTGCAACATGCATGCGCTTCAACACGCATGCAATAGACATATACACACGCTTTTTACAGTCGGTTCAGAGACCGCACTGTCCAGTGTGGCCTATGAGGCAGTTCTGCGTGTATCCTATACACGTGAACAGGTGTCCCTCCCCTCTTCCTCCTTCAAGAGATGCCCACACATCTACAAGCATGCGCATGTAAATGCGCTCACGCGCACGCACATGTGCAGGTACAAGGAGCTGGCAATCAGCAACCCGCTTCGGAAGAGAGAGAGAAGTTGGTAGTGCAAGGCTCTGCGTACGCTTTTGGCACTACCTGGCCCCAGCTGCCCATGCTCGCTACCATCTTCCAGGTGCGCTGCGTGCATGTGTGCGAATGCGCATGTGCATGCTTATGTGCGTGCGCATGCGCGTGTGTTTGTTGTGAGACGCTGCTCTTGTGTAAATGTGCAGGCACGCACTTACCATCAAGTTCATAGGCCGCACTGTCCACACAGGCATGCGCATGCAAGCACGCAAGTACTTTGTCATGCACGCACGTGCACACATAGTACACACACTTGTTAGGCTATCAGCTATGATAGTGCAGCTTTATTGGCTGCACTATCCGGTGCAGCCTATGAGACCGCACTGACCAGTGCGGCCTCTGAGCCAGCGATACGTGGTCATTAATATGTAAAAGTCATAGGCGGATGTATGGAAGCGCCAGCTGTATAGGCAGGCCTGCTTACATGCATGTGTCCGCAAGTGCATTCACTTCTTTGTATGCACACGCAGACATCAGTAGTCGCTGACAATTGCACTTGTGGGCCCATGCAGATCGCGCAGGTGTGGAAGCAATGGTATGGGGGTGAGGAGCGGGCACTAGACCGGCCAACAGGTACCAACTGTGCTGTAGTACTGGGCGTATGTGACTGTTCATGTGTTTTATGTGTGCATGCGCGCGTGTGTGCCATAGTTTGTTATGCTATTGACGTTTGCTTCACAGTTTGGAGACAGCTTGCAGATAGTACGTCGGTGTAGTAATGGTTATGCACAATACGAAGCAATGATGGTGAACATCAGTCTTTGTTTGTGGGTCTGTTAGCGTTGAGTTCTGCGTGCATGCCCTTACATGCTTGACAATAGAGCTGTACAAGTGATTGGCATCGCAGTGGCATACTTGGCAAGAGCAGCATCAAATTATCTTAGCAAGTATTCGTGGCGTTCTGAATGTTATTAGGCCATGACGAGCAGACACCCGTTGGGCCATCTGCTTGTCATGGCTTGGTGAGTGTTAGGGCAACCGCGGCAGCGCTACAAGCCATGGCCTGGATATGTTGGCTTAGTCGCCACCAGACTAGCATGACCAGGCCAGCGGCGCGGCCTGGTGCTCTTGGTATGGAGCACCAGGCCGCCCGCCGGGCCACCAGCAGCGGCGGCCCAACAGCGGCTTAGTTGCTGCAGCTAGCTGAACACCGTTAGTTGCCAAAGCATAGTTTAATTACAGTGTGTAACCACTCCCGGTCAATCCTTGCTGGCCCGGCTGCAGGCGGTCAACAACGGCATGGAAAAATACAAATTAGGAGAGACGCGCACCAGCCATGGTCCGTACCTATGGACCATGGTTTTTGTTCATCGCATCCGGATTAAACAAGCGATTGTAGACCAATAATGGTTGTAGCAAAGGACCATACCTGCTCCATTTCATATCGGCTTCTGACCGGGAACAGCCGTGGTCCGGGTCAGGGGGACCAAGCGTGACAGTTACGTAACTTTTGGACCAGCCCTAGTCCCCGCGTTCGGACCAAGGCGGGCGACCCTGGTCCGGACCCCAAGCCGCCCTGGAGTTTTTACCCTGGTCCATACGTGCGGACCAGCAGGCTGGTCCGTGGGAAAGATTCCGTGTGCTCTGCATACCGAGCTGGGACACTTCGGTGTCAAGCGCACCGTCAGCTTCATACGCGCACGGTTATGGTGGCACGGCATGTACACACAAGTGCGTGCCTACGTAAGCACTTGCTTGCACTGTGACCTCGTACGCGCCAACCTCAACACGCGCACTACCACCTTGCATAAACTGCCCATCGCTGGGATGTTCTATCGCAGGGGCCTCGACATCCTCGGGATACTTGTCCTCTTCGCCCGCGGCAACAAGTACATCCTCGTTATGATTGAGCATAAAATGGATCCAACTGGTTCCCCTTCCAGATAAGAGTAGCAGAAGAGTCTTGAATGCTTTCCTTAAGAACGTTCTCAGTCGCTTCGGCTCGTGCGCCAAATTGGTGACTCATCAGGGCACCGTGTATTATGGGGAGTTTAACGACCTCAATCATGCGTACATCGACCACCAGCGCACTTCACGAGAGCGTCCACAGGCCCATGGCCTATCTGAACACACTATTCAGACATTCAAAGTAGTTCTAACAATATTCTTGTAGTTGATCAGCTTGCCCTATGGATAGAAATAGGCTCGCAAAGGTTCTAGTCAAGAAGGGTCCAGGCGCGGACTTCAGTCGAGAAGGCCTAACCGCGGACATGAATCTGAAGTCTCGAAGATTTTAGACGTGGCGGTAGAAGTCTTGTAGCTCGTTGGTTATGTCACTACATGGCGCGTGGCATAGCTTGTTGTGTCAAAAGCTGTTGAGAGTAGCTACGTGGAGCAGCCATCAGCGCAAGAATTGGTCAAACATAGAAGTCGTGGTGGCTTCTAGAGTAGACATGTGTGTGACTGGCGGGTATAGAAGCCCGCGGTGTGACTTTGTCATAATCCTTGGAGAGCCATTTTAATTAGCCTTATGTGCATGCTTAAGATGTAGCGTGTGTGTGTAGACTCGTGCTTGGACCAGCTCCTTACATGTGTAGCAGCTTGTCCGAATCTCAATACAAGGCTTTACGGAAGTACACCATCGAGCACGAGAAGCGCATCTATGATGAATACCTCCCCTGGCTGGCATTAGGCTACCGCTTGTCGAAGCAAGCCGCACTCAACAAGTATAGCCCTTAGCAACTGCTGTTCGGCCGCAAGCCACTGCTCCCCTTTCGCGCACAGCAAGAAGTTGCACGCGTGCTGGACAACCTTGAGGACCATGTCCTCATGCACTACAACATGAAAGCCCGCGCCGACCTCTTCTATCACCTGGTCCCCATGGCCATGAGCAACCCGCGCATTGCTCAACACCGCGACACCCTGCGCTACGCGACCTCAGCGGCTTCTGCAAGCAGCGCAACCGGTGCTTCAAAGCAGGTGACTTGATATACCGCATGGCTTGCTCACATGATACTCTGGACATCAGCGTTCAGCGCGTTACCTACAAAGTCTTGAAAGTATATCCCTGCAGAGTCCTTGATCTCCTCAGCAACGATAGCGAACAACTCCAGGACAACATCACCAATTGCGCGCTCTGTCACCTTCCATAAGTGGCAGGCTTCGACATCATCTGTCATCCATGCACTCTCCGCAGCAAGCATTACGAATAGTGCGGTAGTGCGGATGACGACGCCCTCATAATGCTGTGCGTCGGATGCACCAACGGCATGCACTGCTACTGCCTGGACCCTCCTCTTTAGAAGGTCCCCTTAAAGCCTACTGGTGCGACGACTGCCGCACCCATAGACCACCAAACTTTCGACCAAACTTAGTCCTGTGGTAGGGACTTCGACAGGCCTCAGAGGGGGTGGCTTGTTAATTTACAACCATCCGTAGTTGCGTATCATGGCTCCCGGCATTCTACCTCATTCTTGGCATCATAGTCACCTCTTTCCACTGAACACCTCTATCAGGGGGTACTCTTATGCCTTCACCCAAAACTACAGTGGTGCGCACATTATCACTGCACTGCTCCTCAGCCACAGCAGGGTTTCTTCAATGTTGTTCGAGACAGTTCAGCGCTTGACCCTGCACAACCCGACATCTCGTATTAAACACTTTTTATCGGGATCAAGGCATCCATTGACACACTAATTCGCACAACATACCCGAGTTGTACATTCTGTCCAAAGTGGTCTGTACGTGGAAACTCCGTCCTCTGAGGCCAAAAACATTCGATTCGAGCTGTTTGTACCACAAGAAAATGCATCATGTGGTAATGCTGACCTACTCGCAACACTTTGTTGAAGTTGATGCCGATTGCTATGAAGAGAGCTCATGACATTAAAGGTTTGAATGACAAAGCAACAAGTAATATCTACAGCGCTAGCAAGTAAGAAGTGATGCATGCATATATATACAGGTCACCTTGATATTTGTAAGTGCATGATCGACTCATGCAAGCATATTTCTTTTGCACAGCAAGGCTTACAGAACGCCCATTTGAAAGGCTATAACTCCTAGTCCAAGTTTTACACAGAGCTAAAGAACACTCCCAAACATGCAGACGCTGCCGCGCTTAATATGCTCGGTTACAACGAGGCAGCAGCATTCAGCGCAACAATCGCTCTCCAGCCCAAAGAGGCTCACAGACAAGTAGTCGACCTTGAGGTGGAGCTTGAGGAAAAACGCAAGGCTTAAAAGTACTTCGATAATTTCTACAAGTGGCTGTAGTAGAAGTTAGTGATTACAAGGAAGAAGTTGACCAGGGTTCAGGTTATATAAGCCTTTGCTCACGACAGCCAGTCATACGATGAGAGAGTCAGACGGGTCATCTACGTTGTAGGTTGTGTATGCATCTTCTTAAACCCATATATATGTCACCCCATGAATATGTGTCAATCACAATGTCTTCCTTTCAATGTAAAACGCGTCATTCCTGCATTAATCAAACTACATTAGCACTTGCAATTAAGATTATATTACCCTTTGCCTAAGTCAATAAACATTACAGTACAGGTTTCCATAGCCACAGTTTTGGTATCACTACATATATAAAGACATGGTTCATGTAGGTCCCTCTGCAACTCCTTCAGCATCATGTAAATCCTATCATACTCCACCTCGTACTCGAATTCAAGTTCCTCTTTAAACTACTCCTCTTCAGACAGCTCCATTTTGCTTCAAAGTGTGGCTCCTTTTGTTGACCTGTTTTAATCCAATCAATCTGCTTGCCCCTTCAACCAATCCATTCAGACTGAGAGATGTTGCAGATTAAAATAGTGAAGACACTTCACAAGCTGTTCCCGGTTTAGAAGGTCCCAAGGCAATGGCAATGCTAATCTATGTGCAAAAATACTCCATGTTTCTCTTATCACATGTCTCTGCCGTGTTGTTCAAATTGCTTCTCCAATCAAACAACCCGTTTTGCGTATGTGCACCCCGACAACTTGAAAGTCAACAAGGTCAAGAATGCTGAGCTAAAGTTTGCCTTCATTGTCTCGACATCGTAGGACATCCGAGAGCGGTATTTCATATTAAGTCTGTTCAAGTCATACGAGATATGAAGGCCTCTTTGTATATGATGTAATATTACATTTGTCATGCTACATTTATGTAGCATGACAAAGCGCATTAAGATACTAAAACTTGATACCCGTACTAATAATAATGTTGGTAGGGCTGTCTTTTTGATGCATTGAAACAATGTAAAACCACCTGCGGGGTTTGAAGTGAACAATGGCATTGAAGGACACAATTGTTCGTATAGTTTGATGTTCAAAAGATGAACGAATGTCTTTTATTTTAAACAACGTTTACTCAAACGAAGGGAACAATCGTGTCCTTTCGTGCTATTCTCCGCTTTCAACGCGAAAGTTATCTAAAACCAAATATGGCACGGACGTCCGCACCAGGGGGCAATAGCGGGCGGTGGAAGCAGCGAGCCAGGGTCAAAACCTGGCGTATAACCGCGAAAACCAGCCATGCTCGCAATTTGCTCGATTGTCACCACTGGTTTGGGCGTGGACGTCCGCATCAAGGGGGGGCAGTAGCGGGCGGTGGCCGTGAAGCCGCGAATCCGGGTAAAAACCTGGCGTATAACCGTGAAAACCAACCATGGTCCCGATTTTTTTGATTGTCACCACTGATGTAGCGCTGACCGCACCAGATTTGGTCTAATAACAGCTGAAGCTTAATGTTGTTATTTTATACTTTTAAGCGAGTGTGTTGATATGCAGCATGAAAATCGAATTAACGTCAATACCATGTGCGCAAGAGTACCTACCTGGTTGGTCTCCGCTCGGACTCGAGCCCACGCATGCGGCGTGAAAGTACCATCGTCGCAATATGTTTTCCTTGCCGGCCGACTAAATATTGGCAACGGCCGTGCACCTAAGGACACTAAATTTGACTGTCGTGGCTCAGGCCACCTGTAATCTTGATACAGGGACCTAATAGTAACTTCCGTTACTATCAGGCCTTTTTTGTTACAATTTAGTCTTTAACAGTTGACTATGCCTAACTAACAGGCGCCTGTTAGTTACCTATCAGGCCTTAACAGGTGACTTTGTAAAATTAACAGGCACCTGTTAGTTACACACCAGGCCTTAACAAATGACTTTGTATAATTTACAGGCAACTGTTAGTTACACATCAGGCCTTACTAGGTGACTACAACTAATCAACGGGCACCTGTAAGTTACACATCAGTCTTACTTAGGTGACTCAGCCTATGTGACAGGCACCTGCAGGTTACACACCAGTCCAGCGCAGGCGACTAAGCCTAATTCACAAGCACCAACTAGGTAATTATCGACAAAATAAGGCATTCTTTAACAACTGAAGGTGACTAACGCCTAACTGTCGTCATATGTATTTGCATAGCTTGACTACACGCGACTGTCACTGACTGCCAGCATTATTATGTGCCTGTACTGTGTACATGTACATGAAATGTGTACAGTGTCTCTCAGTCACTTGCCAAGGCTGGTAGTTCAATTATGTGAATCGAATGCAGTTCTGTTGTATAATATAGGGATGCAAGTATTGATGTGCATGAGCATAATGACGATTGACTGAGCTAGTTTAAGATGCACAACACTCAGTCACAAGAGCCTTGTAGCTATGTACACTACCAGCTAAACGGACTACCAACTGCGCTACAGCTCCTCTCCATCATCGCTGGTCTCGTCATTACGGAACAAAGCACCACGCGCTGGGGCCTGTGGAGGAGACGCCGGAGCTTGCTCTTCCTCCTCAAACGGTTGTGCCAGCCAATCAAATGCCGCTTCTGCCTCAGCGAGCGGGTCACGAGCTGCTGTCTCTTGCGGCCGGCGCCGATTGGGACCTTTCAGGTATTCGACACAAGATGCAGTGCGGCGTTTCACAAGGGTGAATGGCTGGAGGGCTGCGTATCGTTGCCTCATCTCCCGTTTCATTGACATGATCATGGTGTTGATTACGCTGAATTACTCTTCATGTGTGTCTATGCTGGCAGCTAGGAGAGGGTCTCCATCCTTGCCCTTTAGGATGCGCTCCACCTGCGTAGTTTACAGGCATGTCTTAGTGGCATCGAAAGCCACTATTCACTGCAACGCGTCTGCAAGCCTGTAGTTTGGGGCTACAGCATTCCTGAATTGCTAATGATGGAGTTCAGAGTGCTCACCGTAAGCAACAGGTATGCGAGGTGGTTGACTGTCAGCTGCCGGCGACCAGGTGTAGTGACGGCGTAAGACCAGCATTGCACGATCATTTGCCAGATTATGGGATTGCCCCATTCATGGATGAATCTCCTCCGCTTCGGGTCTGCAGTGTCGGTCACCTCAAATCTCCGCCATGACTTGTCTGCGACAGTTATACCGACAAGACATTAGGCACGAAATAGATAGTTCAAGTTGAGCCTGCACCAGGCTAGAATAGTGCCTGTGACTTACTTTGGAGCGCGCTGCGCATCTGGGCTTTTTGGGTCTCGGGGTCCATTGGGCGTCGATGTGCCTGATTGAATCGGTTATAATAGGCGAGATGAGTACGTGTGTATGGAGGCTGAGTAAGAAGGCAGTGTTGCATAGCAGACATGGTGGTGAGGGACCCAACTCACTTGCGCTTGTTGCTGTTAAACAGTGTCCACTTGTACTCCTT
>RHPI01003261.1:297125-322491 GCA_009103225.1 Chlorokybus atmophyticus
TGTTGAGAGTATTCCTACATACGATCAGCATCGACCCTCCACACAGGAGTAGAAGGTCGTAAGGACGAGCACTAGGTCCGGACTTAGCAAGATGGCATCGTCGGACCAGACTCCGGACTCCAGACTGGAGCCTTACTAACTGCTTCGTATCTCCGCGTATACTTACTCATATTAGGCGTGTGAGAGCTTGTTGGAAAGCTCTGGTTGTAAGGAAGACAACACAGCTTAGAGCGCGTCAAACGGCTGAGTATAGCTTACGCAGTGCTTGCAAACGTAGACGTGTGTGTAACTGGCTGGTATAAGAACCAGCGGACAACTTGTAATAGATGAATGTGATGTGACTTGTGTATGCTCTGGTGGCGGTAGCTCTGTCTCTGTGCATCTATGCTTGCCTCAACTACATGTGCATGCTAGTCCTTCAACACTCCTTCTCAAGGACATGCTTGATCTTGGTGACGTTCTCAGACCGGACCTGCGTAGCTTTTTCCAGGGCGACACTCCAGTGGAAGGGGCACTCCTTGGGAGTCTAGTACACCTTATAAAACTTGGCCGCATCAGCCTCGTCGTCATGGTCGAAGCCAACTACCTGTCACGGGCAGGTTGGTCAGTGTCACGGTGCAGTGCGGTCATGAAGCATTCACAGCACCTGACACATGACGTTACGAATAGTGTCCTCCTTGGGATAAACGTGGCTCTCTACCCAGTGGCCGTTTATGATTTTAACGACGGCATCTCGCAGATGCTGTCCACAGAAGAACAATTCGTTACACACATACACACAGTGTCACAGTGTCACACAATGCTAACCTCATTGCCAATCTTCCACTTGCTTGGGGAAGGGTTGATGACGGCCAAGGTTGCCACGTCACGGCCAAATGCGTTTGGGTTGGGGGTTCTAATCGACCCTCTGCAAGCACAACCACATGAGTCATGCTGCCAGCCATGAAAGATGCAACCCTCACAGTTGCAAAAGAAGAACAACGTGCACAGTGTATCCAGAACGCATGCAGTGAGTCACTGTGCTAGTCATGAAAGAAGCAAGCATCCAAGTTAAAAGTTGAGCAAGAAGCAACGTGCACAGTGCATCAAGAACGCATGCAGTCTAGCTTGCCCTTGCGACTGCGGTGTCAGGTGGAGTTGTTGCGATGTGCTGGGCGTTAGTGCGGGGTCTTGCTGCGATTGGTTGGCAACGGTTGCCTGGTTGAACACTGGGGGCAATGTGCACAACTGGCGCCGACCTCCACGACGAGGTGCACTTACGGATGGACCACGAGGCATCTCTCCAACTGATAGTCGGGTGCCGCCTGTTTAGCTGTAAGTGGCGCTGCCGCCTCCAACGCTGCCGCCGCCGGTTGGCCCGCCCGAATGTATGAGGCGCGAAAACGAAAATGAGGCGGTTTTGAACGTCTAGAGTCCCGCACTAGAGTCGCACTTGTAGTGCGTCCTTGCTCCTATGGTTGATGGTACGACTTATGCATTCGTGCCATGCATGCTTCGTACAACCATTGTTACCAATGGTTGTGTCGTAACATTTATGGTACGACAGAGGCATCTCTCGTCCAACCCCAGCGATTGCCGTACAATGGCTCTGTCGTACCATCCATGGTGCGACAGAGGCATTGCTCGATCAGCCCACATGGGAGTTAGCGTGCACTCACTTGTACACGCTTCATTAATGGCCGGATGATGGCAAGCAGGGGCACCAGGTCGATGACGGGTCGAATGTCAGGCTTGATGGGCCTGGGTTCGACTAGGAGGCGGAGGACCAGGAGTCGTCGGCGACGGCGGCGGCGGCGTGGCACATCTTGCGAGAAGTTGTGGTCGTAAGAGTTCAAGCAGCGAAGCCAGCTACTGCCGGTCGCCACATCATGGATCATGGCAGGCGTCAGCAATGGGGCTGTCCAACATGCATCACCAACATTGGACAAACCAGCAGGCAAGCCATTAAAGACCATCTTCACACAGAGAGCTGCTTGGTGGCTCGCTTTCTGCAACAGGGAGTGGATCAGGAGCTGCAGTCCTTGGAGCCCCTTGTCAGAACCATGCGGGACCAGTTGCGGCTGTGGGAACAAGCACAAAGGAATGCAGAGGTACGCTCAACAGTCACATGCATTTCCTTGCAAGAGCAATTTGTTTTTTAGCGCAGTCCATGTGATATATGTAGCGTGGCTGCAGGCCTTCACGATTCACCCATACCGACCCTACAGTCAAGCCGACATTGCGGAAGCTATAGTAGATAGACAGAGCTGGGCGGCGGTATGTTGTTGCCAATCTCGCTGTGCATGTTGACTGCAATGTCGGCTCCAATGCATGCCTACCTTTGCATGCTAGGATGCGTGAGCGTGCGAAGTCGCGCGCGCGTGTCGAACGAAGTAGGCTAAGTTTGAGCACAGGAGCGCGTGGCCATTCGTCCGGCATTCAACCAATAGTGCATCAACCAGCAATGATGCAGTCCATGCAATCATTCGTGCATCAACCAGCAATGCCGCAAGTGACTGTTCGAAGCAACCTCCTAATGACGGTGTGACGCAGTTGACTATTGCAATTGCAGTGTCGCAAGCATGCAGCTAACCCACATGTGATTGGTTGACAGCACCACAGTGCACTAGGTCCTGTTGGAGCTCCTATGCAAGCCTGGATTCAATCCCATCAACTGGTCCTTCAATCCCACTTGCTGATGGGCGCGGCGGCAATGCGGCATCAGTTTAACATGCATGTTGGCCTGTTGAATCCCGACATGTCCATTGGGGCAGTGGCGCATGATGTGCCCATGGCTCACGAGCTCCGTGACGAGTCTGCCATCGAGGGTGGCGGGGAGAGTGCAGCCAATACCACCTTGTCAGCCCCCATGGCTTCCCCTGCTCCATGCAGCCCACGGGCCATTGAGGTAAGTCGCTGTCTTTTATGCTCGTGCCTTGGTAACAATGCGTCAGGCACTGCATAAGCTTATATTCGTCCTTTGCAACATTGTGAGCCATCTTATCCTGGATTCTGTATACAACCCCCCTTGCTGCATGCACAAGTGGTCTCACCTGCATCTCCTGCTCCCCTCCCAGCCAGAGCGCAACCACCTTCCGCGGCACCAGTCCTTCATGCACTGCCATCTCCTCCACAAGCAGCACCGGTGATTGCGGGGCAACAATCCTTCTTGCTGCCATCGGCGAGACCACAGCACAATGCAACAACCGATGTGGCTTTTGCACCTATCTTACCCCACCCGCTGCAAGTTGAAGCCGGCAGTCTGCCCCAAACTCAGGTACTTTATCAGTCACTGTGACTCTTGCCGTCCACAGTTGGACACACCATGTGAGTGCTGTGTGCGCATGCAGCAGGGGTCACCACCTGCCAGCGAGTCATTAGAGGAGCTGGCCGCAACCCGCATATGGCCATCAGTCATGCTAGGTGGCCAGCTCGCCTTATGGGACCACTTCAATGCGCCAACGGATGGTAATTGCTTCTACCATTGTGTATTTCGCGCCAGGCCATCAATAGCGCAAAGTGTCCTGGATGATCACAAGTGCCCCAGCTCGAGCAGATTTTGGGCCATGCTGGACACCATGGACGACGACGGCAGGGGGCACACTCTCCGCAAAATCACCGCCAAGGCTGTCGATGCAGGCGTGGCGAGCAGAATCCTAGACTTCTGCAGAGCCACTGGTGCCGCGGGAGAGATGGCGCAGTATTACGACAAACTGCCTGCGACCATGTTGGCTGATGTCAACTTCAACATTGACCTAGCCATGGCCAAGGTGCGACAGATCGTGCGGAGAAAAGATGTGTACGTCGAGCACCTGCAGATGACCATGTTTGCCAACAAGCTGGGCTTGTTGATTGGCTGCGTGACCGTTCAGCGCGAGCATGGGGAGTGGGTGCCACGGCCCGGCAGCGCAGTTTGGGTTGGAAATAAAGAAGCCCCCAACTCAGTCCTGGTGGTGGGCAACACTGCTCCTAATGAGCCAGAAGCACACTTTTGGCTCCTCAAGCCTGCACGCACCGAACAGTGGTCGTGGCCTATGCATAAAGTGCCACTGGAGGTAACACACGTGATTGAAGAGTGGCGGAATGGCGTTGCCAATTCCCCGCTATCACCGGCTGTGACCCAGAGTGCTGCGCCAACGCCTCAGGCCTCGCCTTCGTGTGCTAGGCAAGAAGTAGCCGAGTGTTCTGCACATCCTGCCTCCCCTCAACCACAGCCACATGCTCGCAATCTTAATTCAGCTCCCTCCCTTCCTGCCGCGGAGACTCACTTGCCACCGCACTCTGACCATCCGGAGGCATCTCCATCAAGAAGCAGCTGTAGCTCGCCCTCTCCCTCAAAGCTTGCCACATTGATCCCAGCCTGTCTTGTTGATAAAGAGATTAATCGAGGTGTCCTGAAAGCTGCGCTGAAAGACCAAGGCTTCATGCTCGACCTTATGAAGCAACATGAGGTCATGGAGGAACGGGAGGCAACCAACAAGCGCAAGGCTGTGGAGCAAGAAGATAACGCCTTACCTCCTCTGAGTGACAGTGCCACGGAGAGCGCTTGCCAGGATGTGCAGGGTGACAAAAAAAAAAGATGAAGGTTGTTGGAACAAAAGACGCTGACAGGATCAAAAAAGGAAAGGTGAGGCATCGTTACAACAGTAGAAGAAGCACAGCGCCTTGAAGCCTCACTGGGGCTGACTGTGTGTCCTGAGTAGGCACAGGCGGGTTTACAGCGTCAGGTGGCTGCTCAGCATCGTCCAGAGAGACAGCCGGTGCGGCACGAGCTGCCTAAGCTCAAAGCACTGACGCGCAGACGCTTTGAGGGGCTGACTCGTAGTGCAAAGGAGTTGATCACCCTACAGTACGCCCAAAACGTGCTGCATCACCGCATGCGGTATGCCTCGAAGTGGGTGACGAAAGTTTGCAATAAGTGGGAGCAAACGCGGAGAGTGCGGTCTAAACAGACCTCTGGGGATTGGCCGTGGTTGGAACCCATACACGATATGGCCATCCGTAGTACGTTGTTGCCCCTCGCCGTCCTCGATATGATGGTGTTGTTGCTGCCGCAGCACCCCGGCAATGTGCAAGAGCTATCTGCGGAGCAGAACTTCGACCTGCTGCAGCAGATGTACCTGTCGATGTCGACTAATGCGGGTCGAGATGTGTGCCACTACCTGAGCAAACATACTGGGTGGCAAGTAAAACCATTTGAGCTGTACTTGGCATGCTTTGGCTGGCAATGGCTGTATGTCATACGGCACGTGGAAATGACAATGCGGGGGAGTACACGAGTGATGACAGCCATGTCGAGGGCCTGGATGAACGCATGCTGGACGAGACCACCAAGACCAGCAGGTGGTGTATGGCGGCAGATGGGCAACAGGTGATCGAGCAGGNAGTGGAGCGTTATGCTGCGCCATTCAGATGGGAGTCGCTACGCCTGCAACGCGATAACAGAGTTTGGTGGCAGAGGCAGCTTGCACACCCGCGTGCACCATGTGCCCCTTTTTTCAATAGGAATTGGAGAATACTGATCTTGTTTGAGGACTTCAGTTAAGCGAGCACCTCTGTTTAGCAAGTATTGAGTAGCTGCATCAAGATCTGATCCAAATTGAGCAAAAGCAGCAACTTCACGATATTGAGCTAATTCTAATTTTAAAGATCCAGATACCTGTTTCATAGCTTTTAATTGAGCTGCAGAACCTACACAACTAACAGACAATCCAACGTTGATAGCGGGTCGAATTCCACGATAAAAAAGTTTAGTTTCTAAGAATATCTGTCCATCGGTAATTGAGATAACGTTGGTTTGTATATAGGCGGAAACATCTCCAGCTTGAGTTTCAATGACAGGTAAAGCGGTTAAAGAACCAGCCCCTTTTTGTCGCATTGAAGAGCCCCCCCCCCCAGCGGATGGGGAGACGCCCTGTTGCAAGAAAGCGATGTGCCATGTCTGCATCATAGCACATCAGAAGACTGTGGCAAATAAATNGAAGAATTCACAAGCGTGTCCATTCTGCAAGCAACCTCACCCGTTTTGGTCGCCACGCCTGATGCAAGACGCCAACGTGTCGGCGTTGATTTGGCCCCCGCCTTGATGCCAATTGTGCATGTATTGTAGTTTTGTGTTGGCTTCCTGTGAACCATGTAGGTACATGTATAGTTGCAGCATGGTGCATGGTGCATCAGAGATCTGCTGTTGTTAGAAGTATTGGCTGTACATGTGTATGATGACTGCCCGGCGCATGAGTCAGTGCATAGCTTGCATACCTCGCTGGTTTAGAGCGTGTTTGACAGCAACAAACTCGGACAGCGCTCTGGGTTCCATGGCATGACAGCACAGTATTACTCTACGATCGTGGTAGTATGCGAGTATCCTTGTTTTGTAGTACCATTAACAGATGGAGTACCATTCATGTTGATGTAGTACCATGCATGGGTTGGCAATAGCGTCCTTGGTACAGTCGTGCTTCACTTGAAGTTTGACCCATTTAGGGTTCGTAAGCTGGCAACCCTAAATTGATGCCGATACCCTAAAGTCTCGCTCAGTTTGTGGGCAGCCGTGCCGATTCCTATTTTACATGATGTCGGCGGCAGCAGTTGAATCCCCCTCACCTAGGAGACCATGCTTGGTGTGCCCACAATGCAATGCGTACGTATGTGCCAATGGCCGTAGGCAGCAAATGCGAGCACACTTGCCCGAATGCCAGCGAGTGCAGACAGTGTGCCACGGTTTTAGTGCTGCTTGCTGGCATCACACCACACACAATGTCGACGTGTTTGGCTGCCGCCTTGGCCAAGTGCTGTGCAAGGAACCCGAGTTTTTCCATTGCGTGCAGTGCGTGTGCGAATCGTGCTCGCGCTCATGCTTCGAGTGGCGAGGGGAACCCATGCGTTTCTTCACATGGACAACACCGGGACATGTGGTTAGTGGACAGGTGGTGGATGCTGTGGAGGTAATCCACAAGAGTGGACCGCGACGTATCACTGCATGTTATGTTGGGCGTATGCTTATTTCATGCATGTTGAAGCTGTTGTCGCATTCAGAGTAGTCTTGCACGGTGTGGGCGTGGGCAGTTCCATCCCCTGGCCGCTGTAGAGGAGGCAGACCATCGACCGTTGGATAGCGCACTGCATCGGCTGCGGAACGCAGTTAAGTTGGGATGCGAACAGCTGATCGGTGTGAGTGTCATGGTGCATTGGCCGCTGAATGGGGAATGGTATGCGGGCGTTGTGGAATCATTCAAGCAAGCGTCAGGTCAGCATCGCTTCGTAGCGTGCGAGATTGAGGACGCATCATATATGCATGGTGCAATGGAAAATGTCTTTGCAGGGCAGCACCATATAGTATTTGATGACGGTGATCGACCACAAACCATCAACTTCAAAGGGCACAACGTATTCGCGTACACATCAATTGACGGGGCACGCCATGTTCTGCGCGCCGGAGGGGAGAACGTCAGTCGCAAAGTAAGCCCGGACGGCATCATTGTTAGTCCCTGGCCAGCACCACGGCCAGCCTTGACCACATACACGCCATTTGACAACAAGCTGGGACGCACACGCAGACCAAGGGCACTCGACCTATTCTGCGGCGGTGGCGGTGCCAGTGTCGGTCTATACCACGCAGGCTTTGACGTGACCGGGATGGACATAAGTCCCTCCTCTGAGTACCCGCTGCCCTTCATACATCGCGATGTATGCACCCTAAGTGCAGGAGAGCTCAGCGAGTACGAGCTCATCTGAGCCAGTCCACCATGCCAGGCATATTCAGGTGCTATCCCGGCGCCTCAACGGGCGGCACATGGCACATCTTGGAAACACCAGAATATGATACCGCTCGTCCGACGTCTGCTGCTTGCAGGCCAGGTCAAGTTTGTGATTGAGAATGTGCCAGGAGCAGCTTCCTCATTCAGACCCAATCTATCCCTTTGTGGCACGATGTTTGGCCTATCAACTTTCCGACACCGTCTGTTTGAGACACAGCCAGTGGTAGCTACCCCACCAGCACGCTGCTCGCACGCGGGCAAGGCAGTTGGACTGCTATCGCCGCACCTGTCCGCTAGCGCGAAGAAGACAATCGTGACATCAAACGCGCCACATCAGATGTACCCGGTCTATGGCCTTCCAAGCACCAGGGGCGGCATTGCTGTGTGGCAAACAGTGTTGGGAGTGCCATGGATGCCCTCGGCCGTTTCCATAGCGAATGCAGTTCTTCCCGCAATGGCGGAGTGCATAGGGCGTCTCATGCTTGAAACAATGGATATGCGCTGTGACTACCCTCTTGTGTCATGGAACTATCAGGCTTGAGTGTGGTGCACTGTATTGATGCTTAATGCCACACGGTGGACTGATTGTTAAATGTTGCATGGCACGTTCGATTGTGGTGACAGTTGTGCAGTGACAGCTGCCCGGTATTGTACACGTCCACATGCAAAAGTCTTAGCATACGATTAGCAATGCTTAACTGACTGATATGCTCCAAACTCAGAGTAGTGAGACAAGTACATGTGTCACGTGGAAGTGCAGTGAACGTTCACCCAATACTTGCCCTCTTGTACACGGGCGCTGTCCTTGTCAAACATGGGGAGCAGCTGGACAATGCCTTTTACTTGCTCCAGAGTCACGACATCGAGATGTGGACCGCCTCGACGCTTTTCCCATTCCAGAGCGATGCACTTTGTTGAGAGTATTCCTACATACGATCAGCATCGACCCTCCACACAGGAGTAGAAGGTCGTAAGGACGAGCACTAGGTCCGGACTTAGCAAGATGGCATCGTCGGACCAGACTCCGGACTCCAGACTGGAGCCTTACTAACTGCTTCGTATCTCCGCGTATACTTACTCATATCAGGCGTGTGAGAGCTTGTTGAAAAGCTCTGGTTGTAAGGAAGACAACACAGCTTAGAGCGCGTCAAACGGCTGAGTATAGCTTACGCAGTGCTTGCAAACGTAGACGTGTGTGTAACTGGCTGGTATAAGAACCAGCGGACAACTTGTAATAGATGAATGTGATGTGACTTGTGTATGCTCTGGTGGCGGTAGCTCTGTCCCTGTGTGTATCCATGCTTGCCTCCGCTACATGTGCATGCTAGTCCTTCAACACACTTTGTGTCGCTTGTCACATCCAGCTTCGTGTACCAGCGGACAAACACGACCTCCTTCCACACGCGCTCGCCGCTACCACCCCACACAACCACGCGCAGAAAAAGGAGTGCCTGAGCCCACCACGTCACGTTCACACCGTCCTCATCACCTTCCAACTCAAGTGTAGAGAACCAAGGCCGCCCATGGAACATCCCAGTTTTGCGCGCCATGCTGACTCCTGATGTCATGTACACCGCTGCGCCTCCGTTCACCACGCGAACAGCACGCCACCCGTCGGCCAACTCCAGTTGTTCCCTCCTCAACCAGCTGTCCAGGGCGGTAGGCAGCTTGTCGACGAATGGATTCTTTAAGGCGACTTGGCGGCTACGCGCAGATCCGCTCCAGTACGGGCTGGACTCCCTCCTTGTCAGCACATCCATCCATAGCAACTTGTCCGTCTTCTCCATGACATTACAGCACTGCTGCCGCGCCTGCGCCATGACCGAGCGCATCTCGGGATCCACGACCATGCCATCCTCTCTCACATATTCCGCACAGCTCCATGCCTTCAGGATACGCGCCTGGTAGTCCCGGTTGTTGCCACCACGCGCCCACCGTTTGATATTTTGGGCGTGCGTCTGCTCCATGCGGTTGGCGCTGAACCAATCTGGGTGTCCACTGCTGACAATTGCCGGCCCAAATTGAGTCAGCTGATGCATCTTCTCGATCTTCCAACCTGACTTCTGTGCAGAATCTGACGACAATAGCGGATGCAACACTGCAGCTTTGAAGGCAGCAAGCTCGTTGTCGGCTGTGGTCAGGGTCTCTCTTGTGTGTTCATGCGCCTTGAGCAACTTCTTGTTCCACTGGGCAAGCGATGCGACAGCAATGGTGAAGAGATCGTTGCCCTCACTGTCGAGCAGCAAACCGTCTGCGACTGGCAGCAGCTGCAACACCGCCACTTTCTCCACCACCTGAAAGGAGTGGTTGGACAGGAAGAAATCTACTGTGCTTGTGGGTGCCTTGCAATGCGAAACCCGCAGAGTCGCCTTGCATGCATTCAGCCTGTGCACATCTGCTTGTGAGCACGTGTCGTTGGCTTTTGTGTTCAACACAAAAGCAACACCAAAGATGTGCCTGGCCTGCAAAATCTGTTTCGTGGATGGACGCATTTGTTCCTTCGCGGCGTCGTACACAGCAGCAAACAGGTGGTCAATGATGCCTCCCAGCACATGCATTGCGTCAGGGGCAAGACGAGAGTAGCAGTCAGCTCCCGGCACCCGCGACTGTTGCCAACCCCACAGTGCATTCTGTTACCAAACCACATGGCCTGGTTTCACGGAAAGCCATTCATCCTCATGAATGCCGATAATTTGACCATTACCTCCTCGACATGCATGGAGTGCTGCTCTTTGAAAGCCTTGGCTGTCTGGCGTGCATTCCAGACACCGCTATGCAGGTCCGCTCCTTCTGACGTATTGCTGGTGTGTAGAAGGCCTCGGTTCTCAATTCCCGGTCCTCATCCATCTCCAATAGATCTAATTTGGTGACAAGACAAACATCGCAAGGATGTCGTGTTTAGTTGCCCGACACAGTGCGTGCGAGTGTGGCAGTCTCCTACAACACGACAAACTTAGATGTTTTATTGACAACATCCTCCATGCACTATTTGCTGGCAGGCTGCATCCGGTTACAACCATGCATGCCCACTACCTGCAAGTCGCTGATGAAGTTGGCAAGCGCGGGAAACACACGACGCTCGATGCCATTCGGGTCGATGAGCAGCAATCCTTCCCAACTCGCCCGCTTCACATCCCCTAACACTACATTCAAAGCGTTATGAAAAATCTCACGTTTTTAAATGGAGAACAATTCCTTGCCCTGCGCCCAGGTGGGATGCTCGGCCATCGCGTGAACCACCGGCAGAAGCGCCATCATAACAACCCCCATGTTGCTAGCATACATGTCCCCTGTAGTTGGCAAGTGATGCCATCAGAGGGTAGCCAGAGCGCTTGCCCGCGCTGTCCAGCGTGGTCTTGTCACTGTACAGAATGGCAGGCGCCAAGTAGGACGCTTCCCCCACCTCTCTCCTCAAATCCACCTCCACATCCTTCCATCAATCGCCCGTGGAAGGATGGCCAAAGCTGTGCTCGTCATCAGTGTACTGGAGATGGAAGCCATTGGCGGCATGTGGATTGCCATACAACCGCGCGAGCCATACCTGCTCCGACCAAGAGCATTACTTACTATGCTGGCCTCAGAATAGATACTGCATCGATACTGCATTAGGTACTGCATTTCACAGACCTTGGCCGGCATATATGTGACGCAGATGTCCTGATCCTCAGGGTCTCCAGGCTTGCGCAGGTCAGCCGTCACGTAGTTCTGATACGGCAGCACACTCGCATGTGCATATGTGACATGGCTCTGATGGTTGAAGCACATGCACCGCACACCGTGCACACACCTCAGACTGAGAGAAAGCAATCGCGGTCCGGAGGTAGCTGGTTACATGCACACCGGTCTCCCACTGGAGCTCTTCCGTCCGGCAGTGTGCATTTCGGATGCACTTGATGATCCGCCCCATGTCGGAGGCCGACAGGCCTTGGCTGTTGTTGCACTGCACGAATGCCACTGCAAGAGCATGCTCCGAGCCATACCACCTAGATTCCGACGCGTGCGAAGGGACGCCTCCACTTCCATGTTGGCGTGCCACAGGTTTCTTATGCACACGCACACATCGAAAGCCCTCGTTCACTTCCTCCTCCTCCTGTTGCTGCTGTGCGTGTGTCTCCTGGAGGAATCCTTCAGCATCAAGCATGTTTGCATCCTGGATCGAACTCCCCGGTTCAACATGACCCGCATCGTACTGTAATGGACGCTGGCCGACATACAGCTTGATCTGCTTGCACACCCTGCTGCTAATAATGTGCATGTAGACCGAGCTGCGTGTGGCGAAGCGCATGTGGCAATACGGACAAAGGACTCCCATATCTCACTACTAACGTCGACACAGGTGTCGCCAATGTAACCTGCATCATATCCAGCAACACGCACACCCGCCGCCGCCGCCGCCACCGCCGCCGCCACCGCCACCGCTACCGCTACCCTTGCATGCCAGAGGCGGGAAACTTGGCCGCCAGTCACTGGCTCCGTCGTACCATTATAATGGTACGAACGAGCCATTGCACGTCCAGGGTGAGTCTCTGGATATTTTTATATACATATATATTCTGATTGAACCGTTTCAATGGTACGAAGATGCCTTTGCCAAAAGGTATAGGCATTGTACAAAGGTACCATTGAAATGGTACCTTTGTACAATGGCAATGGCAGTTCGTACTATTGACAACTCTGGCAATGTCAGTCCCCCTGCGCATGAAAACACCATTGATAGCTCCGCCAAGCTGTGCCCTTACAGGGGCGTGATGCCGAGGATATGTGGCGTTTGGAGGATCGTTGGCGGCACTGCCAGGGGCGTAGTGGGCATTGTGGTCGAGGTCCGGGATGAATTCCATGTTTGCACAGTGCGGGCAGGGGGTCGGAGGGGTGTCCTCGATGTCAAACCCCACCAAGACTACCAAGGGCACATCCAAGGACAACAGTGACTCGGGCGATATCTTACAGGGCTCCCCCTCCGAGTGGGCAAAGGCACACCACAATACTGCCTTTAAGAAAATCCGACCCACCAGCAGCTGCGACCACGGCGACATGATTAAAGGGACCAAACAAGATTGGCATAACCAAGGTGGGTTACGATGCACTGTCAATGCCACATGCTAGGGTTCTTTTATCTTGCACATGCACAGCCTCAAGTTTCTTGCACTTGACATACATTGTCAATACCACATGCACACCCTCATGCACAACCTCCAGTGTCATGCACATGAACAGCATGACCAATCTCGCAAATGCACAGCCTATTTCTATTTGCGGGAGCTCACAAATCGCAAAATAGAAGCTGCGGAGTACCACGAACGGGTAATCCATGACCTAGTTTAATGTTTCCAGCGGTATTTAAGCAGTATGCTTGCAGATTGCCATGTTGGTTAGAGTGAACCGAGAGCAGCGCGGCAGGCTGACTGTCTGCCTGGCGGAGTGCAACAAAGCGGAAGACGAGGTAAGCGTGTGTATGCTGATGGGCTAGTCCTCTGGCAGCACGCCACTCTTACAGCATTACCAAATGCAGGCGGTCACTCATAAAGCAACCATCAAGCGCATGCGCGTGCACGGCGAGGCGCTAACATTCACGCTGAAGGACGAAGTAGCCGCTATACTGTCAGCGAGCGAGGCAGCGGATGAAGATGACTCCGGCGTTGAAGACTCGTCGGAGGAGGAACATGAGGAGGGGGTTTGAGGAGGAGTTCTGAGGCAGGCACCACGGGTTGACAAGCTGCGCATGAGTCCGACAGCTAGACTCAATGTTATAGGGTAGTTTCATGCGCAAGTCGGCTGCTCGGTTGCAAGTGGACATACTCTCCACCACTGCCGGTACATTGTATATATTGTGGGCTTTTAGGTGCAAGACCAAACAATCAGTCCAAGGTTTGTACCAGCTGCATGGCATGTTAGTGTTGGCTTACGGCAAGAAGTGCCAACTTTTGTCAAACGGCAAGGGTCACATATTAACAGCAGTGTAACGGCAAAGAAACTGCCGGCTATTGCTGTCAGCTGTCCGTAACTACCGGCTAACGGCCGTTCGTGCATATCGACCAAAGGGTAACTGGTTGACAACTCTCGGCCGGTTAGTACCACTGACAACCACTTTCGGCCCGCGGCCGTCTGCATCAGTCCACGTAAGCCAACGGCAAACCCAACAGTCCAAAAGTAATATTTCAGGCAGCGACAGGCAGGCTCAGGCAGGCTCAGACACAAGTCAGTCCCTCAGTCCTTAGTCGGTCACCGTGTAAAATTTGCGACGATGCCTTGCGGGCTGCATCATGCGATCAGTCGTATTACACATTATAAATGAGGTCTACTACAAAGTTTACTTTGCATACAGGTCGCACCTGTTGCCTCGCGGCAAAAAGTGCAACCTAACTGCCGCCAACTGACCGAGGCTATGTCTCGGTCAGTTGAAGCAAAAGGTGCGCGCCGTAAACTGCAGCTAACTGATCAAGACTATTTCGCGGTCAGTTGGAGGAAAAGGTGTGCGACTTCACTGCGGCCAACTCACCGAGGCTATTTTGCGGCTACTTGAAGCAAAAGGTGCGCGACATAATTGCGGCCAACTACGACCAAGGCTATTTCTGGGTCATTTGAAGCAAAACGTGCGCGATTTAACAGTTGCCAATTGATCGAGGCTAGGTTTCGGTCAGTTGGAGCAAAAGGTGCGCGACTTAACTGCGGCCAATTGGCGACCGCTTTTACACCTCTCTATTCACCACACCGGCTGCATTTAGATACTATGTACAACACAGTTGTGAGACAAGTGTGGCAAGCTGACTGTATTGAACAGCTTCATGCATACTCACACTTTTTGAGATTTGTTTTTCCGTCGCCGAGCAGCTGAGCTACCCTCTAGCTTGTCGCTGATGTGAGTAACCGGAGAAGGAGTAGCAACAGGTGCTGGAGAAAGAGGAACAGCAACAACATATGAAGCAACATAAATAGGAGGAAGATGAGTTGCGCCGCCATTACCATCATTCATTGCTAACCACACCGTTGGCGCCACCACCGCCGCAACTTAACTGCTAAATATATACTTACCTCAAAAGTGCAACCTAACTGCCGCCAACTGACCGAGGCTACGTCTCGGTCAGTTGAAGCAAAAGGTGCGCGCCGTAAACTGCAGCTAACTGATCAAGACTATTTCGCGGTCAGTTGGAGGAAAAGGTGTGCGACTTCACTGCGGCCAACTCACCGAGGCTATTTTGCGGCTACTTGAAGCAAAAGGTGCGCGACATAATTGCGGCCAACTACGACCAAGGCTATTTCTGGGTCATTTGAAGCAAAACGTGCGCGATTTAACAGTTGCCAATTGATCGAGGCTAGGTTTCGGTCAGTTGGAGCAAAAGGTGCGCGACTTAACTGCGGCCAATTGGCGACCGCTTTTACACCTCTCTATTCACCACACCGGCTGCATTTAGATACTATGTACAACACAGTTGTGAGACAAGTGTGGCAAGCTGACTGTATTGAACAGCTTCATGCATACTCACACTTTTTGAGATTTGTTTTTCCGTCGCCGAGCAGCTGAGCTACCCTCTAGCTTGTCGCTGATGTGAGTAACCGGAGAAGGAGTAGCAACAGGTGCTGGAGAAAGAGGAACAGCAACAACATATGAAGCAACATAAATAGGAGGAAGATGAGTTGCGCCGCCATTACCATCATTCATTGCTAACCACACCGTTGGCGCCACCACCGCCGCAACTTAACTGCTAAATATATACTTACCTCAAAAGTGCAACCTAACTGCCGCCAACTGACCGAGGCTACGTCTCGGTCAGTTGAAGCAAAAGGTGCGCGCCGTAAACTGCAGCTAACTGATCAAGACTATTTCGCGGTCAGTTGGAGGAAAAGGTGTGCGACTTCACTGCGGCCAACTCACCGAGGCTATTTTGCGGCTACTTGAAGCAAAAGGTGCGCGACATAATTGCGGCCAACTACGACCAAGGCTATTTCTGGGTCATTTGAAGCAAAACGTGCGCGATTTAACAGTTGCCAATTGATCGAGGCTAGGTTTCGGTCAGTTGGAGCAAAAGGTGCGCGACTTAACTGCGGCCAATTGGCGACCGCTTTTACACCTCTCTATTCACCACACCGGCTGCATTTAGATACTATGTACAACACAGTTGTGAGACAAGTGTGGCAAGCTGACTGTATTGAACAGCTTCATGCATACTCACACTTTTTGAGATTTGTTTTTCCGTCGCCGAGCAGCTGAGCTACCCTCTAGCTTGTCGCTGATGTGAGTAACCGGAGAAGGAGTAGCAACAGGTGCTGGAGAAAGAGGAACAGCAACAACATATGAAGCAACATAAATAGGAGGAAGATGAGTTGCGCCGCCATTACCATCATTCATTGCTAACCACACCGTTGGCGCCACCACCGCCGCAACTTAACTGCTAAATATATACTTACCTCAAGGCAGGAGCATTACAAGCCAGGTCAGCTTCATCCGAATCTAATTCTTATCCATAACACGTATGTCTAACAGCAAATAACGTATTTGAGTCTAAATTACGAATCCAGCAACATTAGACAACACTGGTTACTCTTGCATAACGCTAATGATTAAAATGTGCCAAAGGTAGCAGATTGAGTTATCGTCTGAGTCCAATATGGTATGAAATGAGATGTCTCCTAGTCAGACTAGGTAACCTATAACCTTAACTAGTATTGCGAGACTTTTTACCAGCATGTGCTAGGCACGACTAGACATGCTACATCAATAACAGATCATGACGCCAGACATAAAGTCTACTTTTATGTAATCTTGGTAGACTCTGCTAGGGTATCTACCAGACCCTTGTCCACCATAATATGTCCTCACTGGATGCCAGACAGAGGTTCCATTTTGCGAAGTGCATTTTGATTGGCTGAGCTAGGTGTTGCATTGTGACAAAATGCTTCTGCACAACCCAGGACATGCTTACTAGCAACTTTTCAGCTTGCTACCACAGTCAGAATGAGTGCTGTCAATGGCTTTGGCTACCATAGCACGGTGACCACACAGTGGCATTGAAGGCTGATTTTGCACATGTGGTCTACTGCAGCGCAACAACATGTGTTTGGCTAAGCTGTCTACTTACAGCGCCTAAAAAACAACAAGACTGCATGCCTGTTCAGATTGCCATCTTGAATAAAGTTGATGACATGCATACCTTAAGCTTGCAACTGGGTGCCAGTGCCCCAAGTCAACTGGCAGCAGCTGCTTACACTGATTGGACCACGGACCCACCAGACCATCCTTCACTTCCCAAAATTTAGCCGTTCGTAGCTGGTCAGAAGTGCTAAAATTACTTTAACTGTAAGAAATAAACTGGATGAATCGGTAATTCGGTGCTCACCGCCAATGCTACCAACGTCGATGATTGCCCCATGCATCTTGATTGCGCACTTGAAAGCACGCATTGCATACGCAGAGGCAACACACACCCATGCAGTGACATGTGAGTTCGTATACTATGTGAAGCATGGACTACAACAACTTGCACCGTCACAATGCTGTGGTCGTTATTGTGAGCAAATGCAACCGATGAATTGCCGTTAAGCTTGCGCGATCACTGCCGTACACTACTCTGTGTTGTGTACAGCAGCTCACAATGCACTGTCTCATGTTGCACGAAGACGGATGCAGCCGAAACTGATTGAGGCACCTACACCACTCACCCACGACCAGCCACACACAAATGCAGAATGGCAATTGACACATGTAAATCGGACGATGACTAAATGTGCAAGGACAACCAATAACTGCTACGGCGTGCAGCACACAGAGACGCTTAATTACAGTTCTGCTTATGCCCAACGGGGGCATAACAACAACGTTTAAGTTATCAGTCAATTGGTAATCCATTGTTATCCAGTTACGCCGTCGGCGTGACTTCATATATCGTCAAATATCGAGCCGCAAATTCCTCAAACAACAAGACATTACCAACAAGCAGCGGCGGTCCAAGGCATCATGTTTGCAATCAATGTAAAGCTTAATGCGATGTATTAAGTGCGTCATAAAACGTCATCAACGCCAAGAAGAACAAAATAATTATGTGCATAAGCCTGTTAGCCTGCAATTGATCAACATACTGTAATCATCGAAACGCTTTCAAACTACAATACCTGTTTTCACCCTTAAAGGCAAACTTGATGAGAGATTATGTTTCGCGTTTACATGTATGTATAAATACGCTGCACGATGCGCATACGTGGCATAAATTATGCATATTACAACACAAAAAGGAAATCATATAATAAACATATGAAACAAGATGAGCACAATTAACATTGATAACATTGATTTCAATGCATTCTATAATCATTTTGTTGTATTTGTGTTCAATACATGCTGTTGCATAGTAAATGAATTAATGTGAGATCCTTCAAGACCTATTTACATTGTTATCATATGTGCATGTGCATATGGCAACACATAGATGACTCGCTGTAATATAGCTATGATTTATATATTTAAAGCGCATACGCATATATACTATTATGTGTATTGCTACTTGAATATTGATTATATAAACAAGATAAACAAATTTATCGTTTATGAAACAATATTGCTTTTATTGATGCAATCATAAATGCATTTGCATGATCTGAATGCAATATTCATTGATAAGCGCTTGTTTATGTTGTTATTATTATTATGTTGCAAGGCTTGCAATTACGTATGCTTTATTATAACATAAGCTTTCATGGTCCCCCGCCCTGCTTGCAGCTTTATCTTTACAAAAACGGCTTGGATTGGGGGTGGAGGTGGGGTAATGGAGTGCGTTATGTATACAATTATGCTGCTGCTTTGGGTGCTTGCATTGTGCAATGTTCAAACGCTTTGAAGTATGCAACATGTGATAATATAACACGTTTCACACTTGTGATGCTTACTATGCAGACAGTCGTGAGTGTGCATTGTTGTTGTAGTCATCATGCCCAATTGTATAGGCCCCCCCCCCCCTGCCCCCTTATAATAATTGCAGCCCCCCACCCCTGATTACTAAGAGGGCTTGAGTCGAGGGTGATGACGGGGTGGGTGGGTGTACTATACATAATAATTATATATGCCGCTACTTCGAGAGCATGCATTGTGCATTTTTCAGCTTGCATTATCATTTATCATTACATTGCATTACGCACGTAAACTGAGCATACAATTTGTTGCAAACTTTGCAAGAAAACATATGCATCATCGTATTGCAAAATTTGTAGAAATCTATAACGCACAACTACAAAGCTTGTATAGATCGTATAATCATTCCAATATAGTATGCATGCTTGGTTAACACGTCGCACACTTTGTATGATATAACTATGCAAACATGTATGAGTAAGCATTATTTATGGTATGGTTGTATTCGCCATATTGTTATAACTGCAGCCTCATACCCCTTTTCATCAAAGGGGCTTGACTCCGAGAAAAAGTTGGGGGGGGGGGGGGGGGGNATAAGATGCCGCCAATTTAAATCACCCAAAGTTCACAACGCAAGCCGCTTTTATTGTGCACTTTATCGGACACCTTGATGCAATACAAGCCCCTGTCATAAAAAAGGGGGAGGATTATGAAAAAGGGGGGCTTTTATACGGGTAAATACGGTATCAGTGCACACAATAATACACGCACTGAGGACTTTATGCTTTCAGACACTGGTGGGCGCATGCATTAGGGTTTCCATTCCTACCAGCACGTTAACAGCAGCTTAGCGCCTAAACACCGTGACGGCGCCGCGCCATACCCGGAGTGTCGCGCGCACAGGAGCGCAGACAGTGTTTGGCGGTCGGGGCCGCGGTCTCGTACGGGGGGGCCTTTTCGTCATTTTTGTCGTCGTCACCTCTTGCTCCAATTGGCCGATCGACCCACGTGGGCCAATCGGCCGGAGAATGAGTTGTTTTTCGCTCTGTCGAGCGAGAGCGAGAAAGAGATGGGCGCCTATGGCTCCGTAAGGCCCCGGAGTGAAAAAAAATGCCGGCCCGTAATGGAGAGTTCACTGCAGAACTTTTACCGCTCATTGCCGACGGGCACTGGCTAACGTAACACAGCATGACACGTAGATTGCCGGGAGTACTTTCAAGCTTATTATTATCCGCAGCTGTCAGTGGTGCAAATTGTACACAATCCAGAGACATTGTCAGTCAGGCTGGCATCCAAACCTACGTCGATGCTTAACCGGTAGGCACCTGATCTTACAGTTATCATTGCAACCCAGAACCGGTGCGGCGCCGGCGACTGCAAATTCACCATACATAGCATGCAATAAGCAGACACTTTGAGCTACAGTCTACTCTCCTGATAAGTATACACTTGGTCTTTGGAAAACATATACTTATAGAGCATATATGTTTACCTCCATATAAGTATACAATATGTTTACATGTGTATAAGTATATATTATGCATATAAGCAGAGCAATCGCATAATCAGCATCGTCTTTGCTATAAGTAGTATATGTATGCTTATAGTTAATGCACACTGCAATGGGAGGTTTCAAGCAAGTTCATGCACACCAACATGCTGCGTGTAAGTGCCCGACAACATGTGTGTCCTACTTTTGTGATGCGGATATCATCATTAGCGCAAGCAAACACAATAATGTATATGTATTATGCGGCAACTACTATAGTCCTCCTCATTTACATCTTCTACGCGCGGATGAACAAATGAGTGAATAATGCTCTGTGTAACACTAGACACACCGAAAACGTGAAGATGCGTCAACTTGTTTTCCAACTTCCTAAGCGCCATCTGCTCCATTTGATTGAAGTCTTTAGAAGCTTCGATGATAAAAGCGTCAAGTGCATCCACATGTTGCATCGCTTCTCTCAATGTCGGCGCATGAGGGGGCTGATTGTCAGGGTCATCTGTGCATGCTAGTCTTAGCGACATGTACAACCGCTATCATGCAATTGCATATAGTGCAGGCACCACACCGTCACTTACCTTCCTCATCTTCTTCCTCATCGGACGATGGCCCGAGACCAACAGATGCCAGTATTTCAGCATCCGTTGCTGTTGCCTCCGTGGGCAATGTCTCATCCGTGTCCACAAAGTCCTCGGCGCTGATTGTGTCTGATGCTGGAAGCTTCATCCGCGCCATGAGTTGCTGCAAATCATCTAACTCTGAGTTGTAGTCCTTCGCGCAGTAGCAATGCAAGTTACCAATGTTGGCACAAGCATTGTTCTAGCAATAACCACCAACTCAGCATACATACCTTGGCGTCAATGACGCGATGAACGGATGGGGCGTTGAGGTTGTCCTTGATTGCATCAGCACACCAATCGGCAGGAATAACCTTGCTCTTGCGCCAGCAATTGCGTATGGTAGAAGGAGTGAGCTCCATCCAAGCTTCACGGCTCCACATGACGGCGTCGCGCACATCCACTTTGGTTTTGCTGAGGTCGGAAGTGGGGTTGGCGTCAAACTCTGCAAGCATGTGCGCAACCAACTTCTTCTTGTACCTGCGTAGCAATGCGTAAGACTTGAACATATCCTCACAAAGTAACGTGCTTTGCTCACATGATGTCAAACCTTACCTCATCTTGAATGCAGCAATTATGCCCGCATCCAAGGGTTGAATGACTGATGTTGTGTTTGGAGGCAAGAACACAACGGTCAGGTGAGACATAATGAGAGACTTGAAGCTGCCTTTTGTCCCCGACTTGGCTTGCGCAGATGTGCGTTGCTGCGTTGTCCATGAGCACCAGCACTTGTCGATTGGCACGGCGCATATCCTCATTGAACGCACATAACCACCGTGTAAACACCTGCATGCCATTGCTGAAAATCAGCACAGTTCAGACATGTGCGCGCGCATACGCGCACGCGCGTGCATACACGCACACGCGCGCATGCACGCAGATCAGATGCATGACCATAATTGAATGCACATAACCACCACGCAAACACCTGCATGCCATTGAACTGGAACTCAGCACATCGCACGCGCCCGCGCACGCATGCGCGCGCGTGCGTGCGCGTGCGCGTGCGCGTGCACGCAGATCAGATTAGATAGATGACCATAATTGAATGCATACAACCACCTGCATGCCATTGAACTGGAATTCAGCACATCACACGTGCACGCGCACGCGCACGCATGCGGGCGCGTGCACGCAGATCAGATACATGACCATAATTGAATGCACACAACCACCATGCAAACACCTGCATGCCTGATTGAACTGGAATTCAGCACATCACACACATACGCGCACGCGTGCAGATTAGATGCATGTCCTTGAAGTGAATGCACACAACCACCATGTAAGTACCTGCTTGTTATGATGATCAGCACAGCTCACACATACATACATGCGCACGTATGTGTAAGCTGATTTGCGTGCATGCGTACGTGCGCGCGCGTGCGTGCGTGCGTGCGTGCGCGTGCAGATTAGCACACCATGTACACAAGCACAGCATGCAGTGTCATGAAGATCAGCACAGCTCACACATACATACGCGCATGTATGTGTGAGCTGATCTGCGTGCGCGTGGGCGTGCGCATGCATGCGTGCGTGCGCGTGCGTGCAGACCAGCACACCATGTACGCACGCATGCAATCAATCAGTGAGTGCACGCCAATCAGTTGCATGACAACGCACCTGGTGTGTCATCCACGCCGTTGAGTTGTACTCATAATTCACTCCAACTCGGTGAGGCTGCCAAGTTTACCAAAGCATCTTGGCTGCTTGGACTTGCCAATGAAAAGCAAAGGACGCTTCTCCGTGCCGCTTGCATTTGTGCACAAGACAACAGTGCATCGATCCTTGTGCTTTTTCATTCTGTAACAAACAACACAATTAAGCTATGCTCATTGGCTTGGCTGTGCAGCTGCAGTGCACTGAGCTTTCTTACCCACGAGCGTCCAAGGCTGCAACTGCAAGCGTGCGACTTGGGCGTGCGCGGTAGAACAAACCCGATTCGTCCATGTTGAAAGTATCGTCGTGGTCATACTCTTTCAGGAGGAGAGGCAGCTCCGTCATTGCCAAGCGCACACCATCCATGTCAGCATCTCCTGCCTCTCCATGCAATGCATAAGCCTTGATGCCGTGACGCTTTTTGAAACCATCAAGCGAGCCCGAAGAATATGAGAAGCTTGATGCAATGTCTATACCAGCGGCATCCGTAAAGGCTCGTGCTTTGGCAATTAAGACCTCGTCAGTTAGTGTGGCCTTGCGCAACCGAGCTTGCCCAAACCATGCATACAATGCTGCTTCTAATTCAAGATAATGTGTTTGCCTAACCTTCTTGAACACTACACCACGCTCACCAGCCTGAGCTATAACCTCGACCATCTTATCCTTTGAACGCAAAATTCTAGAGAGTACTGGCTGGCTGAGTGTCAGCCGTAACTTGTCGTTGATCATGAGTAGCAGGTCGCTCTGCTTTTTGCCAGGGTGTGCGTCAACCAATGCAATAACTGCTTGCTTCTTATTGACAGTGTATGCTCGACGCTTGATGCCCTTGCTGCACGCATACACTGAAAATTATTACCTCACACCTGTAGAATGTCACACTTGTAATCATGTTGATGCACAACTTACTTCGGCCTCCTCCACCACGCCCGCCGCGCTTGGCTGCGGCACCTCGTGCAGGCGCAGCGCTACTAGCACCAGCACCATCGCCTGCATCAAACTGCGCCTCAGCCGAACCATGGCTGAAGTCACTGTCGTCCTCCATGTCCATGTTCATGTTCATGGAGGGTAATGATGCACCATCGCCGCCGCCGCCCCCGCCTGCGCCTACGCCTGCGCCTCCCCCAAGGCGGCCGCCCAGCGGCGGCGCATTCCCGCCGCTTGACGCTGGCTGGCGTGCGCAGCGACGTCATGCAGCAGCGTCACGCAGCGGTCTTGTGACGCTGTCACAAAATCGCTGCGTGACGCTGCGACGTCGACAGTACACTTCCTTATAAGTATGTTCCCTGCTAAAACTTGTAAGATTTTCGCCAAATTTGAATATGTTTATGTGGATATAAGTATTACTTATAACCAACAACATTTGCCAAGGAAACCATCGGTTCCCTAAGAATTTATGTTTATAGGGCATTTATACTTACAAAGACGATACTTATAGCCCGAGTAGACTGTACGTGACAATTTGGTCTAAACCGTTACTGGCTTGAACATTTTCGGTTGCTGTCAGGGCATGGCCTCAGTCGTTGGCGCCATTATTGCGGCCAATGAATGACCGGACCTGTATCGGTCTCGATGTCCACGAAGAATCCACAATGGTCCAACCTTGCCGCGGATTGCGCCCCAATTTTGCGCCTCGGTGTTGTACAGGACGTATATATAGTACACGTATATAAGTACAGCACGTCATATGTCACCTTTTAGCGCTGCACAGCATCAAGCGGGTCGTCCTAAAACGCGTCCGTCGTTTTAACTATTAAATCTTGGCACTAAATGTCGAGTTGATGCTGAGCTTGCAGTTCTTCCAGGGAAGGTGTGGCGTTAGTGGCGTTAATGGCGGCAAGTTCTTATGTCGCGGGGTCAGGGGCGGCGTGGGTGGCATTGGCTTCTCTCTCTACTGCCGCCTCCAACTTAGCAGGGTGGGTCTGAGTGGCGGCGACCATATGGAGGGAGAACGTGCTATGGTGCTGAGCGGCTGCGACGGCATGCTGCTGGTTTGGTACTGGCGCTCAGCTAAGGGCATCAACATCTAGGTGCGTCTTGCTAGGCTTGTGTTTGATGGTGAACTAAGCCTGTAGCGCCATTACCCAACATGCATGCCTTTTCAATAGATCTTTTGCTTTCATGAAGCTTAGTAGCGGTTGATGATCTGCCTCCACTACCACCTCTGCTCCCCATAGATAGCAATGAAATCTCTTGAATGCTCATAATACTGCAAGCAGTTCCTTGTTTATGGACGAGTACCTCTGCTCTGTTGGTGTCAGTGCTCTGTTGAGGTAGTGCAATGGCTGCTGATGACCCTCATGTTCTTTGCATAGGACAGCTCCCAACCTCATGTCTGAAGCATTGATGCGCAACACAACGGGTTTGGTAAAGTCTAAGTGTGTAAGCACAGGTGGGTCCATCAATGCCTGTTTCAGAGCTATAAATGCTGCTTCTTCAGCCGTTGCCCAAGTGTACTTGACATGATATGCATTGTTGCGAAGGTTGTGGCGGAGGGGTGCTGTTTTTATTGCTATATCAGGTATAAAACGCATGTAAAAGCCGCACATTGCCGGGAAGCGCATCAGAGCATTCAAACATTTTCGGCTTACTGTTGGATTGCAGTTGTATTCTCTTGATCTGCACTGACTGCGTTGGCTGACACAATGTGACTCAGAAACTATAGAGTTGTCATCCTAACAAAGAATTGCTCTATCCGTGCTTTCAAGTTGTACTTCTTCAGTCTATCCACCACCTCCCTTACGTGCTGCATGTGCGTCTTCCAATTGGGTGAGTGGACGATGATGTCATCTATGTATGCCATTGCGTCAAAACGGCCCATGAGCACGTCATTCATGAACCACTAAACCATTGTTGGTGCATTGCACGAGACGAAAGGCATCACAAGAAACTCATAGTGTCCTCTGTTCGTCCGGAATGCTGTTTTCTCAATGTCGTCCGGATGCACTCTGATCTGCCTGAGGTAAGATAGTATTTTTGTGAAGTAGCGCGCTCCTTCTAGCTGGAGGGGGGG
>RHPI01000330.1:3215-29669 GCA_009103225.1 Chlorokybus atmophyticus
TGCGCATCTGGGCTTTTTGGGTCTCGGGGTCCATTAGGGCGTCGATGTGCCTGATTGAATCGGTTACAATAGGCGAGATGAGTACGTGTGTATGGAGGCTGAGTAAGAAGGCAGTGTTGCATAGCAGACATGGTGGTGAGGGACCCAACTCACTTGCGCTTGTTGCTGTTAAACAGTGTCCACTTGTACTCCTTCTCAAGGACATGCTTGATCTTGGTGACGTTCTCAGACCGGACCTGCGTAGCTTTCTTCAGGGCGACACTCCAGTGGAAGGGGCACTCCTTGGGAGTCCAGTACACCTCATAGAACTTGGCCGCATCGGCCTCGTCGTCATGGTCGAAGCCAACTACCTGTCACGGGCAGGTTGGTCAGTGTCACGGTGCAAGTGCGGTCATGAAGCGTTCACAGCACCTGACACATGACGTTACGAATAGTGTCCTCCTTGGGATAAACGTGGCTCTCTACCCAGTGGCCGTTTATGATTTCAACGACGGCATCTCGCAAATGCTGTCCACAGAAGAACAATCCGTTACACATATACACACAGTGTCACAGTGTCACACAGTGCTTACCTCGTTGCCAATCTTCCACTTGCTTGGGGAAGGGTTCTTGACGGCCGAGGTTGCCACGTCACGGCCAAATGCGTTTGGGTTGGGGGTTCAAATCGACCCTCTGCAAGCACAACCACATGAGTCATGCTGCCAGCCATGAAAGATGCAACCCTCACAGTTGCAAAAGAAGAACAACGTGCACAGTGTATCCAGAACGCATGCGGTGAGTCCCTGTGCTAGTCATGATAGAAGCAAGCATCCAAGTTGGAAGTTGAGCACGAAGCAACGTGCACAGTGCATCAAGAACGCATGCAGTCTAGCTTGCCCTTGCGACTGCGGTGTCAGGTGGAGTTGTTGTGATGTGCTGGGCGTTAGCGCGGGGTCTTGCTACGATTGGTTGGCGACGGTTGCCTGGTTGAATACTGGGGGCATTGTGGACAACTGGCGCCGACCTCCACGACGAGGTGCACTTACGGATGGACCACCAGGCATCTCTCCAACTGATAGTCGGGTGCCGCCTGTTTAGCTGTAAGTGGCGCTGCCGCCTCCAACGCTGCCGCCGCCGGTTGGCCCGCCCAAATGTATGAGGCGCGAAAACGAAAATGAGGCGGTTTTAAACGTCTAGAGTCCCGCACTAGAGTCGCACTCGTAGTGCGTCCTTGCTCCTATGGTTGATGGTACGACTTATGCATTTGTGCCATGCATGCTTCGTACAACGATTGTTACCAATGGTTGTGTCGTAACATTTATGGTACGACAGAGGCATCTCTCGTCCAACCCCAGCGATTGCCGTACAATGGCTCTGTCGTACCATCCATGGTACGACAGAGGCATTGCTCGATCAGCCTAAATGGGAGTTAGCATGCACTCACCCAAACACGCTTCATTGATGGCCGAATGATGGCACAGGGGCACCAGGTCGATGACGGGTCGAATGTCAGGCTTGATGGGCCTGGGTTCGACTATGAGGCGGAGGACCAGGAGTCGGAGGAGGCGGCGGCGGCGGCGGCGGCGTGGCACATCTTGCAAGAAGTTGTGGTCGCAAGAGTTCAAGCAGCGAAGCCAGCTACTACCGGTCGCCACGTCATGGATTATGGCAGGCGTCAGCAATGGGGCTGTCCAACATGCATCACCAACATTGGACAAACCAGCAGGCAAGCCATTAAAGACCATCTTCACACAGAGAGCTGCTTGGTGGCTCGCTTTCTGCAACAGGGAGTGGATCAGGAGCTGCAGTCCTTGGAGCCCCTTGTCAGAACCATGCGGGACCAATTGCGGCTGTGGGAACAAGCACAAAGGAATGCAGAGGTACGCTCAACAGTCACATGCATTTCCTTGCAAGAGCAATTTGTTTTTTAGCGCAGTCCATGTGATATATGTAGCGTGGCTGCGGGCCTCCACTATTCACTCATACCCACCCTACAGTCAAGCCGACATTGCTGAAGCAAGAGCAGATAGACAGAGCTGGGCGGCGGTATGTTGTTGCCAATCTCGCTGTGCATGTTGACTGCAATGTCGGCTCCAATGCATGCCTACCTTTGCATGCTAGGATGTGCGTGAGCGTGCGAAGTCGCGCGCGCGTGCCGAACGAAGTAGGCTGGGTTTGAGCACAGGAGCGCGTGGCCATTCGTCCGGCATTCAACCAATAGTGCATCAACCAGCAATGACGCAGTCCATGCAATCATTCGTGCATCAACCAGCAATGCCGCAGGTGACTGTTCGAAGCAACCAACTGATGACGGTGTGACGCAGTTGACTATTGCAATTGCAGTGTCGCAAGCATGCAGCTAACCCACATGTGATTGGTTGACAGCACCACAGTGCACTAAGTCCTGTTGGAGCTCCTATGCAAGCCTGGATTCAATCCCATCAACTGGTCCTTCAATCCCACTTGCTGATGGGCGCGGCGGCAATGCGGCATCAGTTTAACATGCATGTTGGCCTGTTGAATCCCGACATGTCCATTGGGGCAGTGGCGCATGATGTGCCCATGGCTCAAGAGCTCCGCGACGAGTCTGCCATCGAGGGTGGCGGGGAGAGTGCAGCCAATACCACCTTGTCAGCCCCCATGGCTTCCTCTGCTCCATGCAGCCCACGGGCCATTGAGGTAAGTCGCTGTCTTTTATGCTCGTGCCTTGGTAACAATGCGTCAGGCACTGCATAAGCTTATATTCGTTCTTTGCAACATTGTGAGCCATCTTATCCTGGGTCCTGTATACAACCCCCCTTTTTGCATGCACAAGTGGTCTCACCTGCAGCTCCTGCTCCCCTCCCAGCCAGAGCGCAACAACCTTTCGCGGCACCAGTCCTTCGTGCACTGCCATCTCCTCCACGAGCAGCACCGGTAATTGCGGGGCAACAATCCTTCTTGCCGCCACCGGCGAGACCACAGCACAATGCAACAACCGATGTGGCTTCTGCACCTACCTTACCCCACCCGCTGCAAGTTTAAGCCGGCAATCTGCCTCAAACTCAGGTACTTTATCAATCACTGTGACTCTTGCCGTCCACAGTTGGACACACCATGTGAGTGCTGTATGCGCATGCAGCAGGGGTCACCACCTGCCAGCGAGTCATTAGAGGAGCTGGCCGCAACCCGCATACGGCCATCAGTCATGCTAGGTGGCCAGCTCGCCTCATGGGACCACTTCAATGCGCCAACGGATGGTAATTGCTTCTACCATTGTGTATTTTGCGCCAGGCCATCCATAGCGTAAAGTGTCCTGGATGATCTCAAGTGCCCCAGCTCGAGCAGATTTTGGACCATGCTGGACACCATGGACGACGACGGCAGGGGGCACACTCTCCGCAAAATCACCGCCAAGGCTGTCGATGCAGGCGTGGCGAGCAGAATCCTAGACTTCTGCAGAGCCACTGGTGCCGCGGGAGAGATGGCGCAGTATTACGACAAACTGCCTGCGACCATGTTGGCTGATATCAACTGCAACATTGACCTAGCCATGGCCAAGGTGCGACAGACGTCGTGCGGAGAAAAGATGTGTACGTCGAGCACCTGCAGATGACCATGTTTGCCAACAAGCTGGGCTTGTTGCCTGGCTGCGTGACCGTTCAGCGCGAGCATGAGGAGTGGGTGCCACGGCCTGGCAGCGCAGTTTGGATTGGAAATACAGAAGCCCCCAACTCAGTCCTGGTGGTGGGCAACACTGCTCCTAATGAGCCAGAAGCACACTTTTAGCTCCTCAAGCCTGCAAGCACCGAACAGTGGTCGTGGCCTATGCATGAAGTGCCACCGGAGGTAACACACCTGATCGAAGAGTGGCGGAATGGCGTTGCCAATTCCCCGCTACCACCGGCTGTGACCCAGAGTGCTGCGCCAACGCCTCAGGCCTCGCCTTCGTGTGCTAGGCAAGAAGTAGCCGAGTGTTCTGCACATCCTGCCTCCCCTCAACCACAGCCACATGCTCGCAATCCTAATTCAGCACCCTCCCTTCCTGCCGCGGAGACTCACTTGCCACCGCACTCTAACCATCCGGAGGCATCTCCATTAAGAAGCAGCTGTAGCTCGCCCTCTCCCTCTAAGCTTGCCACATTGATCCCAGCCGGTCTTGTTGGTAAAGAGATTGATCGAGGTATTCTGAAAGCTGCGCTGAAAGACAAAGGCTTCATGCTCGACCTCATGAAGCAACATGAGGTTGTAGAGGAACGGGAGGCAATCAACAAGCGCAAGGCTGTGGAGCAAGAAGATAAACGCCTTACCTCCTCTGAGTGACAGTGCCACGGAGAGCTCCTGCCAAGATGTGCAGGGTGACAAACAAAAAAGAAGAAGGTTGTTGGAACAAAGGACGCTGACAGGAACAAAAAAGGAAAGGTGAGGCATTGTTACAACATTAGAAGAAGCACAGCGCCTTGAAGCCTCACTGGGGCTGACTGTGTGTCCTGAGTAGGCACAGGCGGGTTTACATCGTCAAGTGGCTGCTCAGCATCGTCCAGAGAGACAGCCGGTGCGGCACGAGCTGCCTAAGCTCAAAGCACCGACGCGCAGACGCTTTGGGGGGCTGACTCGTAGTGCAAAGGAGTTGATCACCCTACAGTACGCCCAAAACGCGCTGCATTATCGCATGCGGCATGCCTCGAGGTGGGTGACGAAAGTTTGCAATAAGTGGGAGCAAACGTGGAGAATGCGTTCTAAACAGACCTCTGGGGATTGGCCATGGTTGGAACCCATACACGATATGGCCATCCGTAGTACGTTGTTGCCCCTCGCCGTCTTCGATATGATGGTGTTGTTGCTGCCGCAGCACCCCGGCAATGTGCAAGAGCTATCTGCGGAGCAGAACTTTGACCTGCGGCAGCAGATGTACCTGTCGATGTCGACTAATGCGGGTCGAGATGTGTGCTATTATCTGAGCAAACATACCGGGTGGCAAGTAAAACCATTCGAGCTGTACTTGGCATGCTTTGGCTGGCAGTGGCTGTATGTCATACGGCACGTCGAGCTGATTCTGTGGAAGCTTGAAGAAAATGACGATGCGGGGGAGTACACGAGTGACGACAGCCATATCGAGGGCCTGGATTAACGCATGCTGGACGAGACCACCAAGACCAGCAGGTGGTATATGGCGGCAGATGGGCGTCAGGTGATCGAGCAGGCAGTGGAGCGTTATGCTGCGCCATTCAGATGTGAGTTGCTACGCCTGCCACGCGATAACAGAGTTTGGTGGCAGAGGCAGCTTGCACACCCGCGTGCACCATGTGTGCTGATTTGTCGCATTGAAGAGCCACCCCCCCCAGCGGATGAGGAGACGCCCTGTTGCAAGAAAGCGATGTGCCATGTCTGCATCATAGCACATTAGAAGACTGTGGCAAATAAATCAAAGAATCGACAAGCGTGTCCATTCTGCAAGCAACCTCACCCGTTTTGGTCGCCACGCCTGAAGCAAGACGCCAACGTGTCGGCGGTGATTTGGCCCCCGCCTTGATGCCAATTGTGCATGTATTGTAGTTTTGTGTTTGCTTCCTGTGAACCATGTAGGTACATGTATAGTTGCAGCATGGTGTATAGTGCACCAGAGATCTGCTGTTGTTAGAAGCATTGGCTGTACATGTGTATAATGACTGCCCGGCGCATGAGTCACTGCATGGCTTGCATACCTCGCTGGTTTAGAGCGTGGTTGACAGCAACAAACTCGGAAAGCGCTCTGGGTTCCATGGCATGACATCACAGTATTACTCTACGATCGTGGTAGTATACGAATATCCTTGTACTGTCGTACCATTAACAGATGGAGTACCATTCTTGTTGATGTAGTACCATGCATGGTACTGCAATAGCGTATAAGGTACAGTCGTGCTTCACTTGAAGTTTGACCCATTTAGGGTTCGTAAGCTGGCAACCCTAAATTGATGCCCATACCCTAAAGTCTCGCTCAGTTTGTGGGCAGCCGTGCCGATTCCTATTTTGCATGATGTTGGCGGCAGCAGTTGAATCACCCTCACATAGAAGACCATGCTTGTTGTGCCCACAATGCAATGCGTACGTATGTGCCAATGGCCGTAGGCAGCAAATGCGAGCACACTTGACCGAATGCCAGCGAGTGCAGACAGTGTGCCACGGTTTTAGTGCTGCTTGCTGGCATCACACCACACACAATGTCGACTTGTTTAGCTGCCGCCTCGGCCAAGTGCTGTGCAAGGAACCCGAGTTTTTCCATTGCGTGCAGTGCGTGTGCGAATCGTGCTGGCGCTCATGCTTCGAGTGGCGAGGGGAACCCATGCGCTTCTTCACATGGACAACACCGGGACATGTGGTTAGTGGACAGGTGGTGGATGCTGTGGAGGTAATCCACAAGAGTGGACCGCGACGTATCACTGCATGTTATGTTGGGCGTATGCTTATTTCATGCATGTTGAAGCTGTTGTCGCATTCAGAGCAGTCTTGCACGGTGTGGGCGTGGGCAGTTCCATCCCCTGGCCGCTGTAGAGGAGGCAGACCATCGACCGTTGGACAGCGCACTGCATCAGCTGCGGAACGCAGTTAAGTTGGGATGCGAGCAGCTGATCGGTGTGAGTGTCATGGTGCATTGGCCGCTGGATGGGGAATGGTATGCGGGCGTTGTGGAATCATTCAAGCAAGCGTCAGGTCAGCATCGCTTCGTGGCGTGCGAGATTGAGGACGCATCGTATATGCATGGTGCAATGGAAAATGTCTTTGCAGGGCAGCACCGTATAGTATTCGATGACAGTGATCGACCACAAACCTTCAACTTCAATGGGCACAACGTATTCGCGTACACATCAGTTGACGGGGCACGCCATGTTCTGCGCGTCGGAGGGGAGAACGTCAGTCGCAAAGTAAGCCCGGACGGCATTATTGTTAGTCCCTGGCCAGCACCACGGCCAGCTTTGACCACATACACGCTAATTGACAACAAGCTGGGATGCACACGCAGACCAAGGGCACTCGACCTATTCTGCGGCGGTGGCGGTGCCAGTGTCGGTCTATACCACGCAGGCTTTGACGTGACCGGGATGGACATAAGTCCCTCCTCTGAGTACCCGCTGCCCTTCATATATCGCGATGTATGCACCCTGAGTGCAGGAGAGCTGAGCGAGTACGAGCTCATCTGGGCCAGTCCACCATGCCAGGCCTATTCAGGTGCTATCCCGGCACCTCAACAGGCGGCACATGGCACATCCTGGAGACACCAGGATATGATACCGCTCGTCCGATGTCTGCTGCTTGCAAGCCAGGTCAAGTTTGTGATTGAGGATGTGTCAGGAGCAGCTTCCTCATTCAGACCCAATCTGTCCCTTTGTGGCACGATGTTTGGCCTATCAACTTTCCAACACCGTCTGTTTGAGACACGGCCAGAGGTAGCTACCCCACCAGCACGCTGCTCGCACGCGGGCAAGGCAGTTGGACTGCTATCGCCGCACCTGTCCGCTAGCGCGAAGAAGACAATCGTGACATCAAATGCGCCACAGCAGATGTACCCGGTCTATGGCCTTCCAAGCACCAGGGGCAGCATTGCTGCATGGCAAACAGCGCTGGGAGTGCCATGGATGACCCCGGCCGTTTCCATAGCGAATGCAGTTCCTCCCGCAATGGCGGAGTGCATAGGGCTTCTCATGCTTGAAACAATGGATATGCGCTGTGACTACCCTCCTGTGTCATGGAACTATGAGGCTTGAGTGTGGTGCACTGTATTGATGCTTAATGCCACACGGCGGACTGATTGTTGAATGTTGCATGGATCATTTAATTGTGGTGACAGTTGTGCAGTGACAGCTGCCCGGTATTGTACACGTCCACATGCAAAAGTCTTAGCATACGATCCATCTCCAACAGATCTGATTTGGTGACGAGACAAACATCCCAAGGATGTCGTGTTTAGTTGCCCGACACAGTGCGTGCGAGTGTGGCAGTCTCCTACAACACGACAAACTTAGATGTTTTATTGACAACATCCTCCATGCACTATTTGCTGGCAGGCTGCATCCGGTTACAACCATGCATGCCCACTACCTGCAAGTCGCTGATGAAGTTGGCAAGCGCGGGAAACACACGACGCTCGATGCCATTCGGGTCGATGAGCTGCAGACCTTCCCAACTCGCCAGCTTCACATCCCCTAACACTACATTCAAAGCGTCATGAAAAATCTCACGTTTCCGAATGGAGAACGATTCCTTGCCCTGCGCCCAAGTGGGATGCCCGGCCACTGCGTGAACCACCGGCAGAAGCGCTATCATAACAACCCCCATGTTGCTAGCATACATGTCCCAACTGTAGTTGGCAAGCGATGCCATCAGAGGGTAGCCAGAGCGCTTGCCCGCGCTGTGCAGCGTGGTCTTGTCACTGTACAGAATGGCAGGCGCCAAGTAGGACGCTTCCCCCACCTCTCTCCTCAAATCCACCTCCACATCCTTCCACCAATCGCCCGTGGAAGGATGGCCAAAGCTGTGCTCGTCACCAGTGTACTGGAGATTGAAGCCATTGGCGGCATGTGGATTGCCATACAACCGCGCGAGCCATACCTGCTCCGACCAAGAGCATTACTTACTATGCTGGCCTCAGAATAGATACTGCATCGATACTGCATTAGGTACTGCATTTCACAGACCTTGGCCGGCATATATGTGACGCAGATACCCTAATCCTCAGAGTCTCCAAGCTTGCGCAGGTCAGCCGTCACGTAGTTCTGATACGGCAGCACACTCGCATGTGCATATGTGACATGGCTCTGATGGTTGAAGCACATGCACCGCACACCGTGAACACACCTCAGACTGAGAGAAAGCAATCGTGGTCCGGAGGTAGCTGGCCGCATGCACACCGGTCTCCCACTGGAGCTCTTCCGTCAGGAAGTGTGCATTTCGGATGCACTTGATGATCCGCCCCATGTCGGAGGCCGACAGGCCTTGGCCGTTGTTGCACTGCACGAATGCCACTGCAAGAGCATGCTCCGAGCCATACCACCTGGATTCCGACGCGTGCGAAGGGACGCCTCCACTTCCATGTTGGCGTGCCACAGGTTTCTCAGGCACACGCACACATCCTAGATCGAACTACCCGTTTCAACATGACCCGCATCGTACTGTAATGGACGCTGGCCGACATACAGCTTGATCTGCTTGCACACCCTGCTGCTAATAATGTGCATGTAGACCGAGCTGCGTGTGGCGAAGCGCATGTGGCAATACGGACAAAGGACTCCCATATCTCACTACTAACGTCGACACAGGTGTCGCCAATGTAACCTGCATCATATCCAGCAACACGCACATCCGCCGCCGCCGCCGCCGCCACCGCCACCGCCACCGCTACCGCTACCCTTGCATGCCAGAGGCGGGAAACTTGGCCGCCAGTTAATGGCTCCGACGTACCATTATAATGGTACGATCGAGCCATTGCACGTCCAGGGTGAGTCTCTGGATATATATATACATATATATTCCGATTGAACCGTGTCAATGGTACGAAGATGCCTTTGCCAAAAGGTATAGGCATTGTACAAAGGTACCATTGAAATGGCAGTTCGTAATATTGACAACTCTAGCAATGTCAGTCCCCCTGCGCATGAAAACACCATTGATAGCTCCGCCAAGCTATGCCTTACAGGGGCGTGATGCCGAGGGTATGTGGCGTTTGGAAGATCGTTGGCGGCGCTGCCAGGGGCGTAGTGGGCATTGTGGTCGAGGTCCGGGATGAATTCCATGTTGGCACAGGGCGGGCAGGGTGCCGGAGGGGTGTCCTCGGTGTCAAACCCCACCAAGACTACCAAGGGCACATCCAATGACAACAGTAACTCGGGCGATATCTTACGGGGCTCCCCCTCCGGATGGGCAAAGGCACACCACAATGCTGCCTCTAAGAAAATCCAACCCACTAGCAGCTGCGACCACGACGACATGATTGAAGGGACCAAACAAGACTGGCATAACCAAGGTGGGTTACGATGCACTGTCAATGCCACATGCTAGGGTTCTTTTATCTTGCACATGCACAGCCTCAAGTATCTTGCACTTGACATACATTGTCAATACGACATGCACACCCTCATGCACAACCTCCAGTGTCATGCACATGAACAGCATGACCAATCTCGCAAATGCACAGCCTATTTCTACTTGCGGGAGCTCACAAGTCGCAAAAGAGAAGCTGCGGAGTTAAACGAACGGGTAATCTATGACCTAGTTTAATGTTTCCAGCGGTAATTAAGCAGTATGCTTGCAGATTGCCATGTTGGTCAGAGTGAACCAAGAGCAGCGCGGCAGGCTGACTGTCTGCCTGGCGGAGTGCAACAAAGCGGAAGACGAGGTAAGCGTGTGTATGCTGATGGGCTAGTCCTCTGGCAGCACGCCACTCTTACAGCATTACCAAATGCAGGTGGTCACTCTCAAAGCGACCATCAAGCGCATGCGCGTGCACGGCGAGGCGCTGACATTCAAGCTGAAGAACAAAGTAGCCGCTGTACTGTCAGCGAGCGAGGCAGCGGATGAAGATGACTCCGGCGTTGAAGCAGAAGACTCGTCGGAGGAGGAACAGGAGGAGGGGGTTTGAGGAGGGATTCTAAGGCAGGCACCACGGGTTGACAAGCTGCGCACGAGTCCGACAGCTAGACTCAATGTTATAGGATAGTTTCATGCGCAAGTCGGCTGCTCAGTTGTAAGTGGACATACTCTCACCACTGCCCGTACATTGTATATATTGTGGGCTTTTAGGTGCAAGATCAAACAATTAGTCCAAGGTTTGTACAAGCTGCATGGCATGTTAGTGTTGGCTTACGGCAAGAATTGCCAACTTTTATCAAATGGCAAGGGTCACATATTAACAGCAGTGTAACGGCAAAGAAACTGCCGGCTATTGCTGTCAGCTGTCCGTGACTACCGGTCAACGGCCGTCTGTGCACATCGACCAAAGGGTAACTGGTTGACAACTCTCGGCCGGTTAGTGCCACTGACAACCACTTTTGGCCCGCGGCCGTCTGCGTTAATCCACTTAAGCCAACGGCAAACCCAACAGTCCAAAAGTAATATTTCAGGCAGCAACAGGCAGGCTCAGGCACTAGTCAGGCCCTCAGTCCTTAGTCAGTCACCGTGTAAAATTTGCGACGATGTGGAAGTACGTGGATCCAAAGACACCACCACCAATACCAGGGGAGAATACTGCGTGGTCTGAGCGTTTAGCAGGAGCACACGCTTTGCTTGTGTTGAATTGCAAACCGCATCACTTTCCCATGCTCACCGCATGTGAAGATGGGAGGCAGGCTTGGGAGAAGCTTGCATCCGTGTTCTAGGCCAAGCACAACGCCAGAAAGCTTACGCTTCGCAAGCAGCTGAGTGCGCTCAAGAAGGAGGGAGGCGAGTCCATCACCAAGTATGTTGCGCGTGCAAGAGAGCTGTGGGCGGACCTCAACAACGTCAGCCATCAAATGGGAGAGATGGAGGTCGTACTGGCTATCATGGCAAGACTATCAGCAGAGTATGAAGTCGGCACCACTTTGCTAGAGACATCGTCATCGGATCTGACCCTGGACGATGTGTTGCCCAAGTTATTGACTGTGGAGCAACGTGTGGTGAAGAAGGACGGGCATGCTGACGCTGTCGCCTTCTACACGAACAAGAAGAAACCCTACAACCATGAAGCGAGCACTAGCACCACCAGCAATGGCAACGACCAACGCAAGGAGAAGAACGTTGCCTTCACTGCATCAAGGGATATGTCTACCACATCATGGGCGATAGACTCTGGATGCAACCAGCACCTGACACCACACATGGAGGTCACGGAGAACTACATGAAGCTGCAAACTACAAGGAAGGTGGAGGGCTTCAGTGGTCATATGCTGGAGGCTGTAGGCGTGGGTGAAGTGCGGCTCAACTGCAAGGTTGGTGATGGTATGAGAGAGGTCTTGCTGAGAGAAGTTCTGCACGTTCCTGGGGCTGCTGCTAGTCTATTCTCTGTGAGGGTTGCTGAGCGCGTGGGTGTTGAGATCATCATCCGCGAGGGTCGATGCTCTGTGCTCATGGATGGGGTCGTGCATATGGTTGGCATCGCGCAAGGAGGGCTCTACATCGTGGAGCAGCCTCATAGCATCAAGGCCAACGTGGTGACGGAGAAGGAAACGGCTAAACTTTGGCATAGGAGGTTCGAGCATCTTGGCTACAACAACCTCACACGCCTGGTGGCTGAAGACATGGTCAAGGGCATCCATGTCAGCAAGGAAGACTTTCAGGCATCTTCAGGTGTGCTGTGTGAACCCTGTGTCATGGCCAAGCAGCATATGATGCCGTTCCCGTCATATTCTTCTAGCAATCAACATCCAGGTGAGTTGGTACACATGGATGTTTGCGGGCCTATGCGCGTTGTGGTGAAGGGAGGGGTAAGGTACTTTGCAACTTTCCTCGTCGACCACGGCAAGCTGTCCATCGTCTACCTTTTATCTCTAAAGTCGGAAGTTGAAGGAGCTGTGCGCAACGTCGTGGCATTGCTAGAGACACAATTAGGCAAGGAGATGAAGGCAATGCGCAGTGATCGAGGAGGGGAGTACATCAACGCCCAGCTCAAGGACTTCTTCGCTAGCAAAGGCATAAGGCATGAGACAACGGCGCCCTACACTCCACAGCAAAACGGAGCGGCTGAACGCATGAACCGGACCCTGTTGGAGCGTGTGCGGGCTATGCTCAACGATTGCAAGATGGAGGACACTCTGCGGAAGGAGGCAGTCCTCATTGCCAACTACATCCGCAATCGGTCACCTGTAAGCTCTGATCAGAAGACACCGTGGGAGCTCTTCTATGGAGCTGCACCAGATGTGAGTGGTATGCGTGTGTTTGGTTGCACAGCATACGCACTAGTGCCAAAGCAGCTACGGCACAAGTTGGAGCCAGTCAGCAAGAAGGGAGTCTTTGTTGGCTACGAACCAGGCTCAAAGGCGTACATGATCTTGATGGAGGAGAACCACAAGGTCATCGTCAGCAGAGAGGTGGTGTTCCACGAGGAGTCACTACTAGAAGCGGGCTTCTTTCTAAAGGATGAAGATGAGGCACAGCCACAAACCGTTCCTGAGAGAGTGGAGGCTTTAGACGAGGCAGACATCATCACAAAGGACTTTCAGGCGCCCCCTGAAAGGTCTTCAGGCGAGCAGCAGCAGGCGCCTGTTTGTCGCTACCCTGAGAGGGAGAGAAAGCGCCCAGACTTCTACCAACAGGCACTTGCAGGCGTGTGCCAAGAGGGAGACAGCACAGAGGAGCCAAGTACATACCAAGAGGCACTGCAAGCACCTGATGCAGAGCAGTGGCAGCAAGCCATGGATGAGGAGATTGCGTCACTTCATACCAACCAAACATGGGTACTTGAGAAGCTACCTTCAGGCGAGAAACCAATCCCTGTCAAGGTTTTTAAGGTGAAGAGAGACGGTCAAGGCAACATAGAGCGCTACAAGGCAAGGCTCATGGCAAAGGGCTTCTTGCAACAAGGAGGCGTGGACTTCAATGAGGTCTTCGCGCCTGCAAGTAAGCATGCCACATTCCGCACATTGCTGGCCATGGTTGCGGCTGAAGACTTGGAGCTTCACCACCTTGACGTGAAGACTGCCTTCCTTTACGGAGAGCTTGAGGAAGAGATCTACATCCAACAACCAACGGGATACGAAGAAGGGGAGCCATGCACTGTTTGCAAGCTCATCAAGGCGTTGTATGGGCTGAGACAGGCACCACGCATGTGGCACATCCGCCTCACCAAGGAGTTGGAAGCACTTGGCTTACAGGCGTCCTCAGCAGACCCTGGACTCTTCTTCCACCCTGAGAAGAAGGTGTTCCTGTTGGTGTACGTGGATGACATCATTATGACCGCCAAGCACATGAAAGACTTGGAGGAGACGAAGAAGGCACTGCAACAGGCGTTCTCAATGCGTGATCTTGGAGAGGCCAAGTGGTTTCTTGACATGGTAATTGAGCGCGACAGAGCGGCGCACACCATCAAGATCAGTCAGGAGCAGATGGTGAAGAGACTTGTCACCAAGTTTGTGCTCAAGGAGGCAAAGACTAAGTCTACTCCACTTGCACTCGGCACCCACCTCGCCAAGGCAAAGGATGAGGAGATTCTTAACAAGGTCAAGTACTCCTACGGTGAACTGGTAGGCAGCATGCTCTATCTAGCAGTGTGCACATGTCTAGACATTGCACATGCTGTTGGAGTCCTTGCTCGCTACATGTCTGCACCGAGCATGGAGCATTAGAAGGCTGCAAAGGGTGTACTTCGCTATGTTGCTGGAAGTGCAACTATTGGCATCAAGTTTGGGAGCGGGAGCTCGGAGTTGGAGGGCTACTGCGACTCAGACTTTGCAGGAGACCTCATCAGCAGGAGGTCCACCACCGGCTATGTCTTCAAGTTAAATGGAGGCATTGTGAGCTGGAACAGTAGGCTGCAGCCACCTACAGCGGCATCCACTTCAGAGGCTGAGTACATGGCAGCAGCAGCAGCTACAAAGGAGGCATTATGGCTTCGCAAGCTGATGGCAAATCTGGAGCACTCAATGGCATGCATCACAATCCACTGCGACAACCAAGGCGCCATCAAGTTGCTGAAGCATCCCATCGCCTCAGCAAGGACAAAGCACATCGATGTCATGCATCACTTTGTCCGTGATAGAGGCTACAAGTAAGGAGGTTGAGTTCCAATACTGCAACACCGAGGCCATGCTTGCGGACTTCATGACAAAGGCGTTGTCACCAAGCAAGTTTCAGGCGTGTTGTTCGGGACTTGGTATTTGCATGTGATCATGCAGGAGCAGAGACTCAAGGATTAGGACAAGCTGCCCGCGTGGGAGTGTTGAGGATATTTCTATGTCCGGTCAGCCTTTGTTGAAGATACTTCTATATCCAGTCAGCTTTGCCCTTTATATAGGCATAGGCGTCAACTCCGAAGGTCTGGCCGCCAGAAGGTTCCAGGCGCGGACTCCATTCAAGAAGGTTTCAAGCGGAGACTCCAGTCGAAGAGAAGGTTGCAGGCGCGACTTCCAGGCGCGTAGAAGAACACTCATAACTCAGTGGTTACTGCACCGATTGGCGCGTGGCTTAGCTTGTTAGAAAGGTCTTGAAGTTAGCTACGTTATGCACTTAAGTTCATGATGATAGCTAACGTGTAGCGTACACAGTTGCTTCTTGAGTAGACAGGTGTATCTGCAGCGGGTATAAAAGCCCATGCTTGAGTTGTAATCAAGTGAAAGTCACTGTGTTGCTCTTGTGTATGCTCTCGCGGCTGTAGAGTTGTATTTGTGCATGTCCAGCATCAGCCTTAGCTACATGTGTTGCTAGCTTCTTCAACATCATCGTATGGGATAGAAGAGTCCTGGTCAGGGTTGTGGGTAACTACCGCTGCTGACCTGTTAGTGGTTGTCGAAGCCGAACTGTAGGTGCCTGTTGCAGCTGACCTTTAGTGAGAGCGAGTGCGAGCCACCACCTCGAGAGGCATGTATCCTTAAACCTCTCCATCCTCCTCAACCCAATGGGGGACGAAACCATGCCTTCTCTATCCGGTAGTCCAGCCCCATGCCAACAGGAAAGTTGGAGTCTTGTCCCAGCAGCAGGTCGTAGGATTTCGCGTCGGTGACCACACTTTTGTATGATCTTCGTGCTGTGGGAAGGGTCCAACCCGGTCAAGTGAATGCAGAGGGCCTGCTTGGTGATGCCAATCACCTTGTCGCGGCTGCCGGTTGCTATATCGAGCACGTATGGGCATCAGCTCAGCGTTGGTGATGACAATGGTCGAGTGCGAGGTAACATCCGATAATCACGGGCTGGGCCCAGTCAAAAGTCCAGCATTACGCGCTTGGGTGCTCGACCATTGATGATAACATGCTTGCCTTTGTTGGCGTTCATGGCTGCGTTGGCCTTAAAGCGTCGGCAGCGTCTGTGTGGGGTGATTGCTGCTGCTGCAGACTCCTCCGGTGGTGTCGAGCGCAGCGCGGCAAGCGCCCCTCGACCGCCTGGGTCTTAGAAACCTCCTTGTCCGCGGCCTGGCACGAACCGTCCTAATCTTGGTTGTTGATATACTCGCTACAACCTGAGTACTGGCGGTGCTGCCTATGGCTGCCCAGGCTGTGGCGCAGGGGGATTGCGCCTCTGTGTGGCCGGGGTCATACCTGGTGGCGTGGCTAATAGCTGTGGGGGAAACCCTGGCGAATCGGTTGTTTGTGGGCCCGCCTCCTGTGCAGCCAATTCTTTCACATCAGTCCAGCGTACAGCATGAGCCGCCTCCATGAATAGTGTACCTTTCCATGTGACTGTTGGATTGTTAACCACATCACCCCAGCATTGGTTCTGAGGCATGGGCTGAAGATACACTGCGCGCAAGAGCCGCGCTCTTATTTCGTGGGTGATGGTGGGAACCCATAGGCATCCCATCTGCCATTGTCCACCGCCATTTCTCGCACCATTGTTGCTCGTGCACGCACAGTGAGGTAGTTCTCTTGCTGTTATACATGCTGCTCATAAGCAGCTGCGATGCGTTTGCGCTGTCACGCTGCTTCCATTCCGGGCAACTTCAGTATGGCCTTTTGAGCTCCTTCTAGGGTGTCAGTGGCTGCTGAGGCCACCTCGTCATAGGCTTGCCGTAGCGAGCGAAGACAGGCGTCCAACCATGGCAATCTAATGCCAAGGCACTCTGATGGCAGTGGTTGCGATGATGCCAATCAGTGGCGTTAGAGTGGTCTCAGCGCTCGCTGACACAGGTGTTCCTATAGCAGGAGCGGGACCAGTGCGATCTACCGCTGCAAAGTCGGTGGCAGCAGTGGCTGTTGCCATCGTATTCACCAGTGTTGGGGTCGCGGTGCCCACCGATGTATCAACTTTTGGTGCAAATAGAGTAGTTGCTGCTGACGTTGACAGAGTTGACGTCGTAGCCGGTGTGGCTGTTGCTGCTGATGCAGCACCATTGATGGCTTTGGATGAGGTACCTGCTGACGATGTTGCGGCTTCCCTCGTGGTCATTGGGATGGTTGAACGCGTGACGGAGTGCTCATGTCTCGTGCGCTTTGGAGCCATCAGTGCCCATCGGGCAGAGTAGCAGGCGTGGTAGTTCTGCTCATTGTCTTCCTTCAAGCGTGTCATATGCGCCATGAGGGCAGCAATATGGTCATCAGCTGGCGGGTTGGCTGGAGCCTTGGCGGCAACAGCAGCAGCGCGCGAACGTCCTTTCAATCCCTTGCGCTGAGGAGAACGATTCTTCCCCTTGTAGCCTTGCTCTTCCTTGCGAGTGTTGGCTTAGTTGTTGTTGTTGTTATGGCCTCCTGTGTGGTTGCTATTGTAGCCACCAGAGTTGTTGCCGTTGTGGCCTCCAGTGTTGTCGCTGTTGTAGCTCTTAAGATGCGTTGACAAAACTACACATGCACATGTGTGCACGCCACCCAACACCAACGCCAAGAGGCTGCAACAACAAGACTAAGACCATCTATTGCCATCAAGTCCGCGGGTTTTATATCCGCCAGGAATACACTGGTCTACTCTAAAAGCCACCACATTTGCAGCACTTATTTACATGCTGTGTTCTAAGAAGCATCTTGTAGCTACTTACAAGGGCTATTTACTGAGCTCTAGAACGCTCAGATTGGTGCAGTAACCATCGAGTTATGTTGATTCTCGTGCAGGCCTGGAAGTCGCCAGACTCCGGACTCGAGTCCGCGCCAGGAACCTCGACTTGAGTCCTCGCCTAGAGCCTTCTCGCGGCCATTCCTATTCAGAGGGCAAGCTGACCGTCCGCCTGGATGTAGGAATATCTGTAATAGTAGTCGCTAGAGTTGTTGCCATTGTGGCCTCCAGTGTTGTTGCTGTTGTAGCCACCAGAGTAGTTGTTGCTGTAGCTGTTGGCAAGTGTCAACTCAGAGAACTTGAGCCAGCAGACTGACTCCAAATAACCCATCTTGTGACAGCAGTCGCAGACCAGAGTTGAGTACTTTACGGTGCACTCTTTTTTAGTGCCCATGCTGTCTACAGCGACGACACAGCACAGGGGCAGGCAAGGCAGCATAAGCTGACCATTTCCCGTTGTCGCATGCTGGTGGAGCGTTTTGGCCACGTTCGCGGCGAGGAGGCTCAGTCGTTGTGCTGGCTGCAGGCCGTGAGGCGCTGTGGTTGGTGTCCAGCACTGCCTTCTCATACACCAAGCGCTTGTGGATGGCTTGTGCAGTCTCGAAAGCTTCCTTGAAAGTGTAGCCAAGGGGCTTGCTTTGGTTCAGGGTCAGGCGTGTCATCTCACTCAAGGCCGAGTCAAACTCATTGACATACACCACTGCAGCAGCAGCATCATTGACGATCTTGTAGTCAGTGTCTTTTAACAGTCTTTTCAGTCTGAGTACAGGCGTAGAGGGTCCTCGTTGGGCTTGCATCAAAACCGTCTCAGCTCCTCCACTTTGTTGGTGGTCTGAGGTGGGAAGGTGCGATGAAGTGCAGCGTACATGTTCTTAAGTGAAAAATAGCAGCACCTACAGTGATGGCTAGTGCGCGCAGTGCAACCGACCCGAGGGTGAAAGCACTGCCTCTCGCACGAGAGCCACGTGTTGTCAGAGGTTGAGGCGTGCCAGAGGTTCAGACGTGTCCCACTTGAACGGCAGCTCGTTGTTCTTCAAGGATAGCAGCAGAACAGTCCAAGTTCCGGGCCTGTCGTGCGACCGTCTCGATCTCAATTTTTGCAGGGGTTTCATTGACAATCACCAACTCAGGCTCCTCCTCTGCCCTCTCGACGGCTGCAGCTATGGACACGCCGTGACTGAAGCTGGAATGGCAGGTGGAGCGACGGCTGCTAAAATGTGCTGTGGCGCAGATGCTATGGTGCTGGCGAGCTCGCCATAGCCAACAACTCGATGCAGTTCAGCAACAGACTTTTAGACATCGTGTGCTTCATGGTCCAGATACCAAGCAGCAATGTGGGAAAAATCTCATCCGACCAGTCTTTGTTTCTCAGAGCTTGCTGTCGCATCTTGGAATAGAACTTCATGAATTCGTCCAGCGAAGTGGTGCCAGCACGTTCGAAAAAGCGCAGGGATGTGGTTGAGTTGAAAGACTCCATCTCGTAGTCATCGCTGTCGGACGATAGTGGGGAAGCTCGATGGCGAGGAGTATACCGGAACGGAGCGAAGCCGGAGACCAAACGCGAGCCTCTGCTGCTACGATTGCTGCTCGCGTCGCTAGTCGGCTCGCAGGTGAGATTGGAGGTTGGGCTCCAGCTGCTGAGGTTACCCTCGTCGATTGGAGAGAATGGGGTGGGCCTGCTTATACAGCTAGTTTATAGATGAAAGTGTATGCAAGGTAGAGTGTTTGTGCTCTGCTGTCTATCTTGATGCTGCTACCACTCACCACACTAGTGCTTGTGTACGCACTATGTGATGATAGTGATACGAATGCCCGGAGATGTATCCCCAGATGCGGACTGCACTATCTAAGACAGAATGCGACGCACTCACTTAAGCAAAGAGGGTGACACTGTGAGTACACAAGCCACTATGATAGGTAGTGCTGTATACAAAGTTCTTTGCATGAGTCGATGATGTGTTACACTGTTAAGTGAGGTGAATGAACAAGCAATTTAAAAATGCTATGTTCTGATGCAGCAAACACACCACCGCCAAGCTCACAGTAATGACAAGCACAGCGCACAAGAGCATATACTGTGTCTCACGCAGTAAGGCAATTCCTGGCAACCGGGACGGTGTGCTTTCAGTTTAAGTCGCTCCACAAGCTCTTAAGATCAGAGTCTTTACTCTTAGTACTCATAGTGTCACCTGCAAGTCTAGTGACATGACTTCCTGCTGATACATGTCAAATCATGACTGTGCAATGCCACGCGGGCACTGGGCCAACGGTCACATCAAGGCCGTATGCTACTACGAAATCCTCTAAGACTCGATATAGCATATGAGCTGATAACGGATTTCTAACTAATCAGCTACGCGCGGGTCCTACAGAGAGTTTTGTAGAATAGCCCTAGCTACATGCTACATAAGTACGAAATAGCTAGCAGTAGGCTGGGGCGGGCGCGGTCTTCATGCTAGTAGCCCGGGCTTGGGGCTGGATGTAGGCATGCTCGAGGATGACCAGCATGCGAGGGTAGTTGGCATGACATGTCACACGTAATTATTGCCGCAAGAATGTGCTTGAAGAATATCAAACAAGAAATTACAATGTAAATTACACCGAGCTACTGTAATTTACATTGGAATTCTTTTTGATATGTTTTAAGCACATTCTTGCGACAATAATCATGTGTGACACCTTATCATGATTGAGCGGTACTAACAAATATATGCAAAGGTATACATCACTAACGGCTGGTACCTTAAAGGTACCTGACAATTTTGCTCAGCTAGCTTACAGTGGCCGGTACTTAACTGTTAGGTAACGGTTACGTACTTGTCAGTTAGGCAAAGTCGCCTTATTGTGACTATGAGGTAACTTTCAGGCACCTATTAGTTAGGGTCGATCCTTTTTGAGAGCCGACCGCTAACTGATGGTGACGGCCGTTATGCTTGGGCCCCTCTATCAGGATTACCGATAGATTGAACAACGATAGTCTAACTGAGTATCCTTAGACCCACGACCATTCTATATATTTAACCGGCCGTTAGGGCTAACCTTTTCCGACGTAATATATAAATTCTGCAAAAACTGACAATGCGGCCACCAACAAATTATCACAAAGCGTACAATGTTGCATGCGTATTGTACAAACAGAGGGCGAGGGATCAGTGGTTTCAGGAGCTTGAGCCAGTCTAGCTCCAACCATCCCAAGAAGTTGTTTGCCAAATGCACGCATGCTGAGTTTCCCATGGGGATGCCTACCACTTGGCGGTGCAAAGTATCGACGACAGTTCTCACACACAAGTAGTTGACAACATATGTCAACAGCGTATGCAGCAAGTCAGCCATGAACACCTTCGTTACCCCCTCCGCAGTCACCGTATGGCCAACCGCCCATCTGTGTAATCTTGCCGTTGGGGACTGTGACGTGCATTGTAATGATGCAAGACTGAGCATGCATGTGTGCGTGAACACAGATTGCACCACTGACTGCATGCGCATGCAATTGGCAATATTCACAATAAAGGAGAATAAGCCATCATGACACCATGCGATCGCGGCACGGTGCACACATGCACACATCCTTTTCGTACGACATCAACTTGACGCCCGTGCGGCTAGCTCATTGAAGCCTATTAAGGATGATATTCATGCTGTGAATGACAGTAGAGTATGATTCGGTTCTTTGCAATATGCGGGTCGCCTTTACGGTCCCGCAATTGAGGTAAGTAAGCGAGAATCTGCAATGCAGCGTGTCGTCAATGTAACACTGCGCAGTAAACATTGCCAAGCTTTACGATATTCGCAACTGACGTTGCCAGCTACATTCCACCTCCATTGTAACTAGCATACATGGCTATGATAACTTTACAATTGACTCTAAGCTCTCAAGTCATGTCGCACAATCCGAGGGGACACTTTTGGTGCAACTTTGCTGGAGCTTTTTGAGTGTTTTAACTCATTTCACGTTTTTTTTATTACTTCGAGGCCTCCTATAGCTACTGAGTTACTAGAACTCCATTAACTCTCGCATAACTCTGGCATGGTCCTCCGCTTCAAGGGGGCAGCATATGGGAATTTCATTACCTCCGCACCATTGGCGCACATTAAAAAGTGAAAACGGCACTCATTGAGTGCGTCCGCCCGGTTTTGTATTTCGTCACGCGGATTTGGACAAGCGCGCTACCAGCTGCATCACGAGCACAAGCAAACGCAATGCCTTAAAAACCAAGCATTATGACAAGTTCAACGCAACCCGCCGCGACAGCCAACAATGAATATAATTTGTACGCAGCAATGTTGTCGTTTAGCTCACGGCGTGGCCTAGTTAGTAGCGCGTCGCGCCCGTGGTCCCGACAGCATGCGTTCAATTCCAACTACACTCAGCAAGAGTGCCATGATTGAGTTTTCCGGATAGCTGCGCGCCGAGCATGCGCGTTAATGAAACTCGCATACCTGACAAAGTGCACAGTAAGAAATCTCAACTAAAATTTGGCGATTTCTCAAGATCCCATGCCCGCAACTGAGCCACAGCCATTTTTGCAGAGTGCCCCTTGGATCGTGCGACACGCTCAAACCATCGCTTTGATTATGGTATTGTCTTAGGAATGTTGCCGAGTATGACGAGAATGGGGTGACCATGTGCGCGACCAATGATGCTAAGCGGTGTCGCGTCATTGTAAATGAACATTGCACAAACCACACCTACAATGCAATAAATTATACCATGTAGAAGCAGCGTGTGTACATATTTAGAGGCCTTGCCATAGTAGCAAGGAAAGGCGCGAGCTCAACACAAGTCACGCACGCACACAGACACGCAAACACGCACGACAGCAAGCAAGGCTCACAATTAACCGCTCAGCACGCACATATGCACGCGCACGCACATACAATGTGCGCGCGCGCGTGCGTGGCACACCTCAAGGATGGCGCTACAGACGGTGGTGGGTGGGCGTCACCACCGACTCTGATGTGGACGATGCAATGGCGGTCGCGTTGATCACGAGTACACGCGGCAGTAACTGCGTCCACATGGATACGGCTACCACGTTGTGAGCGGCATCAGGGTTGAGGTGCTGCGCCGACGTGCTGAAGAAGGTCGCGGACACGCTCGCGTTGTACATGACGTCGTAACTGTTGGGGATCTCTTCGTAATTTGCCGCTTCACTTCAGTAAGGCAGAGTATTGCACCCTGACGCTGTCATCATAATGTCATCATGATGTGTTTGTTTGTCAGCTGACATCTTAATGAGTTGAGCAGTACGATGACAGTTCCAACTAGCCAAATCTGCATGTCGCACACCTGCGTGATGTTACTGGTGAAGTCAAACCAGCTACTTGTTCCTGACCGGGTCGGGTGAAGGTGGATACCTCTCGCTTGCCTTGGCTGAATGTGCAAGGTCTAACATCGAAGATGTCCACTCCTGCTTGGTATACATACGCGTCGTACGCACTGCACTCGTGCGGTGAGCTCCACGCGCGCTCAGCCCGTGCCGACGCCCCCGCAAAACGAGGTGATTGGGAAGGAGTAGGTGTGCACAGCAAAAACAAAACAGAAGCAGCAACAGCGACAACATGACAAACATGACCAACAGCAGCAACAACAACAACAACGACAGCCACAACAGGATTGCCTTCTGGAAGCTCAGGTCCGTGTCGGGGTTGGACCACGCATCGGTGTTAAAGGGCGTCTCGCCTGCAGCCACCGCCTGTCTGCTTGCAGCAGCTCCTCCTGCAATCATATCATACTAACATGCAGCGGCGTGCTGTAACCTTCTATTGTCTCACACTCTGGCCATTACCACTGATAGCTAATTGCTTGTTTGTGTTCTCCCAGCTTGCCGCAGACATTGCCAAGGGCTCAGCGGCTGTGAGGGAGTGTTTGGCAATGTCATATGCTTGCTTGAAGTAGCGGGTAGCTTCTGCCAATGCACCTTCATCGGCTTTGTCCTGGCCCAAGCTAAAGTACAGATCAGGCGTGCGCGGATTCTCCTCTTCTCGCCAGTGCGGCAGCTTGCTTCACCGTTTTATGCGTTCTTCATGACTACGGCTAAGTGAAACCCTATCATCCTATGCATGCAGGAGAGTCAGGTGTGCTGAAACGAGCAGAGCTAAACCAGTGATCTCGTATTGACTGACAGATGTGGCTGATCAATTGTAGTCGTATACTCTATCACAGAGTGAAGCACATACTTAGGTACTCACGCGCGCGCGCACTCAGGCGGCAGCGCAAAGGCCAGCCCCAGCAAACCTCTGCGTCTTGCTGGTTGGGACAGATTAAGTGGTGATCATGGGCATGGCAAGCATTGCTAAATCAACACATAGTTTCTACGCGCGAACCGAGTGACGTCAAGTTTAGACAGCACTCAGTGCCAGTCACTGAACAGCGCCAAGCACAAGTTGTGTCCAGCGAGTGCTCATCTTGAGCCGCCTCTCACTTGCGCCACCCCACACACGCCAAACAGCCGGGAGCACACCGCCGTCACGCAAACCGCTTCGCTGAAACGCCAACCCCAAAGCCTACTACCCCGCAGCCGCCCCCTTCGTCTCCTCCTCCTCCTCCTCCTCCTGCTTCTCCTACCTCTCCGCCGCCGCCGCCGCCGCCGTCGCCGTCCTTTTGCCGATACTAACGCAATGCACAGTTCAGATGCTCAAAACAGCAGCGCATACAAGCTTGCATACGCTACGCTTGCCTCAATGCTGCGAGTTATAGCTTGCATACTGCTGTGTGAGGCGTTTGTTACGGTGGGTGTGCGGCAAGCAGCTGGCGGGGTTGGCGGAGCGCTGAGCAGGAGGCAGCTGAAGGAGATAAAGGAGGAGGAAGCGGCTGAACAGGAGCATGAGGTTGAGGGTTGGGATGATGGGTGGAGAGCAGCCTTTGGAGAGACAAGGCAAGCGGGAGAGGAGCTCAGCCTGTAGGCTGCTGCTTAACGTTGTAAGCTTGGCTGCAAGCTTGTTTTTGTGCTGGTAGTGAGCATCTCCAGATTGCTTGGGAGTGGCACAAATGTAGCACAATTAGACAGCCTGACTACACACTGGCTCCCCCGGCCCATCACGTGTTGTGTCGAGTGTTATTTTATTTTGTCATGTTCGTTAGGCATGTATTGCACATGCTTGACATATTTGTCTTTGCCTTGCGTTTGTGTTGCGTCTCACAGGGGTTGTGGTTGCGGCTACCATCTGCTCAGTGCACTGCTGTTTCTGCTGAGCCCTCATACTACGGCAATCCACTTTGCCGCGCAAACTTGCGCGTTGCTGCTCATGGTTGCATACAGACGGCGGCATGTTGGAGAATCTAGCGCAGACTTCAGCCGTGGTGGACAGATTCACAGGAGGGAGATTGCCAGACTCTCAGACTCAGATGTAAGCAATCAAGTGTAGCCACTGCATGCAAGTTGTTCAGTGATGCAGGTGCCGTGCGCGAGCAAGATGCTGCAATTGGCCCATACAGTGTTGTCGACTGAGTGCACACACCGTTTGTGGCAATACGCACAACATAGCAATTGCACAGATTGTAGCCGACACTGAGCGCACACTGTATGCCCAGACATCATAATGAAATTAAGATGAAAGGAAAATCTACGGGCTCAACGGGAGTCAAAATTCGCTTTCTGGAACCGCATTCCGGCTCTGTGCTATGCACACGGGGTAGGAACTATGCAATATGCCACACCATGGTGTCTCTCTACAGTTTGGACAATCCTGTCGTAACAAACGTAACAAGGCTTTTCTCTAACATCCTTTCAGCCGTGATCAGCTCTAGCGATGATGGCCACCGCCACCGCCTCCGCCTCCGCCTCCGCCTCCGCAACTTCCAAAGTTGCAGTTTTCGGAGTACCTCTACAGCACATACACAGTCACGAGCTGTACCATTCATTTAATACTCTTCAACACAAACGCATGCACCTCATGGACAGACACGCGCAGATACTGCCAAGCCGCTGCCTCTCACCTCATATGACAGGCCCCAGAACGTCTTTGCCTGGTCTTCGTTGGATGTGCCGCAGGCATCATGGAACTGGTTGATAACATCGGATACCGAGTAGGGGTAACGATTCACACCACGGCTGCCTTGATATGGCACAGCCGCGTTGAGCAGAGCCGTTGCAGCAAAGCGGAGGAACTGATCATCAGTATTGGAGGCTGCATCACTGAGAGTTACTGAACCGCAGCGCCTGCAATGGCAAAGTTGTGCAATGTGAGCCACGATGGCGACACAGCAACATGGACGAAAACAACCCACGCAACCAGCAAGTGCAACAGGTGCACAGCAGGCCAGTACTTGTAGCATGTGTCGCCGCGGGAGCACTTGAAGGCGTCCACAAGCAAGGTGCCACTCTGTCTTTGTGAGCCATACTGGTAGCAGGAGGGCCAATTGCAGGACTTGCCAGACTGCTGCCAGAACCCAGGAGAGCAGGACTGCACACCGTCACACTCCTTGTGTTCACAGCTCCAGCAGGTATGGCCAGCTGGAGGCGGGGACTTGGTGTACGAAATTGGAGGAGGCGGGGAATTGCTGTAGCTTCTTGGGGGAGGGGGGGACTTGGTGTAGCTGCTTGGCGGAGGCGGGGATTTGGTGTAAGAGCTCGGGGGTGGAGGCGACTTGGTGTAACCCTTTGGAGGCGAAGGCGAGGACTGTGGACAGGGTGAGGGTGGTGGTGATTTGCTGGGCGGGGGCGGGGAAGGCGGCGACGGTGGAGGTGGAGATGGCGGCGACGGTGGGGGTGGCGAAGGCGGAGACGGAGGAGGCGGCGATGGCTTTGGTGGCGGTGGAGATGGTGGAGGAGGTGACGGACCGGGTGGAGGTGGGGAAGGAGGCGGAGACGGTGGAGGGGGTGAGGGCGGTGATGGTGGAGGGGGTGATGG
>RHPI01000330.1:30718-57634 GCA_009103225.1 Chlorokybus atmophyticus
GGGGGGCACTCACCATTGTCGCAGACGTCACAGTAGACGCAGCCCCTGCAAGCACGCTGCATGTCACATGCATGTCCACACACACAGGTGTAACCTGTCCTTGTGAAAAAACATCACTCGTGCATTGATGTGTCTATGCAAGGCAAGAGTGAGGCGTTGCACAGGGACGCAGTACATAGGTCCGCTGGCTCTCAGCAAAGCACTGAAGCACAGCTTACGTGACGGTAGCGTAAGTTGCGGTGGCAGGCACCGCCAGCGCCAGCAGCAGCGCCAGCGCCAGTAGCGTGGCCACCCTCGCCATGAGTGCTGATTGCAGGAAGACCACATACACACAGAGGTTAGTAGGCATGGCAATGCAGCAGCACCGGCCTTCTAATAAGGCTTGCCTACAGCATGTGCAGCGACAAGACAACCCCTCACCTGCGCCGAGGCAGACACAACCGCCGCCGCCGCTGCCGCCGTGCAGACACGCGCTGTGCAGAACTGCGGCAAACGTGACCCTTTTGTAAGCAACACTGCGATCACATCAAAGCAAACTTTTCGCATGTTTAGTTTAAGGTGTACTAATCAACTTGGCTTAGCTGGTAGTGTCCCGGCCCATGCGACAACGTGTTACCGTCGTTTAGTCCCGCGGACTATGCCAGGCTGGTACTTTGCCATTTCAGCGTGTCCCTGTTGCCTGCAATGCAAGGCATTGAATATGCCTCTCACACGTAGGTGGAAACGGACACTTCCGCCACGAACCGACAGAAGCTACCGCTTTGCAGGGGTCACGGTTGCTTTTTCCATCTTGCAGTTTGTTAAGTTCCGCAAATGTAATGGAACGTACAGCAATTTTGGCAACTTTTGGCTGGCACACAGCCAAGTCCTTCTCACGACCGGTTATCGCCTGACATTAAAGCCACATTTGTGACACCCCTGCGGTACGAGTCGTTGGAAGGCCCTTCAACGCCGCTGTAGACTGCAGAGGGCGTCGGACAAATCTACGCCTCAACCGGCGGCATGTCCCTTTGCCAACATGATTGCGGTGGACAGTACGGCTAACTAGACCGCGCCGTGTGGCATAGCGCGCCGGCATGTGCATGGGGCACGCAGTGCGTGGCACGCACAGGGTACTTTGCAACAGACAGCACAAAACACTTGTGGTCATGTAGCTGTGCCATGCACTCACGATACTGCTGCCAGCAAATCCAATAAACCGGTGTCGATGTGTATACCGGTCATTGGATACAACATTGCATGTGATACATCTCGACACTGCAATTATCGTACAACTATTGTAAGCTAGTGTGCACTTTTTGAGATTGACTACAATGTTATAATTGCACTTGCGGAGTGACATCTTCAAGTTGAGGTTGGCAACTCTCCGTGTACATTTATTGACCAAGTAAGAATCAACATTGCGTGCTCGATGTGCTAATAAGCCGGGTTGTGCATCTCGCGTAGCCGCAAATTGCGAGCACATTAATGAGTTGCATAGACGGAATCAGGTCGATGCACGCATGACCATAACCACGTGACTCACGTTGCTAAAAGTGCATGGCTCGCAAGGACTTGCATAAAAAGAGAGTTGCGGGTGGGTAAGCAAACATACTTATAAACACGCCTGCCGTTGCTGCCGCTTAACTACACGTTTAGCAACGACGACAACAACTTTTACAATGACGCAACATTTGATTATCGTACGAAGTTAAGAGCCTGAATCACGCGCAATCCGCCTCCTCTATAGTCAGACAGCTGATAAGCTGCAGACGTCATTAGCGAGACAGCAATCGAGTCAGTGAGGCCAAATGTGTTGTATAAGTATCGTTAGGTAGGCACACTCCGGTTGACACACATATCGTCATCATCCATTTGAAAGGACAGGCTCAATTTTGGCTTTGTTATCATCAATTTGCACGACAAACAGCTTCCGTTTTTGCGATATTGAACGTGAGGTACACCGTATACTATGCGCGTCAAGTGTAACGCAGCACATGACGCGCGACTTACGCATCTACCAGCGTAACCCACGCACATCAGACGTAATTTATGAGTTACGCTATGGCCCCCACAAAGTCATGCGTGCGTAGGTGCGTGTAACGACTTGAGGGGGTGTGTATAAGTGTGTACATAAGCCCCTTTTTGTTGCTGGAGGGGCTTCCACCCGTGTAACTCCTGTAGCTGTTGCAAAGCGCGTAACCCATAATTGCGTGCTTACCAATAACAAGTAATGTTTTATTTTATTTTTGCAACACGTTGAAGAGGGATGCGTTGCAACGCGTCAACAGCGTCAAGGCTATGCTGATAATGTTGATGCATGCTATGTGTCATATTATACAGTGTGCGAATTGACATACATGTGATGTAACATGAAGTTTGTGGAGCCTAACAACGTATTGTGGGTTATATTGTGAAGGGATGTTGCATATTATATATAAAGAGATAGCCGCTCAAATCATGTCATCATCATCACGTTCCTAATAAATGCATGCCCTTTGAGTAATGAATAAGCACAACACAAGCAGCGCTGCCTCATATACGGACAGGTGTGGTGCTTAACCAGTGTTCGTATTTTTTGATCTAAAGCTGCCTTGCCAAGGCTTGCTGACAGATTCTGTGCGACGAATGGACTGGTGGACTTTAACCAGGCCTACTGTAGGCGGCTACAATAGGCCCAAAGCCTACCGGTACCGCTCTACTAACAGCTGCTAATAGGGACGCGCATGTGGACGCTGTCCACTGGTTGGCCGCTCCTCTTCAATAAACAGTTCGTGGCTTGCAAGTGACTCGCAACACATGTTGGCTAGCGTGACGCGTATGCGTTGCTTATCACTCAAATCCGCTACGCGGCACATACGAAGAGAGAGATCCGAAGTCTATCGGTTCGCCAAGGCCTTCGCCGCCTTTGTCGCGTTGTGCCGCACAGTTAGCGAGTGGGCAGGTGCCGCCGTTTAACGTTTGTACGAAGCACGCAGCACACGCAACATCCTCAGTTACAAATCCTACTCACGATCATTCTTTAATGACAATGCACAACATGAAAGACCATGTATTATCCTTTCGTCATTGCACCACACCACTACAGCTAAGGACCTTACCTGGCCAGGCCAGGTAGGCATTTTCGCTGCTAAAAGCGCCGTCAAATAGCGGATACTATGTTGAGCCAAGACCGCCGGCGCTATACCGCGCAAACAGATCTTCATTGTGCTATAAAACCTTGTTAAATCGCTTGTTTAACACAATCATGCAATTAACAAGCTAGCTGCCATCACAACATCAACATTGGCACAATTTAGCTAGTTGGTCTTAAGCTCTTTCGATCATAAACCCCGGCCTTATCCGCTTAACACGGTGTATTATTGATTGTTGACTGAGTGTCGCATGTTGAGCAACACCAAAAGTGCGGCGGCTACACATGTCTGTATGTGTACACTGTTGCATATCACAATTGTAGTAGGCCGGTCCTCTCCAACATTTTCATCAACTGCCCTCAAAAGTCGAAGTTCATTCTCATTATTATTGTAGCATTGGCGCTTTAACCACTAGGCTACGGCAGCAAAAGTCGCTGCCATAGGGGGAGACCTCATATATGACCCATATCATATATGTGACACTTACAAATTCATTTTCTTCAAGAGCTATGCTTGGTTTTATAATTATCAAGTTTAATCGTCGCAAAATGTTCCCCTGTCGACCGACAAACTATTGGCAACGGCCGTGCACCTGAGGCTACCCATTTGGACAGTCGTGGCTCAGTCCACCTGTAATCTCGATACAGGGACCTGAGTATAACGGCCGTCACCATCACTCGGCGCTCGTCTGCATAAAGTGATTGAGTAACAGTCAAGGCCAAATTTCGTGATTTTCATGGCCATTTTAGGCCTTATTGGTGAGTTACCATGTTTTTCATGACTTGTGGCGGATATCGGCGAGTTGCGATTCTGCCGCAGATATCGACCGGCTCACGACCAATCTGGAAGTCGCCAAAAAACGGAGACCCCTGGTGGGGCCAGTCGGGAAGGGCCTGGCGCCAAGTAGTATAACTTGACCATATGAGCAGCAAATGAGGAGAGCGGAAAGGTCTAGAAGTGTACAAGATTCTACAAGAATATCTTAGCTTCTTGTTCCGTCTAGCGCTATAATTGTATAGACAGTAGCATGTGCAGACTGGTAGGTACAAAAGTGACCTTCTACAATTTGCAATACAACTTTTAGCTCCCTAGTTTTTTGTGTGCAAGCTTGGTGGTGGTTAGCAGGGGTTGCTAGCGAGTGTCCACTGGTGTGTGCTTGCTTGTGTAACGATCCAAGGCGCTACACAAGTTGGTGTGTAGCTTCGAGCGCATACGCGTGCGTACGCGAGTGGCGGGGCGCACGTGTGTGCTTGGCAGAGGGGGCAAGGTTCCGGTGTGAATACTGTGTCTTGGTGAGAGGGTTGTTGATTGGACCAACTCACAGGTGACAAGGCACGAGCACCGTCACAGACTGACCCCAACTGATAGGTATCTGAAAGTTACCTGTCAGTCACGATAAGGCGACTTTGCCCAACTGACAAGTACCTAACCGTTACCTAACAGTTAGGTACCGGCAAATGTACGCTAATTCAGCAAAATGGTCAGGTACTTTCAGGTACATTCAAGATACCAGCCGTTAGTGATGTGTACCTTTGCAGGTATCTGTTGGTACCGCTCAGTCATAATTCGGTGGCGTGCATGATTATCGTCGCAAGAATGTGCATGAAAAATATTAAACAAGAAACTACAACGTAAATTACACTAAGCTACTGCTACTACTACTACTACTACTACTACTACTACTATTCTTGTACTAAGCTGCCGCTCTTGCACCGCCCGCTCCAGCTCCGCCGCCGCTGTTCCTCCTCCTCCGCCGGCGCTGGAAAGCACAAGGCAATCAAGGCAATCAAATAAGCGTTGTGAACATACACAACATACACACTCACGTGCTGCCGCTTGCCATGTACCGCCGCCGCCGCCTGGCCTGGTTTGGCCTAGCCTGGCCTGGCCTGGCTTAGTCAAGCCTAACCTGGCATGGCATGGCCGCCCTAAGACAAGAAGGGTGGTTAGGCTGCATGCAGTGCAATGCGTAGTGCAACGTTAGACATCAAACTTACCTACTGTCCACCATTGTCGCCGCCGCCGCCGCCGCCATTACCGCCACCGCCGCCGCCGCACAATTGTCCTTGAAGCCGTTGAGCATTTAAATAAATGCTCAACGGCTTTAGTTCAATTTCAATTTTTATGATACAATCGTACCAAAGAAAATGGTACGACGGCACCAGTATACTTTTTCGTAACGACTACCATATTGGGTACTATGATGGAACTGTGATACCACTGTTGTACTCGCCGCCAACTCGTCCCTTTTGGGTGACTTGGTTGGGACTGAGTGGTTACTTGCTTGTCAATTAACGTTCGTCGCCGCCGCGGCTTGTGTACGGCCGGTGGTCGGCTGCGGTACAACCTTGACTCACCGGTATCATTCGTCGCCATTAGGGCCTGAACATTCACCTAATTGTTACAATATGTAGGTTGCCGTTGCGTAAGCTGGATGGCCGGCGGTCGGCCGTCAGAATATGTAGATGTTGTGCCATCACTGATAGGCAACAATCCACTTTACTGTACGATAGACGGTCGGCTATTTTGTATTGTCCACAACATGCACCGGCAGTCCATTCAGTCCATTTATGGCTCAAGTCATTAAGTTCGTTAGAGTTAGATAGGGTCAGGCACCGGATAGTATCTCAGTCCCTGATCAGTCATCGTGTAAAATTTGCAACGATATACTTTTTCGTCACGGGTATGCATACCGTATGGTGACCATGGCTATTGATATGGATAATATGGATATGGGTGACCTCGAACACCAATAGCTGCATGTCGGCACATGACACTGTTGCATTAGCCGTTGACGTCATAATTGTGCCAGCCAAAAACACTTCTCAAGTGTAAACCTGGCGCACACATTGATAGGCCTTCCCTCGGTGATGGAAAATTGCATCAACAGTCCCTAAAGTGCACAGCAGCGACCATCAGCACTCTTCATTAAAGTTGAGGTTGGTTTTGCTTCCTCCTTCAATGCAAGTTTGTTATGCAAGCCCTTGCTTTTGATAGTGCATGCTGCATTAGTGTCAGGCATGCCCCCAATCTTATGGCCATGTACTCGTGCTTGAGCTCACGTTGCAGCAAAGTTTTTAAGCACACCAGCGTTGCAATATACACAACCGCCTGCATTACTTCTTGTTATTTCTTTCTTCAAAAGCTTCATAAACATCACATCGTAAGTGTCACGATTTGGAATAAATTGTGACAGACCTTACTCATGGTAGCGTCTTTTGCTACCACAGCCTAGTGGTCGGAGCCCACTTGTTACAATGGTATTAGAGCTTGACATCAGGTTCAATTTCGGTAGGGGACTGAGGCAGATCCAAGGGCAAAAACCATTTGGGGCGGCTTGCCGTCGCAAAATGTTTTCCCTGCCGGCCGATTGAATACTGGTAACGACCGTGCACCTGAGCGTACTCATTTGGACTGTCGTGGCTTAGTCCACCTGTAATCTCGATACGGAGACCTGAGTATGACGGCCGTCCCGGGCCGTTTACACAAAGGGACTGACCTAGATGGACAGGTACCTGTCATGTACTTATCAGTCAAGCAAAAGAGACTTAATCTAACCAACCGGTACCTGTAAGATACCTATCAGTCAAGAAAAGGTGACTTAGCCTAACTAACAGGTATCTGACCGGTATTTATCAGTTAGGTACCGGCAACTTCATGGTAACTGTCCCTAATTGCCAGGTACCTAGTTATGACTAACGTTACCTTAGAGTACCGTTAGTGATGAGTAGGTATCGCGTTTGTGTGACATCGATCGACTGTGCAAGACGACAATTATATATGACAACTTGATTACATCACAGTCATATACATGTCACCTACACAGTACAAGCCCACTATTAATATACTACGGTATACTACTACACTACTACGGTGGTAGTACCCACTACACTACAGTCTGCCGCCGCTAAGTCTTGCTGCCGCTTGCCTGCTGCTTCCGCCCTCCTAGCCTGGCCGTCCTGAGGAAAGAGGAGCGGTCAGCTAGGGCGGCGCAACACATCATATACACACCACCACCACAACAACAACAGCGCACCTGCTAGCGGCCGCTGCCTAGCCTGGTGGCCGTCCTGCAACACGAAGGGTGGAAGGGCGGTCAGGCTGCGCTGCTACGCGCTACACGACAAGACATGCACAAGCACACAAGCACATACCTGCCGCCACCGCCGCAGCACAACGCTCAACCGCGCAAATCAACTAGCACAGTTGAGCGTTGTGTTGCGGCTTAGCGTTTGAATTCACAAGGGGGCCGGTGAGTTTGAAAACTCAACGGCTTCCCTTATGACACCATCGTACCATTTCGATGGTACTTTTGTAAATCGTAATGATACAAAATTACCAATATAATGGTACTATTGTGATAGTGCTGCTGTACCATATCGATGGTACGTTCGTACTATTGTTTTGAGACGAAACTTCCATCGTATCAAATATCGGTACTTGTCGCAACTCACCACCACCGCTTGTTTCTAAGTTGGGACTGATAAGTCACTTGCTTGCCATTTTTGATACATCACCGTCGCTAACTGCTATACGACCGGCTGTTAATGGTATTAACTATGTAAATATTCCGTATCATTTGTCGAAATTAGGGGACTGATAGGTGAGAATTGCCATAACAGGTAGGTCGCCGCCGCGGGTGCTGTACGACCGGCGGTCGGCCGTCGACATATATTACAAGCAGGTCATGACAGGCAGGCAGCAGTCCAATATATTATACGATAGGCCATTGGCCGTATATTGTTATCCACAATATTCACCGGCAGTTCAGTCAGTGCCTTTATGGCCCAAGGGTTGGGTACGGTCAGGTAGGGTCAGGCACTCCTCAGTCCCTCAGTCCCTGGTCAGTCACCGTGTAAAATTGGCGACGGCCCTATGGCCGCGTGAGCGGTCGCTCCGCGATAATAGATTGCGCGATGAGGATGGCCGCATTCAAAAGGCCGCGGGCGGACCAGTCGTGGTACGGCCGTCACCACGACGACGTGGGCTAGTATGTGCTTTATTGGATAATGGGGAACCCGTGGGTTACATTGGGGAGGAATGTCACGATTTGGGATAATTTGTGACAAACCTAACTCACGGTAGCGTCTTTTGCAACCATAGCCTAGTAGTTGGAGCCCACTTGTTACACTAGGGGGCAATCTTGCATTACTTGAGTCATTCTCACAGCGGCTTTCGCAGTCAACGCTTCGGCCCTCCCATTTCTGTCGTGCACATGTGTCACGGTTGTGATATCTTGTAATACTCGTTCACCACTTCCACCATTACACTATCAACCTCATCATTGCACTCGTACTCTTCATCACTGAAGAAGTCAATTTGAATTGCAGGCTTTGATGCCTCATGCTTGGGCTGAGACATTATTGTACCATATGCTCCTCCTCCCCACATGCAACATCTCATGGCAACTTGTGTTGTTACTCGTTTATAGCTTGTTGCAATGGGTGCCTCACCTCTTGCTCGCCACTCCACTTGAGTTGGTTGTATAAGGCGCGAGTGGGCACATTTGCAACATTTTCTTCCAACAACTTCATCCTTGCAACAGTAAAGTCAATTGCTTGCTCAATCCCTCACTGAGGGATTGAGTAATAAGTCCCTTTTTTATCAATTTTTGTGTTGTGCATCCTTCTCTTGAAGTATATAGCCTCAATGTCCGCTCGCAGGTCGCGATACGTTGATGAAGCTAATCGCCCTTCTGTGAAAAGTGCTTTAAGCCATTGGTGTAGCTATGCCATGGCGCACTAGTCTCCACGCCATTAGCATTCACAAGCTGCACAATATCCTGCTGCACATTTGCGCTATATGGGTGTCATATTTTGTTTCTCCAAATGGTTGCGCAGCCGTGACAACTCAGCAACTTCTCTCTGCGCAGCAACAAATGTAAGCTCCAAGAGTAGCGCGTCTCAATTAGGCCGCACGCACGTTGAGTCATAAGCAAGCCCAATGCTAGGACTATCAACTTGCCACATGCGCTGGTTAGCAACTTCGTGTGCACATTGCGCCTGAAACCAAAAGAACTTCGCAAATTGCTAAGCAAGCCATTGCGCTTCTTGCCGAGTACACATTCAATGCCAGCATGTGTATCCCACACAAAGCCAAGAACACATGACGCGGCTGAGCACGGTTTGGGCCTTAGTGTTGGTTTGCAACCCGCACTATGCCGCATCCGCTTCACAGTCAGAGTGGAGGCATGCTCAGCCTTGGAGCGAGCAGTCAACAGACAAATTTTGATATATGGCGTTTAATGGATGCCTTATCTTTTCACGAACATGCGATAATAGAGCGAGCAGTCAACAGACAAATTTTGATATATGGCGTTTAATGGATGCCTTATCTTTTCACGAACATGCGATAATAAACCTTGCATGAGATTGTCTTTCCTTTTAATGCACTTGAAGATGACTCCCTCCCTTTCAACCTCTTAATACAATGATTATGGTCATCTGGTTGAGTGCGCACACTTTCATGCTTGCGTTGTTTTCTCTGCCTCAGCTTGGTTAACGGTATAACGGGATCGAACACATTGAATCTTGCTTTCAATGCTGTTGACAGCTCAAACCATGTTAACACAATGTGTTGATACCACCTTTAAGCCTGACGCATAAGATGCGTACTTGCCAACTACAAACTGATAACTGCATATCATTGATATGCATATGTGTCAGCCATCAACTCAACATGTCTGGTTCATGTTAGCACCTCCTCCTCCTCTCCTTTGTAAACCCCCCATTAAGGGAGTCCCTGAAATGACTTCATGGAAGGGATTACCAACGTTATTATTCCCGCCATGTTGTGGCCTCAATTCTTAGTATCCTCCACAGGTGGGACCACTCTGTCCGTAGAGGCCACCTCACTGTCAGAGCATCGAATACTTCGCAATGCGTCAGCAGCGTCAAGTGCTAGCGCTTCCTGTCCCGCTCGCGTACCACGAGCCGTGATCCACAACTACAACGCCCGATGCGAATTTTATGTACACAAACTTCAAGCTGTGTAAGGTACTCCAGCATGTGTCTGCATTTCATTTCAAACTGGCTTAGCCTTAAGTACTCGTCTTAAAATAGAGATAGGCCATTTCTTTCCAATGGCCACCTCATCGCACATTGTTCTAAGCAACTTCACGTGTGCACTCATGTACTTGGTACAAGCACTCAGATCCGTGACTTATACGTGACATGCCCACTGACCAACTTTGTGCAGCTGCACAGCAGTAATCTATACACTTCAATATAATTTAAGAATTCATGAGCTCAAGGATTGATTATATAACGGACCACATGGGTACGCACCTAAGTTGTTCGTTTACGGTATGTACTACATACATTGTTTACAAGTTTGGTTCGTATTATATGTACTACATATAATACGATGTAGTATCGCGACGGTACACGCCTTGAGAGTTAAACTCCCATGCACTCATTCTGTCAATGTAGCAACCTTAGAATGATTATACTTTGCCTAGAAGGCGTGATAATGGGGTTCCACAACAGTTGATACGCGACATAAACTTGAGCTTGTTAAGCAAATTCTGGTAAGCACACATGGACACAAAGCCAAGCTAAGGTACAATACATTAATATTATAAAATGGTATCATTTTAGATAGAGGGGATGAACCAAGCATTGCACGACGCACTACGCAAACATAGTTCGTTGAAGTATGACTGAGATAAATATTTTGCACGGCTTGCTCCGCATTGAAGTCATTCAAGGCATCTGTCACACAACTCACTGTGCTAAGGGCCTTAGCACGATTAATTGTGAGCAATGCCTTGCATGAATACAAGCAGAGCATGTCGATTTTTACACGATAACCGTCACCCGCAGATATATATGGTTGCGGCCAATAAACCTTTCATTGCGCATTTATTTAAATACATAATACAAGGACATTGTTAATAACCAATGTGCATGCACTCATGTTTAAGCCATGCAAAGCTATGCATTGGAGTCGCATGTGCTCGGGCCAAATACATTTTTAATGATACATGTCGATGAGCATCGTTGCCTTTGTGAGGGTTTAAAAAGTTGAAAACACATGAATCTCAACATAACTACACCCCTGACAAGAGAGGATCCTTTGTTGTGCTCCATAGCACAGCCTGCTTAACTTCACATTTTAGCATACCCCATGTATCAAGTTTTCAACAACGAAAATGGGCTAGGAGGAGCATTGCAAACATACCGCACGCGCAATCATTGTGCTGGTATCATGATTGAACTCCATGTCGAATAAAGAAGCGGCATCCCAATTCAAGTATTTAAGATGTAAGAAGCTGATGCTTGATGGTGAGAGATAAGGCAGAGGTTTGCACATGTGTGATGCATCCCTTGAGCAGCTACCGCACGAATTTTGGCAACTCGTGGAGCGTGAGTATGCACAACATGGTAGACATCCATTTACCGTACTTTGTTCAGATCTGTACGGCGCTGATGTCGCGCTCATGACATAAATTACAGCGAACGGGCCAGCGACGAGAAGGTACCGTTAGTCAAACACCCGTCATGCGACATGGCTCGTGAGTCATGATGAGTCATGACTCCCGGCCAATAGTGCGGCGCGCTAGAGTTTGTACGACTTAGTGGAGTGCGGCTCTGTCCGGCTGCGTGTGCCAGCCAAAGAAACTGTTACAATGATAAACCCTCCAAAGACGGAGCATGTATCATATGTGCTTCGTTTCCGTCCACGATGTCATGGTAAGCAACCGTGACCCCTACAAAGCGGAGTACAGTGTAGCTCGTCGCGTTGTAGGTACCTACAGGAGACTCGCAATTTGAGTCACAGTTGCCTTCATTCATGAGTGAGCATAGGCTATGTTGCATAGCAAATGGTTATAGGGTAGGCGTTGAGGCCGAAACGGCAAAGGCAGCAGCTGGCATTTGCGGCAGCTGAACGACGCGGACAACAGGCCAAAAGAATCAATCATGCACTGTTGAATTGTTATCGTTTTCTATATCGCTTGGGAGTTGCTTGGATAAAAGGTCACGTTTTTGCCGTCACAACCTGCGCGTGTTTGGTTGTGCACTAGGCAAGCCCCGCTTACCCGGCGGCTGCAAAGGTTGAGTTAGCGGCGGCATTGCAGGTGAGGGGGCTGCCGCCGCTACATATGTTCTTGTTGGACAAGCGGCTTAGCAGTTGGACTCTTGGTGCTTGTGTTAGCATGCTGATGCTCTGCTACGCTTGCTGACCTGTGTGTACGTGCGGTCGCTTTGCAGTCAGCAGACATGGCGAGGGTGGCCACGCTGGCCACGTTGCTGGCGGTGGCGCTGCTGGCGGCGGTTGCGCCTGCCACGGCAAACTTCGCTACTCTGACGTAAGTTGCTTCTGAGTGCTTTGTTTCAAGCGGGCCTGTACGTGTCTCTGCAAGGCTCAAGTGATGTCAGGGTACCCGTTCGTATATGTTCCTACTGGACATGCATGTGACATGCCCTCGCGTGTGCAGGGGCTGCGTCTACTGTGACGTCTGCGACAATGGTACGTCTCTCTCTCTCTCTCTCTCTCTCTCTCTCTCTCTCTCTCTCTCTCTCTCTCTCTCTCTCTCTCTCTCTCTCTCTCTCTCTCTCTCTCTCTCTCTCTCTCTCTCTCTCTCTCTCTCTCTCTCTCTCTCTCTCTCTCTCTCTCTCTCTCTCTCTCTCTCTCTCTCTCTCTCTCTCTCTCTCTCTCTCTCTCTCTCTCTCTCTCTCTCTCTCTCTCTCTCTCTCTCTCTCTCTCTCTCTCTCTCTCTCTCTCTCTCTCTCTCTCTCTCTCTCTCTCTCTCTCTCTCTCTCTCTCTCTCTCTCTCTCTCTCTCTCTCTCTCTCTCTCTCTCTCTCTCTCTCTCTCTCTCTCTCTCTCTCTCTCTCTCTCTCTCTCTCTCTCTCTCTCTCTCTCTCTCTCTCTCTCTCTCTCTCTCTCTCTCTCTCTCTCTCTCTCTCTCTCTCTCTCTCTCTCTCTCTCTCTCTCTCTCTCTCTCTCTCTCTCTCTCTCTCTCTCTCTCTCTCTCTCTCTCTCTCTCTCTCTCTCTCTCTCTCTCTCTCTCTCTCTCTCTCTCTCTCTCTCTCTCTCTCTCTCTCTCTCTCTCTCTCNCCGACAACCAGCTGCCGAACGTTACCATGCTCATCACCTGCACAAACACTGTGGGCGTGGTGACTACAGTGACCACTACCACCGGGTCTGACGGCTGCTACAGGCGTGGCTACGTACCGACTCTGGAGTCCTACGCGCTAGTTGGCGAGGTGTATCAGTCTTGCTCCATCAAGGTCTACAAGGCCAACAGCAATGCCCGCACCTGCGGCACTGTCTCCACCAAGGCTTGTGGCTCCGTTGTCACATTTCCCAGCAACGCTCCACTGCGAGCAGACACCGTGTACTCGGTACATTTCCTGCACTTGTTGTAGCTTTTGAGGCACGCATATGTAAGTGAGCCTATGCTGACCTGTGCATGGTGCAGATCCCACTTCCTAACTTCTGCCTGAAGCCGGCTACACCCCCGCCAAGCTGCTTCCCGTCACCCCCTCCTCCCAAGCCGTCACCCCCTCCACCCAAGCCGTCACCCCCTCCACCCAAGCCNTACATCACCACAGATTACCAAGCATACAGGCATGGGCGCGTGCACAACAGTGCGGTATGTTCCACAGCCATTCAACACAAGCTGCACTTATTCAGCACCGCTTGTGCATGTGCAACAACGGAGCACACTTTATGTACTCCACTTACTGGCTGGGTCACTTGAGCTCCTGGGTCCAGTGTGAAGTCCAGATACATAGTGGGCGTTCTTGTGTACACGGGCGACTTGGTGCCCAGAGACTCGCCTGCAATCACCGCCACCGTGATGCCGTCTTTGCTGACTTTGGGCACCTCTGAACCCTTCAACTCCTGATACGCTGGAGGGACCCTGCGCGCATGAGGCACATGTTCCAGTTGCATCCGAGTGAACGTATCACAAGCCTGTACATGTCCCTGATGATGTGCATGACTGTGAGTGCAATGCATGAGTGCTGAGTGGCTCCATGCGCGGTGCTCACATCTTGTCTTTTGAGCTCAGGTTGACCCACAGCTGCAGACCGTGCGCCGGCTCCTGTGATGCTGGCATCTCAGAGTGCACGATGCCCCGTCCTGCAGTCATCCACTGCAGACAACCAAGGTTCGATTACACGCAAAAGGACACTCTGTTGCAAGCGCTGCTTTACATGGGATGCCATTGTGACAGATATGACACTGTACTGTGGCTGATTCACAAGTTGACATCTGCCATTATGTGAACAGAAGAAGTCAAACAGCAGCAGGCCACAGTACCTGCAAATCTCCAGGCCCAATCGTGCCCGCGTTGCCTGCAAAGTCCTCATGTCGGAACGAACCACCATCAATGACGTACGACACAGTCTCAAACCCGCGATGCGGATGGTCCGGAAACCCACCCGGCAACCCCACTGCCAGGTAAAGCAAGTTTGACCACAGTGGTTCAGCTTAGTCATTGTGCACTCACCCATAGCTGCGCAAACACAAACACACGGGCACACGCAACCGCACATACACACGCACATTTTAACTTGATCCTAGCAGTGCGCACCTCTGAACTCGTCCAGGAGCAGAAAGGGGTCAAGGTTCTGCAGCTCTGGTCTGCCAATGGAGCGCCGTACGCGTGCGCCGTGGCCTTCAGATTGCTCTTGCGACAAGAACTTTTTTGTGACGCTGCGCGGCTTCACAGCTGCCGCCTGCGCCGCCATGCTTACCGCTTGCACCTTAGCCGAGAGCTGAACAGAGAAGTCTATTGGTGCCAGCATTGACGAAAGAATAACACCAGTGCTCAGCGGCACATGAATAAGAGAAGCACAAGCATGCAATACAAGTCTGCAGTAGCAGCAGTAGCAATGCTAGTTCCACGCAATGACATGCAGCAAGCGCAAAAACACAGTGCATATGACAGCTGCGGTGAAGTCTTCTGGTCTCAGTGACTTGGTTGTTCAGCGGCACTGACCCAGCTTGCGTTGGGAGGGGAGGCAGCAGCAGGCAGCGGAGAGGTGCCCAGCCTCAAGCACAGAGATACCAGCGAGGAGAGTAGCAGAACCACACCAAACCCTAACAGCACAAGCACCTGCAAGCTACCCCTTCCCCTCACCGAGCGGTTGCGGCCTGCAGGCAGCAGCGTCAAAGCGGATGCAAGCAGCCCGCCGCCTCTCTTGATGCTAGCGCCTTCCCTTGCTACACCTCCTCCTCCTCCGCCCCTCCTCGCAAACCACACCCCTGTCGTTGGCGCCAGCGTGCACCGCAGCGTGCACCGCAGCATGCCGTGCCGGCAGCGGCGATGTCGCTGCGTTACTCCTTGTGGCTGTGACCACTATTAACTCTGTGTTTATGTGTATTCAGAATTTCACCGCCGGCGTATCGTCGTTGCAGTACCGTACGCATCGGGGTACCATGTGTTATGGATGCACAAATGCACGTTGGTTCTGGAAGTCCCCCCCCTCCGTCACCGCCTTCCCCTCCCCCACCCTCACCCTCACCACCTCCACCCTGCCAAGAAAAGTCATCTCCTCCCCCGAGCAGATGGTACTGGTGGTGCAAGTCCCCTCCTCCCGCCCCGAGCGGGTCCGAATGTACCAAGTCCCCTCCTCCCCCGAGCTATTACACCAAGTCCCCTCCTCCTCCAAGCTACTACACCAAGTCCCCGCCTCCGCCCAGGCAGTCGTGCTGGGACTGCGAGCACAAGGAGTGTGACGGCGTGCAGTCTTGCTCACCTGGATTTTGGCAGCAGTCTGACAAGTCCTGCCACTGGCCCTCCTACTACCAGTACGGCTCATATTGGAATAAGGGCACCTTGCTTGTGGACGCCTTCAAGTGCTCCCGCGGTGATGCATGCTCCAGGTACTGGCCTGCTTAACACCTGTTGCCGGTTGGGCAGACTCTTTGCATCAATCTCGCTGTGCTACCAATGTGGCTTACATGTGCACATGTCTCCCAACGCAGGCGTTGCGGTTCAGCCACTCTAAGTGATGCAGCCGCTTCGCGCGATGACTTCCTTCGTGCTGCGGCGACGGCGCTGCTCAACGCGGCTGCGCCATACCAAGGCAGCCGTGGTGTGAACCGTTACCCCTATTCTTGTGATGATGTCATTAGCCAGTTCCACGCTGCTTGCGGCACATCCGACGAAGACAAGGCGAAGACGTTCTGGGGCCTATCATACAATGTAAGGCTTGGCAGTGTCTGCGCGTGCCTGGTTATGATGCATGTGTTTTTCACAAGAATGCATGGGACAGCTTGTGATCGTGTGTGTGGTGCAGACATATTCCGAACACTGCGACTTCCAAACTTGCCAGAGTGGTGATCACCACTGGCGCTGAGTTGATGACGAGAACAACTGAAGCTGACTTCATAGTGTCAACCACGACGACCTTAGATCCCGCTATTACTGCTAGTTCACTGATTTCCTGCATGTTGTCACGACAAGGTTGCCCCTGTAGAGACACACCTTTTTAAGCATACTGCATATAGTCCCTACCGTGTGTGCGTAGTGTAGAGCCCGCAAGCGGTTCTGCTAGTAAACCTTAAAAAACCCCTAAGCCCATAGATTCTCCCTGGAATATGTTTCTGCATAAACTGCGTGTGCTCAGTGTCAACAGCCTTGACATTGCCATGTGCTGCATGTTGCTCACTCAATCATGGGACTTGATTCACTGACCATGATGCATGCAAACACAGCTGTGGCCACACGAAGGTTGCTTACCTATGAGTGACTGACATTCTGTCAAGCTCTCTCCCGTAGCGCTGTCCGCCGCGGCTGAGCTTTGCGCTCCATCATGCTTTCTGCCTGCAACTTTGTCGGCAATGCACGCAAGCTCATTCGGCAAACAAATTGCTCTGAACTGAGGAGTAGCAACCAGTGTCCAGTAAGCAGGTGGTGGCAGTCTCAGCACCTGAAGTTGCTAGCACTGCGTGTTACAGCGTACGCTCAACCAACATGCCAACAAGGAAACAACGCTCAACGCAACACCTAATGGGCCAGCATGATGCCCCGAGAGACAGCCTGTCCAGTCGTGCTACACCTGCCACTACATGCAGCAAGCTCAAACCACTCAGTACCAGCATACAAGCACAACAAGCGAGCGAGCAAGCAAGCAGGCAAGCCTCAACGCTGAGCAGCCTACAGGCTGAGCTCCTCTCCCGTGCTTGCCTTGTCCCTCCAAAGTCTGCCCTGACCCCATCGCCCTCATCCTCATCCCCATCCCCATCCTCCACCGCTCCTTCCATCTCTTTCAGCTCGCCTGCGCTGCGCCAAACGACAGCTATTTGCCCTTCCACCACACTGTGCGAGTCACATTGCAGCATTTGAGTTATTAGCGTTGCAAGCAGCTGTTTCGCTGCTTGTGTTTCAAACATTTGAACTGTGCGTTGGCGTGGCGGCAAAACGGCAGCGGCAGTGGCGGCGGCGGCGGAGGGGGTGAAGCAGGAGCAGGAGGAGGAGGAGGACGGGGGCTGTCTGCGTACAGTAAAGCTAGCTCAGGGTTGGCAGTCCAGCGCAGTGGTTTGCGTGGCGGTGTACTACCTGCCGTAGGGCGTGTTCGGAGTGGCAAGCGGTTTGCGACTGACGGTGAGCACAAATTGGGTAACTTTTGCTTGGGCACAGGCCAGTGTTGCTATCTGAGGTTTTCATCAGCGGGTTGCACATAGGAAGTTTACACTGTGTTGTCGTTTAGCCACTTTGCTTTTCAAGCAACATTCCAGCTAGTCTATCCGAACATTGAGCCGCATTGTGCTGCTACTGCTGCTCGCCTTGGCTTGCGCGTGTGTGTAAGCGCGTGCGTATTTGCGTGCGTGCGTTGCTTTTGTACATAAAAGAGGATGCAATACATCACCTAGTCGGACTTAGCTGTCAAGGTTACTAAAATCAGCGTTTGATTCTGCTGCTGTGCTCATGGTCAATGCTATATTACGCAAATAGGGAGGTAGGTGAACACAACTGTATCATGAAGAGCGAAACCCAGCGGAAGAAGCAAGCTGCCTTACTCATGAGCAGTGGAGAACATGCGCGCGCGGCCGATCTGTACTTCAACTTGGGCCAGGACAAAGCCGATGAGCGCGCATGGGCAGAGGCTGGCTGCTACTTCAAGCAAGCGTATGACATTGCCAAACATTTCCTCCCTCGTGAAGCCCGCATACGAAACTGCCGAGCTCTCGGCGATGTCTGCGGTGAGCTAGGCGAACACGAACAAGCAATATGCTATCAGGTAAGACCAATCTGTGAGACGTTGAAAGTTCTCAGCACGCCACTTCATGTTGGTATGGTGGTAACTTTGCAGGAAGAGCATTTGAAGTTGGCTCAAGCAGTTGGTAACATTGTGGAGCAGCAGCGAGCTCACACTCAGCTTGGGAGAAGCAAGCTGGATTACTACCAGATGAATGTGAATGCAGCTGAAGGCGCGAAAGCCATCCGAGAAGCAGAGCAGCACTTCTGCAACGCTCTCGACATCGCCACCAACAACATAGCGCTGCTGCATGACTGCGTGCCAGACGCCTACAACAATCTTGGGTACGGCAAATCAGGTCAATGTTGCGAGCACATAATGACCACTGGTTGCTGCTTCACGTGCTTATCAAGTACATGGGACATCATGATACCTTGACTTACTGCATTGCGTGTGTAGCATGCACCCACGAATGCAGCCACGCACGCACGCACGCGCATGCACACACAGTACAGCTCTCAAAATGGTTGTATGGTTGTACATTGTACAGTTCACACACCAGCTGCATTGTGCTGAACTTGTACTGTGTCCAGCACATTGTGCCTCGAGTTGGATCGCCTTGAGGAGGCGCGGCAGTACCTTAACAAAGGCATGAAAGCCTTTCGTGAAGAGCAAGGCCCGCAAGTGAAGGCGCAGCTGTATAACAGTCTCGGGCAAGTGCACTCACGCCTCGAGAACTTTGATGAAGCTGAGGCAAGTGAATTTTTACCTTTGTGTAAGAAACCTCGTCTTAGTACTGCTTCACGTTGGTTTTTGTCTGCAGAAATACATGACCTGGGACCTGAATGTTTGCAAGAAAGCTGAGGACCATGAAGGTGTTGGCAAGGCCTTTCTGACACTGGCGCTCTTGATGATCAAGTTGGGCAACAAGGAAGAAGCAGAAACATATCTCAAGGGTGCGTGATGTTGGTTGTGCTCGTGGCAACTTGTGTGCACATGGGCTGACACAGGATGTGGTCATGCTTGTTAACAGAGGCAAGAAGGGTGTTCCAAAGGCTGCCTGATGCTGAAGAGTCGGGATTGTTTGAAGCAGTTGATGAAGCGCGAGAAACTCTGCGGGTCAAAGATAAGGCGCAGGTACGCAAGCCCGTAGCAGTTGTTGGCTTGCAAGCATGATTACAGGCGCATGCTGATCAACTGTCATGCAGAGTGAGTGACTCTGCTGGTTACTGTCTTGCAACAGAGCGAGATCAGAAGGCTTCAGGACACACTTGAGAGCTTGGTAAAGCACTCACCAGCGCAGAGCGCGGAGCAGCTGCAGTTGTTGAAAGAACTGCTGTTGCTATACGACAGCTATCTGGATCAGTTCACAGCAAAGAACAACACGACAGCAGACATATCGACCAAGGGCAGCGAGGTCAGACAACTTTTTCTTTTAACGGTCTCACCGTCCTCTGCCATACCACTAACTTGGGGTGAGTGTGCAGATGTTGAAGCATGCCGAACAGATGTTGGCTGTTGCGGGGCAATCTAGGCTTAGGGAGAAGGGCTTGGCGCGCTACTTGATTGCAACAGCATTCAACCATAAGAAACAGCATGTGCTCGCAGCAGAGCAGTATGAGCTGGCAGCTGCTGCCTATGTCGAGGCCAACGACTCTGAGGTTCGCCTGCAACTTGTGACAGTGCGGTTGCCATCGACTCCAGTGTGTTGGTGACATGTGGGTGCGTGGCTCAGGGTCTGGTGGACACATTGCTCATGCACGGAAACGCGCTGGACTGGGCTGGGCGGTACCTAGAAGCCGAACAGAAGTACAAGGAAGCACTGAAGTAATCGTGCATGTCCCTGAACGTGACACTGAGAAGCGCAGGTTCCATGCCTGATATGCTGTGTTTGCAATGTCAGGGTTGCTCAAGATGTGGACGATATCCAGAAGCAGATTTCAAGCTATGAGAACTTAGAATACTTATACACCGAACGATTGCATCGCACATCCGAAGCCAGGTGTGCCATTGCATGCCTATGGCCAATTCATCAATGTTGTTGTTCATGCTGTATGTATCTAGTGTTTAGCGGGGAGGCCCGGCCAATTGTATCATCTCTGCAGAGCTATCACCAAGGTCCTTGCTGAACTTCATACGCAAGTAGAGCAACAACCTGATGCATCTCCAGTAGTCACGAAGCATGCAGCCCGAGTGGAAGCCATGTCCACCCAGCCGCAACACGGGCGTGCCAACACGCCAAACGTGAAGGCACGCCTCGGCAACAACCTCACCGACTCCAGCAATGCTGCTGGCACGCATAGAGGGAGAGCTGTCAAAGTATTGCGACCACATGTGGATGCAGTTCCAGAGCAAGAACACAGCCATGTGCCCAAAAAGCGGCGGGCAGCCATTGTCATGGAGTCAGACAGCGATGAAGATGATAGTGCTGAGCGCAATGACCATTATAAGGAGCGATTTCCAGAGGTCTTTTCAGCGGAACCTCTAGTGTACCAGGTATGACAGGGTTGCCTTGGCATGCTTGTTTTGCTCATCAGCCTGGAGAGCTGACCAACAGATATGAGGCACTCTAACAAAAGCTTTGTGCATGCTTGTACGCTGCAGCTGCCAGCTACAGGTATAGACAAAACAAGCGACCATGCACGCGTTGACGGAGGTCAAGATATGCCGGATGCCAATCGACCCACGGACAGTGCTGCACGCAGCGGTCCTGCACGAGTTGCGTCTGTGGTGGTGAACATAGATGGCCAGTGTCTGAAACTGCTCCCGCCGGAAGACGCTACTACTCCAGTGCAATGGCTGATGGATGAAGCCGTCTGTTTGTATTCCTGCAACTCCCATACAGGTGCCTACCAATTGTCTTTCTGATGTCCGGCTCGTGGTAATGAGCAGTTGCTGTGTGCTTGACTATGTGTAGAATCTTTGTTTTGTCAGGAAAGGTGCCTATTCTTCGCTTGCTGATGTTGCAAGGTGCAACGCTCAGCCCAACACAATCAATACAAGCCGCACTGGTTGATACAGCAAATACCAGTTCCGAAGTCGTTCTCACTGCGGTGGTGGATGGCTGGAAGCAGGCAAGTTGCTCACAACTCATGGCAGATCAGATAGCAACACGTGACGCCTCTATACTGAAGATCTTTGGTGTATCGCAGATGCCAATGTCTACAAGATATGAAGCGCAGTGCAGAGTCTTTGACACAGTCACGAATGACCAGGCGCTGGCTGCGTTGAGACGCATGGATTCGGCGCCTGGAGATTTAATAGACTTGAAAGACTGCAGGCTAACAGATGCAGACTGCCAACCTCTGATGACAGTGCTGGCCGAAAAGACCCTTACCATTGCCCTGAACCTGCAGAATAACCGCATCGGTGAGCAAGCGCATATCAACAGCATGGGTGACTCTTCACGAGGAATCCTTGTGAAGCAGGCCTTGCTCAGGTCATGCATCACATGCCTCTGCGCAAGACTGTGTCGTCTCCACTGTAGTTCTCGGGAGGTGATGCTGTTGCGCATACTGAACTAACTATCAGTCATTTCATGTAGGTAGCGGCGGCATGCAGTACATCATGCAGATGTTTGCAAAGAGCAGGCAACCCGGTCTATGTCTCCAGCTGAACCTCAGTAGAAACTGCTTGAGTCCAGCTGCCATGTTCCAGCTCAGCAGCTGTTTGGCCATCCTCGAAAGGCTGGAATGCTTGGACCTATCTTACAACCCGCTCACCGATAGCTCTGCGCGGCATATTGCTGCCATCCTCCAGCAAGCACCTGGTACAAGCATGTCCTTGGACACACTATCTCATTGTGTGCAATCACTCAAACAACACTCCGTCGCGTGCTGCACAGGTTTGCTGGAGTTGAAGCTGCAAGACTGCAGCATAGGCACAGCTGCAGTGCGGGCCTTAACAGCCGCTTTGCGGGAATCCAGCATGCTCGCTACACTTGACTTGAGCTTCAACTCTTCCATCTCTGCTGAGGCACTTGTTAGTCTCACTGAGCGTCTGTCAGTGCTGCCCGGCTTTCAGCATCTGAGCCTCGCCGGTATCGAGTTGGATGACACTGCAGCAGGTTGCTTGGGCCGAATGCTGGTCGCTTGCAAGACTCTGCAAAGCCTGGACTTATCAACAACGGAGCTTGGTGATGTGAGTACTATGCTCACTTGTGACATCTGTTACGCAGGTTAGCACTGAAGTTGACAATGAAGCCTTGTCTTGTACTATGCAGATAGGTGCGGTGGCCTTTGCGCACGGATTTGGCAACGACGGGCGGGCAAGCTTGCAGAGTTTGAGTGTCAGGCAATGCGACATCACCGGGAGAGGTGCCGGCACTCTTGTCAAGTACTTGAACAAAGTTTGCGGCCTCGCTAGCCTCGATCTCAGCCGCAACACACTCACACAAGAGGTGAGAGGGTGGAGGTTGCTGCCTCGTGTTTAGTATAAGTTAATGCACGCATAACACCCAGCAGTGACCTACATATGCTCACTTGTTTCTCTTGGGTACATGTTCATGTACAGTGCCCAGACATAACTTGCACGGGGTTTTTGAACATGGATCATCAAGGACCATCATTGCATGTATCACACGCAGGTTGTAAGAGAGCTTGGTTGCCTGCTGCGAGGCGAATCAACGCGCTTGAAGTCTCTGAACGTGGAGCACTGCGAGTTGACCGGCACCAACCTAGCCACCCTACTGCAAGCTGCTGCAGGCAAGACTGCACCATCCTCACTTGATGCACGGGTGAACATAGAATCGCATGCCAGTAAACTGACATTGCAACCCTGCTTTCAACAGACAGCAACACGCTTACCACGCTCGAGGCAGCGGGCAATGCGTTGGGCAGCACTGTGGCAGACAGTGCGCAAGTTGTTGCGAGTATGGTGAAGGCGCTGCGCAGGTGCCACAAATTGAGAAAGCTTGACCTGAGAGATTGTGATCTCATCACACAGCATGTAACCATACTGCATGCGGCCTGGGCAGAACGATGTCGCGTAGATAAGCGAGCTGCTGTTGATACAAGTGAAGCGTTCTTTTGCTAAAACTTGCTAAGATTTGCTCAGCTCGCTCGATTGCTCCTGCATGAAGACAATGCTGTAAAGGTCCACACTTTCGTTGCCATGTCACAAAAAGTGTGCATTGCGTGTACCCTTGTGCAATGCCACACCTAACAGTGAGGAAACTACCATTGGGCGTGCTCAGGTATGATATGATAACGGATGTCAGTGGCATGCCATGAGTTGAATGCAGATCGTGCAGAACTTCCGTGATGTACCCAACAACCATTGCACTCGCTCTTGAACAAGTCAAAGGCTTGAAGACGAGATCCATGTGGAAGACATTTTGAAGATCACACGCACAGCAGCTGCTCAGTCCATACTTCACACTCTTGTGCGGCTCTGACCGATCACAAGCAAGGAGCCTGATTGCAGAACGAAGTGAAGTAGTTTGATTAATGCATGTGCACAGCTGCTCATTGACAGCGCAAGGCAAACTGTTTGCTTATTTCAACGGTTCCTATGGAACAACAATCAACTGCCCATGGAGCAAGCCTCCATAGACATGCACTAATGTGCCCCAAGAACTGATCCAACTTGCTAATAAGCAAGGCAGCTAACTTCACGCTCACAACAAGTGAGAAATGCAAGATATGTACAGTAACAATAGATGAGCAACAAGCCCTCAATCGTGGATTCCGTATTTGGACTGCCAGCCTCGAGCTCCTTCAAACCCATTGCGCCCAGCCTCGTAATCCTTGAATGTGTCCATCAACTGTTGCCTTGTGTTCATCACAAACGGGCCGTACTGGGCGACAGGTTCGTTGTGGGGCTTGCCGGCAATCAGGACAAAACGCAGTTTGTCCTGGGACTTATTATGCACTTCAACCGCATCGCCAGCACCCAACACCAACGTATGGTGAGCGTCGGACTCAAGCGCCCCCGCACCAAAGACGCCGTGCCCATTCAACACGTATATGAACCCATTCCAACCTTCCGGTACCTGTTGCAACAGTGAACAACTTAACACACATTGTGCATTAGATGTACATCACCACAGATTACCAAGCATACAGGCATGGGCGCGTGCACAACAGTGCGGTATGTTCCACAGCCATTCAACACAAGCTGCACTTATTCAGCACCGCTTGTGCATGTGCAACAACGGAGCACACTTTATGTACTCCACTTACTGGCTGGGTCACTTGAGCTCCTGGGTCCAGTGTGAAGTCCAGATACATAGTGGGCGTTCTTGTGTACACGGGCGACTTGGTGCCCAGAGACTCGCCTGCAATCACCGCCACCGTGATGCCGTCTTTGCTGACTTTGGGCACCTCTGAACCCTTCAACTCCTGATACGCTGGAGGGACCCTGCGCGCATGAGGCACATGTTCCAGTTGCATCCGAGTGAACGTATCACAAGCCTGTACATGTCCCTGATGATGTGCATGACTGTGAGTGCAATGCATGAGTGCTGAGTGGCTCCATGCGCGGTGCTCACATCTTGTCTTTTGAGCTCAGGTTGACCCACAGCTGCAGACCGTGCGCCGGCTCCTGTGATGCTGGCATCTCAGAGTGCACGATGCCCCGTCCTGCAGTCATCCACTGCAGACAACCAAGGTTCGATTACACGCAAAAGGACACTCTGTTGCAAGCGCTGCTTTACATGGGATGCCATTGTGACAGATATGACACTGTACTGTGGCTGATTCACAAGTTGACATCTGCCATTATGTGAACAGAAGAAGTCAAACAGCAGCAGGCCACAGTACCTGCAAATCTCCAGGCCCAATCGTGCCCGCGTTGCCTGCAAAGTCCTCATGTCGGAACGAACCACCATCAATGACGTACGACACAGTCTCAAACCCGCGATGCGGATGGTCCGGAAACCCACCCGGCAACCCCACTGCCAGGTAAAGCAAGTTTGACCACAGTGGTTCAGCTTAGTCATTGTGCACTCACCCATAGCTGCGCAAACACAAACACACGGGCACACGCAACCGCACATACACACGCACATTTTAACTTGATCCTAGCAGTGCGCACCTCTGAACTCGTCCAGGAGCAGAAAGGGGTCAAGGTTCTGCAGCTCTGGTCTGCCAATGGAGCGCCGTACGCGTGCGCCGTGGCCTTCAGATTGCTCTTGCGACAAGAACTTTTTTGTGACGCTGCGCGGCTTCACAGCTGCCGCCTGCGCCGCCATGCTTACCGCTTGCACCTTAGCCGAGAGCTGAACAGAGAAGTCTATTGGTGCCAGCATTGACGAAAGAATAACACCAGTGCTCAGCGGCACATGAATAAGAGAAGCACAAGCATGCAATACAAGTCTGCAGTAGCAGCAGTAGCAATGCTAGTTCCACGCAATGACATGCAGCAAGCGCAAAAACACAGTGCATATGACAGCTGCGGTGAAGTCTTCTGGTCTCAGTGACTTGGTTGTTCAGCGGCACTGACCCAGCTTGCGTTGGGAGGGGAGGCAGCAGCAGGCAGCGGAGAGGTGCCCAGCCTCAAGCACAGAGATACCAGCGAGGAGAGTAGCAGAACCACACCAAACCCTAACAGCACAAGCACCTGCAAGCTACCCCTTCCCCTCACCGAGCGGTTGCGGCCTGCAGGCAGCAGCGTCAAAGCGGATGCAAGCAGCCCGCCGCCTCTCTTGATGCTAGCGCCTTCCCTTGCTACACCTCCTCCTCCTCCGCCCCTCCTCGCAAACCACACCCCTGTCGTTGGCGCCAGCGTGCACCGCAGCGTGCACCGCAGCATGCCGTGCCGGCAGCGGCGATGTCGCTGCGTTACTCCTTGTGGCTGTGACCACTATTAACTCTGTGTTTATGTGTATTCAGAATTTCACCGCCGGCGTATCGTCGTTGCAGTACCGTACGCATCGGGGTACCATGTGTTATGGATGCACAAATGCACGTTGGTTCTGGAAGGTACGGCAAGATACTATACTGTGCAGGCGACGTACTATACAGTACTAGACCGTAACAGCCGGGAGCTTGTACAGTGTACAATGTACACGCCTCAGCGCCTGTGCCGTGGTGACACCCAACGTGCACCGTAACTCGCAACTGAGCATTACACCATGTAATTCTACAAACACTTCAAAAAACCCCTGAGAGGTCTACTAGTATGGCACACAATATGGTTTGTGATGCCTTTATCTGATGACTCCTAACAAAACAGAACATTCAATTATTTGGCGCCAATGATATGAGAGAGATTTTGCCTTCGGTGGCAACTTAACTTGGTGTATCATGCATGTAGCATTGAATGCTGCATGCACATGTATCGGTATGTGGATACAATTCGTATACACAATTGGCGCTGCGCGTTTGTGAGACATGTATACGCGCATATCTACATAAATACAATGATATTTACTACTACATTGGAATTAACAATATTTGACATCATTTGTATAAAATGCTTTACATTTATAGTAATTTGTAGTAATTGATCTGTGCACATTTCTATTATGGATGATTTGCGCAATAACATCATCAATCAATACAAACGCACTAAGATGCATATCGATCAAGGACACGAATGAATTTGACATTGCAATGGTTTAGGAATGATACAACATGTATTTATTCATATGTAATGTTGCTACCGCAATAGTGCAAATAGAGGACACCCCCCCCCCCCCCCCCC
>RHPI01000330.1:57812-79418 GCA_009103225.1 Chlorokybus atmophyticus
GGGGGGGGGGACAAAGGGGGGTTGTATTACGCACAAATACGGCAACATTGACATGTCGATGTTGCCGTAGTAGTCTTCATAAACTCAATATATTGAGTTCATGACAACTATTACTTTGACCTCCGATATATGTACAGATAGACAATGCAAATGATACAAGCGCTGCTCACAAGCCCACACTGTTTTTAGCTCAAAAATATGTGCTTAACAAATGCGCTTATTATCAATGGCATCACTTGTGCAATGCTTAACATGAAGGCATACTTGAACACAAGAGACATCCGCTATCACACCTGCATTCTCTTTGTGTGCGAGCATAACATACATAGTTGAGTGCATAGCCTTATATGTATGCAAAAGACAAGCAAATGTACGACCCCTAGATACTCGTTTATGCCAGCCCTGACAAGCTACTCGCTGTTCTGCGAACACATTGCGTGACAGTTAAGAGTCATCATGTAATGACCCAAGCAACTAGACCTACCCTTTTTATGCTGTTCTAGGCTTAGGAACACCACTCCCAAACATGCCTCCAACACGCTTCCGTTTCCTCCCCATGCAAGGAGCAGCAGTTAGCCGGCACGCATCGCGGTAGTTCCACCTCACAAACTCCCGACACGCTTCCCGCGCAGCATTGAAGACTGCAGCACCACAGAAGTTTTACTTAGAGTGAACAAGCCTACACATCTGGTCAGCAAGAGGCAACTTTCAATGCTGCTTACTGTCTTGCTCTTCTGTAGTCAGCACTCTCCTCATCTTCTCAGCGCTCTCGTCGCTTGTCGAGTGTGCTTTGATCAGCAGCTGAGTGTAGCGCCCTTGAAACGTGCTTAGAACAAAGTGCGCAAGCTTGCTGTCCTGTGTCCTGCGGTGAAGGCAGCAAGTCTTCAGTCAAGATGAACAAGATTGCTTGGACACAAGTGCACAGCAAAAGGTGCCAAAAATCACCATATACAAGCACTCACAGTGGCAGCAGCTTGCAGGCCAGCTCGTAGAAGTATGCACAGCGCTCTCTCAATCGCACGTGACCAGCCTCAGCTTGCACTTCATCTTGCAACCTGTATTGCAAAGCAACAACAGGTCACTTAAGAACAGTCCAGTCTTGTCCCAACCCCTACCAGTACAACAACCAGCTTGCAGTGCACTCGACGAACACACTCTTTGCACCTTTTGCCGTAGTATTTAGGCAGGGAGGCAGTGGCCATGTCACGCGAAGTTAGTGCAGGAAGCATCCAGTAGGGCAGCTCCAGCTTGGCGCCTGCTTTGAGCTGTGAAAGGCATGTAGCTACCATCAGCACAGCTGGCAGCAGTGGTAGTGCTTCAACAACACACTTACGTCCTGATCAGCAGTGCTGGAATCAAGCGCTCGCCCGACGTTCACAGCTGCTGTGTTGAACACCACTGGCACGCGCTGTGGAAGAAAGACTGTCAGCCAGCTGGTCGTTTGCTTGAAACAACCACAAGCGTCGCAAGCACAGAAGGCAGTGAATGTCTCAACCGCATACAAGCTGTCAGTTGGAAGGCGAGAGGCACCCATAAGCATTGCAAGCAAGCAGTGCGTCTAAAAGTTGTGTGTGCTGTCCGCAACAAGAAAGCAAGTGATGGTTGACTGTCAGCAGCTGAAGCATCCAGTCTCTTACCTCTTCTTCGGACAGAATGTCGTCCAAGTCGTAGTAGCTGCTCATGTCTGCTGCTGGACAAGCCCCCCTCCCAACTATTTGGCCCCAAGCTGCTTGACACTATCACAACCACGAACAGCTAGCTGGACTACACCCTGTGCACCATCCTTCTCCCACTACCCACACTCCCACGATAAGCCGCTTCTCCGACGCACAAGAAGAAGAACACGCAATGAACAGCTGGCTATGCTCTTCCTCCTCAAGCCAGCAGACAGCTGTGCTAACCAGAAAGCCCTGTCAACCAGCACAGAAGCTTGCTTTCTCCCCTCTTCAGGCGGAACAGACCACAGCCAAAACGTTGACAAATGTTCCTCCTGAAGCGAATGCGCACTACACTGAGACGCCCAGAAAACACAGCAACACAGCCAATAACACCGCCGCCGCCGCCGCTTCCACCGCCGCCTCCACTGCTGCCGCCCAGCACCAAAGCATGAAAGCTACACCATATGTGGTGTGACATTCACACCAGCAGTGCAAAACAATTCATATTTTTGAAAAATCAAACAACGGGCAACGGCTCAGAAAGGCGCGCCAGATAGAAAACAGACTGTTTCGTCAGTCTGAAACAGTCTATCATTCAAAGACCAGACTGGCGGGCGAATTGGACCGTTGGCGTTTGTTTGGGCTTGATGCCTTTATAAAACGCAACGCTGAATTCCTATACAGCAAAGGGAAGTTTATCGCCATGGAAGGGCAGTTAAGCTGTAAGTTCCGCTGGGCAGTGTAAGCGGCAGCGGCGGCGGGTTTGTCGTGGATGTCACTGAACTACTTAGTGTAGTGGAAAAGGTGTGAGGTGTGAGGCTGCGTAGGAGTGTGGGGAGCTATGTCTGGGCTGCCCTCTGCCGGCGAGAGCGCCATCAAGGTGAGAGGGCCAGCAGGCAGGCTGGGGAGTGACATTGGCTTGTGCTCATGTGATTGCTGCATGCAAAATTGACCTCGTCATGCATGAGCTCTCCCTCAAGCGTTTGTGGTCAACACCAACATTAGTGGTTGGAAAGGTTACTGTTCATACCTGTCGTTGCACATACAACGGCAGGATTGTCAGTGAAGTGTGCTAAGCTAAGTGAGTTGGTGCATTAGACTTCATATATTTCCTAAAACAGACTTCACCATCTCAGCGCTGCACAGCAAACAATTATAAGTGCCATGTGTTCGTAATACAGTCTATTGTCGTTCATAGTAAACCTGTGCACTTACTGCTCACCGAGCATGTGAAAGCGACCACCTTGTGTCATCAGTTGCAAGTGTTCAATACACGTCTGCTTTGCAGCTTTTCCGCGACTGCCTTCGACTCGCTGACTACATTGGCCGCCAGGTAAGCTTGTGCCTTTGTTACATGTGTGGTTTCTTTGTATCTTAGCCCGCATGCCACCCAACAGACAGGTAATCGTGAAGCGATGCGGGAGCAAGTTGTGCAGGCGTTCAGGAAAAACATGGGCGAGACAGACCCGCTGAAGGTTATTGAGCAAAAGGAAGCGTAAGTGAAGATGCTTTGTGTTGTGTGCACACACGCGCATGCACATGCACACATACGCGCATGCGCACGCACACGCACATGCGAGCACGCGCAGGTGCACTCACTGCACTTCCCCAACGTGCACATGCACAGACACACAGGAACACGGACACACGCGCACGCGTCTATGTGCCGTGTATGTTTGTTTGCGCGCATGTATGCGTGCACGTTCCCGTGTGCGCGCACGCGCGCAAACAAACATACAGGTAGGCATGGGCGCATGCATGTACTCATGTGCGTACGTTCATGTTCACTCGTGCATGCACACAAGCCTACGGTTCTTACCCTTCATGTGGGTTTCACAACCACAGCGCAGTGCGAGGTTTGAGCAACTTCATGGTTTACGAGGCGCAGAGGCTGGCGAGGGCTCATCGCGCAACGCATGGGGACAACGTACGCGGCTTCAGTGAAGATGAGGACGATTGACTGGGTCTGTAGCTCAATGCACGTGTTCCGTGCCACTGTATGATGTTTGTGTACATATGTAGTGGACGTATGGCTAGAGAGTGTTGTGTGCGCCAAGTGCGCTTCATTGACTTTGCATACCAATGCAAGGCTTTCCACAGTCAGAAAGCAAATACAACAATCTGCACAGTTCTGTTCGCACGGACGGTTTGTTACTCTGGGTCTGCTTAAAGTTCACTGCACTGAATATACCAAGCTGAAGCGCACCAACCAGTTTTGTCATCAATCTCACACGCCAGTGACAGCGACATGGTGTACCCCGTGGCAATCATATTGCAGGCACTCGACTCAGTGCATTTCTTGGCAACAACACAGGCATTGAATTGGTGAGATAGCTGCGTGATTGTGCCAACGTTACACTGTGGGTTTGCAGCTGGGTTACACCGCCAGTCACTGCATGGCCAGCCTGGAAGAATATTGCACATGTCGTTTCCATGCCGCAAGTCGAGATGAAATCAGTCAAGTGTGACGCTGTAACCATGACCCTGAAGCATCCTGTGACTGTATGCACAGTCAGCAACGACTTGTTGCAATTGACCAACATCGCTAAATTGTTCTGATAATGACCTTTGGGACAAGAACACATGCACCTTGTCAGCGCATACAAGTCATTGCTCATCGATGAATTGCCACTCGTCTACTCGCATTCTATGCACACAACCTTGATCACTCGTCTACTTCTTGAACCATTTGGGCTTGGAAGAGCTCACAACTGGACGCGCGCGTGGTTCAGCCTCCTGCTCAGCTGCAGCAGAGTCCACAGCTGGCGTGACAGCACTCGGGCCAGCCCCAAGCCCATTGGTTGCGAGCGGCCGAGACTCGGACTCTGCAGCTGCATTGGCTTCTGCGTGCGGTGCCTCGGGCTTCAACTTGTCCACCAAAGAAGCAATAGACTCCTTGAGGAATGGTCCCTCTTGAGCCCCCGATGTGTACGCAAAGTACACTATGGCTGCAGGCACAAGCCCGCACGCATAAAATGTCTTGTGCGTGTCCGTCAGCTTGGTCTTAGGCGGCGTGGTGTACAGGTAAAAAGGCCGCTTGGGATCCGTCAAGCATTTTGTAACCAAATCGTACAACGCCGAAAGCGGCTCTAATGGCGCAAAGTGTGCTTCCAAGTACACGTGGTCAGGGAAGTGCACACGTACGGTTGTTTCGCTGAACCGCCGAGCTCTGAGCAACTCTTCCTGTAACACACGCAAGCAAGTAACATGTGTTAGACACGTTAGACTAAACAGCAAAACTATTGCATGGATGCTACGGAGTCTTCATCAATCAACTGTTGAACCAAGTGCACGTGCGTGTGCATCAAGGACCTGACCTGTTCACGCATCTGGCGAGTCCTTAGCCCTGACTCTTGTTTGCGCGCTAGGGCTTGCCGCGCAGCGTTCTCGCGAGCGTAGTCCGCTTGCGTGAACTCGAAAAACTCATCAGGGGGTTCTGTGCTGGAGCCGAGAGCGGCTGACTGCTGCTGAAGCGCTTGCCTGGAGTACACATGCACCGCCCTGCCGACATCAGCAACTGTGGCCAACGCTTGCGCAGCCTCCTGCACAAAGGCAGAACCACTCAGTTTGTAGCTACAGCCAACTACCGAGCAGGTTTAACTGAGTTGCTACTTGAGGCTGATCGCTGTCAGCACGCTTTGGGAATCTGCAGGCAAATGCCACAGACTGTGCATACCTGTGCACTCTGTGCTGGTGGCTGCTGCTGTACTGCTGCAGTACTGCCAGCTGTTGGATTGGAAGGTGCGGAAGGTGTTGAGGTTGAGGGCAGCGAATCTTCAATGGAACGCGCATTACTTTCAGCCACGCCAACCTTGGCCTCTTTGACAGCGTTTTTGGCATCCGCCTTGTTGGAATCCGTTGGCACACTTGAGGCTGTTGCTGTGCTCGCCAGACTTGTGCCGTTCACTGCCTCCAACACCCAATCTGGTACACTGTCAACTGGATTGAAGGCCACATGCATGCGAATTGCTGAGTTGGCGGACACTCCTAACTGTGCAAGCGTTGTTGATCGCAGAGCGTCGAATGTTGCAACCTGAGAAAGGGGACACCATGGATTCCAAGCAACGGAAGCATGTCAGGAACAAACAAACAGCCTCATGCTACTAAAGCCTATCCTGATATGACAAAAGGTTATGCGTGTGGCAGCTTATTGGCAAAGCTGTAAGTACTCTACTTACCGCCTTGGAAGGTGTACAGCACCAATGCTCTGCGCAAGTGCTGCGTGCAGTTATAGCATGCCAGGATGGAAACTCACCTCGTGGTTCATGTAGCGCACAGTAGGCTGCAGCCATTGTCCTGGCGATCCACGGACAAGGAATGGCGTGTCGGCTGTTTGGCAGCTCCTAAGCAGCTCAAACACTGAGGCCGCGCACGGTGACTGGCAGCTCAACTGCTCTCCCGTACTCAACTGCAACCCCACACGCACGATGCCCGCATCCGCTGCCACTCACAATGTTCAGTACAACCGGCAACCATTATGTGCAGTGCCTTGTGTCCTTCAGTATAAAAAGCAGCAACAGCATGTATGGCAGCTAGTCAAGCAAATGCATATCAGACATACTACAACAGTGTCACGCACAGCCTAACTCTAAGATGGGTGGTGTCAACAGTGGTAACTTGCACTAGTCGACAGGATGTGACAGCACAAACATTGTGCATGCATGAGACAGAGCTCACCGCTGCACGTGCGGGGCACAAGCTCAAGTTTCGCGCCAGCTGGTAGATTAGCATAGCGCAACGGGATTGACAAGTCAAGCTCCTTTCTGCCAAATCTGTGACAACAAGACATCATGATGAGTGCGCTGAAGCATGTCCGAGCCTGAAAGGTAAGTCTTGCAGACATCACTGAGACAAGACACAGCAAGCCTAAGCTACGACAGCTATACCGCATGCTCAAAACTACAATAAAGAAGCAATCAAGCAGCTTGCTGGAACGAATCAAAGGCAACGCGAGGCACTTACTGTAGTCCATGATGGTTGGGGTCAAACTTGAGCTTTCGGCAAGCCTCTTCAACAACAGCCATGAGCTGCGTGTTGGGCGTGGCCTTCACGACAACGGACTTGCTCCCGTTTACAACCGTCAACGACGACATAGCTGACCGACAAGCAAGCAAGAAAAGCAAGCAAGCTGCTGCTACTTGCCACTGAAAGAACCGCCGTCTGCTTGTCAACTCTCAGTAACGAGCCAACCTGCATGACTACGGGCCAATCCCAGTCTTATAACCCTGCTCCTACGCTGTGTCCTGCTTCTCCTTTCTTAGCCGCCGCCACGTTGCGCCCACCGCCGCCTGGCGCCAACCACCACCTCAAGACGGTGCTTGCAAGCTTTCAGCACGACACTTGATGTTGACGCTTCAGCAGTTTCAGCACTGAGGCGAAAATTTTAGGGTCGGAGTGGGAGCTTTGCTCGGCGGAGGTGGCGGCGGCGGTGGAGGAGGTGTACGAGGTGTTGGGAGGGGTGCGGTTACTTGTGGGTGAGGCGCAAAGGATGGGGACCGCCGCCGCCGCCGCGGTTGCTAATGCGCGATCTTTGCTGCTGGTGGCACCCGGGAGGAGAGCTCCGCCGCTGCTGGTGGAGCACAGCACCAGCTGGCAGGCGGCGCACGTCAATGCGGGGGTGCGGCTTGGGGTTTGGGATGGGGCGTTACATGTGAGGGGGTCGTTTGCTACTGCTTCAGATGCTGGCCTTCATCAACATCAACATCATCATCAACGACAGCACTGCCGGGGACACACTGCATTGCAAGCATTCTTGCTGGCGTCGTCATCAGCTTGCTATCCCCATCAGCAGAAGCTGCCCCATCGACTGCGGCTGCCTGCTCTACGACCAGTCGCAGCCGTGTCAGCGCCATGGCCTGCTGCTATGGACATGGAGATTGTGGTGGACGTGCTGCCAGTGGATTTCCCAGAAGAGCAAGCGCAAGTTTGGGAAGTAAGAACGTGGTGTTGTTTACATCATTTTACAAGAAGACTTGCGTGCTTCTATAATTGATTGTCACGTGTTAACAGTGGACACATGTGCATGTGTGCATGCTACAGACCAAGTCCGTTGCATGCAAAAGCCGAATGCATCGCCGCGCAAGCATGCCATACAGGACTTGTTATTTGGATACCTCTTGCAACCCTTCAAGGCAGTCTATACACAAAGGCAACCTTGCAAGTTTGTAGTGCACCAGCAGCATCACCATACATGCGCTGTCACATGTTGCACAAGTAAGGTTGTCTCGTCACCAATGTAGACATTATGTTAGTCTGTAGACCAGTGCACAGCGGGCAAGGTCATGCGTATAGCCCAAAGTGTTGCTGCACTTGTTGTATCTCTTGCGTAACGCTTCTTGCTTGCTGCTGGTGTGCTAACGTGTAACACAACCCGGACAGGAGATTGCAGAAAAGTTGAAGAAAGATGCCATGGCACTGCTCCAGCATGCCATTTTCCCTCCCCCGTCACCGACACTGTTTGCTGAGGGCGCCGAGGTAACAAGCAGCAGTAGCTGCAATGGGTACTTGGATTGGATAGCTTCTACTTTCTCGTGTCAATGTGTGATGATCGTGGCTTGCGTATTCAGGAAGGGGAGGATGAGGAGGAAGAGTTCACCAGTGCAGCCGAGCTCAGTATCGTACTTTGCAGTGATGCGTACATTCAGGGCCTGAATAGTCAATGGTGCGCCATATCTTCACCTACCGATGTGCTATCCTTCCCACAAGAATCACTGTTTTCAGACGGTGAAGAAGAGGCGAGTTTAGACTTAGTAGTAGCAGTTTCTCAGCAGTTGTTGTGTGTCTGTGGCGCGCGATGAAAGCATTATCGACTGCACAGCTATATATGTAACACCACCCAAGCATGTCTGGTATTGTAGTTGTGCAGTAAGTTGTTGTTGAGCGTGCATGTTGTCCAATAGGGCTTGCTTCTCGGGGATGTTGTCATCAGCATGGAAACAGCTCAGCGACAAGCTGATGAACGAGGATATGGGCTCTTGGACGAACTGCGCGTGCTGCTGGTGCACGGTGTTCTTCACCTGCTTGGACACGATCATGAGGCTGGGGCGGAGGAGGGAATGGCCGAGGCGATGGCTGCAGAAGAACAGCGCCTGATGCGTGTGTTGCGTTGGGTCGGACAGGGTTTGGTGTTGGCGTCACAAGCACCTGAAGCTGGCCAACCAGGTGCTGAAAGATAGCAATCGTTGCATCGTTGCACGAGTCTTGTAGGCTTTGGCATCCAGCTTTGCTGCTCTGTTGGCTGGATGCAAGTTGTGTGTGCTTGTCAGTTCGCTGTACATACTGCGTAGCTCTGGGTCATGACCTTAGACACCACTGTATATTACTGGTTTTGGTGCACCGCTGTTGCAAAGAAGAGAGATGTTACCTTGATATGCATCAAACAATGCCACCTTGCCGTATGGCTGCTCTGTTGTTGTGTCCACAGTTAGCAGTTGTGTATGTGCGCAGTTGGAATTTGAAATGTATGTGCAAATGAGTTAACCAGTCTGCTAAAGCATGTGATAAGTTTGGCAGGACTGCCTGATATTCCGTCCACGCTGCGCATTTAGATTAACTTGATCCCATTCAGCAGCGGGTGCCGCAACCATGACAGACTCCACACAGGAGGAAGACGCTAATGCGCGAAGCAAGAGCTGGTCGGGTAGCAGCAGCAGTGGACGGGGGTTGGGCAGCCGTCCCCGTGTGCTCTTTCTGGACATGGACGGTAAAATATTGCTCACTTCGAGTTCCTGTTGATGCATACGCGCTAACAGTTACAAAGTCACAGTTGATGCACATCCTGCTTAACATGCTGCATTCGTATCCAAGCACTACACTGTTGTGTAGAGCCACTGTCGAAGCATTGTTGTGTGAATGCACATGGAAGGTATTTGATGTTGATAGCACTGGGCACGTGTTAGGTACGCTGCTGAATAGTCAGAGCAGAATAACACCCAACACCGCTGATGCATTGCGGGCGGCACACGCACAAGGTGTTGAGATCATCATTGCAACAGGCAAGGTATGCTTGGATCGTGTGCAATGTCTTTGCTGGTTAGCTATCTACAATAATGCTGTGGTCCCCCTCATTGCCACGCGTTGTATTTCATTACTGGCACAATTATGTTAACACCTCATAGGCAAGACCAGCTGCAATGGCAGCGCTGCAGACAGTGGACCTGACAGGTCCCAACAACATCCTCTCAACAACATCTCCAGGAGTATTCTTGCAGGTGTTTGTCTCAATGTTACTGTTGTACTAACATGCAGCACATGCGTGTCCGGCAACATTTGGAGTTACAGCTTTGTTTCTGATGGTAAGCTTACAACAGGGCTTGCGTGTTTATGGCCGCGGTGGCAAGCCTGTCCTCACGCTAGAACTGCATGAGGATGTCTGCCGCGAGGTGAGTCAGCTGTTGGTATGCATGCTCTGTCTGTTCTGCAACTCTGACTGTGACGTGTCCCGCCACAGGCGTTTCTGTTCAGCTTAGAGCACAAGCTAGCTCTCATAGGGTTTGACGGTGATCGCTGCGTCACACTATTACCACACCCCCTCGTGGATGAACTACATGATCGTTACTATGAGCCAAAGGTAGGTTGGGTCTGTTTGTACTGGAAGCCCATGCTAATGCGCATTGTGCTCTTAATCTACATATCAAGGGCAGCATGTCTGGTGCTGTTTCCCAGTTGATGGGAGCGTGTTGTGTCTCTATCAGTAACATATGTTGCTGTGCAGGCGGAGTTACTACCATCAGTAGATGCTTTGTTACAGGCTCATCGCGTGCAGAAGCTGCTGTTCTTCGACACGGCTGAGGGCGTCAGCAAGTTCTTGCGGCCGTATTGGTCGCTTGCTGTGGCTGGTCGCGCTACAGTAACACAGGTAAGCACAACTCAAACGAGCAGGACACCATATGTTCCTGTATGCATCAGTGTGTATGTGTACACAGACATGATATACGTGGTTACCAGGCTGTTGCGGAGATGCTGGAGATACTTCCGCATGGAGCAAGCAAAGGCCGCGGTGTTAAGGCAATGCTGGACCATTTGCAAGTCTCACCTCAAGAGGTACGCCCTGCAGGCGTTCTGCGTTGGATGTTATGCAGGCATGACGTTATGGGTGACGGTTACATCATGCAGTACAAGGAGCATAGTGGTCATTGCTAGTGTTGCTGTATTTGGCTGACTGATTGCATGCGCAGTGCATGGCTGTTGGCGATGGCGAGAATGATCTGGAGATGCTGCAGCTTGTTGGTTTAGGAGTAGCTATGGCCAATGCCGCTGCTAAGACAAAGGCGGTTGCCAATGCACATGTCGCCAGCAATGACGAGGATGGTGTGGCTGAAGCCATTGAGAAGTACATACTATCGTAGCGCAAAGTTGTTGATAGACCCATTCCGCTTAACAAAATTCACAGCAGCCAGGTTGCATATTGTAGGGCAAGTACAGTTGAACCATTTGCTGGTGAACTTCAACTGTCGGTCTGGTGAACTCAACTGTCGGGCTGGGGCTTGAAGCTGCTGGTCATGCTTAAGCACACAACAGCTGTAACTCAATGGTTGTGTGGTGTCCAGGCACGACCTTGGCCATCTTGCCCCTGATAGCAGCTGGGTGTCTGTGGCATGGGGCGACGATTACTGCGTGTGGAAGAAGAAGTGAGGCACCTTTGTGTGTGCACGTGTACATGCAACCCGACTGGCAAGCACGCTCGGTGCTTGCGTAAGGGGGCAAGTATGTGGTAAACAGACAGTTCAATACGCAATCTTGACATAGCACAAGATTTGTATAGTGCAGGCAAACACGGGCTGACATTGTTGCCCAAGCAACCATATTCCTCGCTGTATGTCAGTATGCAACTTGCTTATGTCGCTTGCCATACTCATTATTAACCGGCTGTTGTGTAGTAAAACGAGGCCTAGTGTGACAGCAGTTGCATCACAAAGCATTATATTGTAGAGCAGCAACACGCTTTAAGGCATGTACCTACTCCTGCAGCTACGCCCCCCTGTGTGTTGTTCAACACACAGGGGGGCGTAGCTGCAGGAGTAGGAGTAGAGTAGGTAGCCCGGTGGTCGTGTATGTCATAACGAGGTGAGTGTGTTCTGCAGAGTGTTGCATGTGTGGTGTGGTCTGAATGGGCATACCCCTCTCGCATTTTCTGTACACTCATGTCAATGGCAAACACTGCAAGTTGAAGTGGCTGATAAACTGCGCATGACAGGCAACGGGCCAGAGCCACGCACTGATCAACACCACAACAAGCATGTCGGGCGAGTTCAAGCACTTATTACAGTGTTACACCTGAACAGTTTAAGCATTCACAGTCATTACAAGTAATGACACACTAACAATTCACGCCAACATTCAATAGGTAACAAACAAGTGATTTAACTACAGTCAATTTTACCATTGCTCGGGGCAGTTCACAAACATGCGCCCAGCCTCCTCATGGTCGGGGCAAGGCGCTGGGCTCGCGGGTGGTGGGAGAAGTAGCTCGGCTTGTCTCCCCACACGTTCACCAGCTGGAAACTCCACCCGGCGTCCGTCAGTTGCCCTCACCTCCACCCACCACTTGCATCGGGTCGCACCGCTCTGTAGGCTGGTGCACGTGTAGAACCTCACAGCAATGTCCGTCAACCCACTGCTCCCAGCAGATGACATTAGCACCCCACATGCGTGTCGTTGGGTACTGGTGTGCTCGTCGAGTCAGACGAAACTCGGCGCCTTCGTAGAAGGTGAAGGCCATCGCACTAGACACATTGTCCGCATCAGAGTAAAAGGGGTGCCACTCCAACCCGAAGGTCAAGCTGCAGTAGGCACGGTGATTGAGTTCACAGCATTGAGTCATTAATGAGTATTGCGCAGTGAATCAGCAGTAGGCACAATGATTGAGTAATCTACACGTTTATGCTTGAACATGAGCGACATGCACATGCATGTGACTGACGGGGTTGATAGGTAGTCTATGATCGAGATAACTGACTTAAACACGACAGTTGTAACACCTTTGCTAAACATGCATGGCTTGCAGTGCATATGACTGACGGGTTTGATACGAGATGGATACCCGTCGGTAGGCGATGGCGAGGGCATCGGCGAGGTTATTGTGGGTGTCGTGGGTGTCGTGTCGGGCTAGCAAAACCCCAGAAGGCGTGACATGACGCGCGGCGTGAAAGGCACAAAGGTATGTGTTTTCATTATAACTTTCATTTACACTATCTATGCGTTCGTGCGTCTCCCACTCATGCACAACAATGCACTAGCACTTATGCACACCCTTGCACTGGCACTCGTGCAAAACCTTACACTCACACTTATGCACAGCCTTGCACTAGCACTTATGCACACCCTTGAACTGACACTCATAAAAAACCTTGCACTCGCACTCATGCACAGTCTGCGCACTCGTGCACAACCTTGCACTAGCACTCATGCAAAACCTTGCACTCGCACTCATGCACAGCCTACCAGGCAGCACACTCATGCGCACTCCTGTAAAACCTGGCTGACATGCTATATCGTTCTACTGGCATTGCTTTGCTTCCATACTCTGCTGGCACGCATGCATTTTGCTAGCACGCATTGCTTGCATCCGCTGCGTGTGGAACTAGTCTCAATGAGGCCCTCACACTTGCCACCACTGTGTTGCCAACTTTGTTTGCACTCACGCACCCCCTTTTAATTGCCAACTCTGGCTGCACGCATATTGCTCACCTCCATGCTTAAAACTCTATTTGCAATTATGCATATTCTTGACACCATTTTGTTGCCAACTTTGTTTGCGCTCATTGCACACTCCTTGCATAAGCCTAATATCAAGCTTACCGTATCACCACGCATGAAAATATCATATGTCAATGTACTCGCCACTTCTTCACCATACGTTGTGCCAGGCACATACTTGCAGGGAGTGCTTTTAAAGTCTTTTAAAACAATCATGGTGACATGGCGATCATAGCTGTAGAAGACTTGACCACATTATTGGCCAACAAGCGTAACGTAGGGGAATGGAGTATCCAGTATGCGAGCCAAAACTTGTTTAAAGTCATCCTTTACAATAACAAAAAAACAACCTACCACCTGGTCGCCTTGTGGCACACACCCAGCATCATAATGTTACTTATTGTTCCCAGTCCACAATGCAGGAGAGCTGCTTGACACGTCACTGCATATGTTGCTTATGTCGTCGTACACTAAGGAAGATACCACACAAAATCCAGCAACATGACGAGGGTGCTTTTTATATACTTCCCTTCACTCACCGACTTCATTTCTCCTATTAAGAACAAGATGTACGCTGCTATCTAACCAGACGACCTCGTTGCTTTGTTCTGACGCTTGCAAGGTACAAAAGTGCTTGTATTAGCCTTGCTGCTTGAAAGTTAACTTGAAACTTTTGTACAGCCCCTTCGCCGGTCACAACAAGAAAATAAAACTCTTCAGTGCACTAACCTCACCATCCGCAAAGCGTACGAGTGCCACTTTGTCAGCAGCATTATTGCCAGCCGCTGCGCCACAAGAACCTGATGCAGAGAAAGTGTTATGTAGGTCTGCATTTGAGCGCATACATAAAAACGTGTCGAAGTTTGTTTGATACAAATGATTGCTTGCAATTTTAGCTTTTGAGTATAGAGCATAGAGCTGACAAGGTTTGTTGCCCCTAATCGCGTTGACACATACAAGCTTGCAGGCATCAGAATGGTGCTGGCATTTCTCAAGCCTAATATGTCGAGACAACCGCACAAACCATGGATTGTACCGCCAAGCCCCAAATGGGGAAGTAAACAAGGTGAAAAATGAAGAATCGCACAAAAACGTCCTCACCGATAAAACTATTATCTTTAAAGTCTTAGGCGGCAACTATTTGTGTGAAGCCAAACAAAGACTTGCTCTAGCAACGATCACTTCACGTCGGAGGCTGTGCACGCAAGCAAAGTAGTATTGTAAAACCGGTACTGCTGGTACCATTTCGTATACAGGTTACATAATACAAGTTACGAATACTGAGACCTTGCTAATAAGTTATTTACAACCATTTTCGACTATAAGTGCTTGAGGCTGGCTGGGGTGCACAACGTGAATGAAAAGTCGATGATAGCATCCACCCCGTTGACCAATCTTGCCACATGCATAACCAGTGGGTCAGCAGAGGCAAACCCACTTGAGAGGGCAGAGGACATTCGATCGACCCGAGAGACAAAGAGCAACTATGGATACAATTTGTTCAAGGTTGGATGTTAGTGCTTGGCGAAGCCATGTAACGCGGGGCTTAGCCACTTTAGCCATGATAGCAAAAGTCGCCACCGTGAGAGGTTGTGTATTGCTGACTAATGCTTTATAAGCCTTTGTTAGCGTACTCCGCATCAACTGGCATTATAAATACAACCTAGCATTACCCGCGATTTTACTTGCACATCTTGGTCTTTTCCGATCGGCAGGGCTTGCTCGCGTCCAATAATAACCAGCCATTACCGGTCGTGCCGCATAGCTATCCGCGGCGACTTGCCACATTGCCGCGCAAGAGCGACTCTGCGCTGCGACTTGATTGACTTAACCTCATAATTGTCAAGCAATCACACTAACTACCTTGGATTACTTTTGATGGTCGCTTAAATCTACCCCCTCTCGCACATCTTGAGTTCGGTGGGATTTGATGCGACCATTAGAGCTCCGATAACCAATGCAAGACTCATATGATGGGAAAAGTCGCTACCATGAGAGGTTGTGTATTGCTTGTGAATGCTTTATAAGCTCTTCTTACCGTATTCCACATTAACCGGCATTACCACCCATAACGCACATTACCAAGATATATGGCAAAGAAATTGGCAAGTGGGTGAAAAAAAGAGGCGACCAACAAAGTGGGTGTGACATATCTGTGATAATACAGATGATTATGCAACCTTTATTTCACTTCATCCTGTGCAAATTGGCTATCAATTTGCTCTTTGATGATGTTGAGTGACGACGAAATTTTTTTTTTTAATCATGCGAAAACATGACACCGGCAAGGCACCCGTTCGTTTTATCGCAATCATCCGCTTTGGTGACATGGAGTGTGGCATGATCTTTCAAGTGCTTGACGACCTTGAGTCCCGCCAGGTTACGCTTCACTCATCTTATAAAGTTAAGGACTACATGAAGAAGGTGCTGCAGCCCATCCGGTTTAAGGAGTACGTAGCCGCCATTGAATCAGCCATATTGAAAGGTAGAGTAAGTTATCTCTCATTGGATATTGTTAAATTGCGTGCAACAACCAACTATGCTCTATCACTTAACCTTGCAGTGCTCAGCAGCAATTTCAGGCCAAGTACCTTAAGGTAACAGAGCAGCTGAACTGGTACAACAAAATACAAAGCACTAATATAGCGTTTCTCAAAGAAACGGCCAAGCTAAGCATAGATTATGCAGAACTATTGAATGTGGACCTGCACTACAAGAAGATTATGACATAACACGAGGCATCAAACACTGTACCCCAAACATGACCTTAAGCAGCAATTTGCATTCTTTAAGTAAGTTCTTTGATTGCTGCTAAAAATACTCTCGGCAATTATAGAATCGTTTTGCACGTAGGCATGTTAATGACAAGTTTTATAACAAGCGGGTGCGTGTTACACGGCAAAGACCTCTCCAAACTATTACCGTTCAAAAATCCAAGACGGAGATGCGAGTGTTGTCATTGCCACCCTAGCTCGAATACTGCGACATACTTTTTGGACATGTTGACCCTGCAAAACCAAACATGGGAATGAGGATACCGGAGTACAAAGAACTGCTAAACAGGCTGTGCAATTGAAACAGAGAGCTCCCCCATTGGAACATGGTTACCTTTGCCACCGTGGAGCACGTGTTGGCGATTATCGCAGAGTTAAATCAGCACAAGGTGTTTGCGGTCGAAACCACATTTGACTATCATGTTGATGAAAGTAAGTAGCTATTGAAATAATTCTGCGGTTCTACGACTATTATTTTGTGGTTTGCAGCTTGCAACTTTTGTCTTCATGTTGCAGAGCTACAAGCCTGGCCAAGTGTACAAAAGTGCAGCTACTACAGAACATATTGTAGTGGGACTCTTTGAAACAAAGGGATACCACCCTCGCCTCCGGCAACCCGGCTCGATGTTATTTGCAGCTGATGGGTTCAGGGGCTTGCAGAAAACACTACTCAAGAAGCCAAAACTGAAGAACAAGAAGTCTAGCTTGGAAGGATAGCAACGGTGCAAGACTCATATTGCCTCGCAATCCGGACGTTGTGAAGGCGTTCAAGTATTATTATAAGCAGCATCAAACGATCATTGCCAAACAACCAGCCGCTCTGTGCCCTTCAAAGACTCGAGCCCTATGTGAAAAGATACTACATGCCAAAGTTTGCTTAGAGGACAAGGAATTGGGTGCTTGACCTTGGTGCTCGAGCTGGCAACGTTACCATGGCGACAATATTGCGGGGGCACAGGGTTAATGCCATTGACTCCCAAAACATGTGCACACAACATCAGTGCAAGAGGCCTTTGCTACAGAGAGGGCCTTAGCTTGAAGGTACCTTATGTATACATATGTTAGCACAAACAGCACTGCAGTATCATTTGCTTTGTGTACAGGTGTCTGTTATGCTAACCGTCCAGGAGGGCTCATTCGCCTCGTGTATGCCTACATCCGACCTGTCTCCCGGGCTACCAGCATACCAGCTCCCTTCAACCGGTCCGACTCTCCCGCGCCACTGAGCAATTCCAAAACAGTCCTCGTACATACCCCACATAGCTGATACATTGGAGTTCCGACCCCACACCTGCGACTTCCTAGCCATACATTGGAAGTCATAACCACCAAGCCACGCGATCCAGCCAAGGCCTTTGAATTTACGATTACGAGGTCACTCGATCCTAGCCAATCCGTTGTGAGTCCACCACGCTGCCCATGGACCAACTCGCTTTTGCCCATTTTGGACTAGACAGTAAGCTTGCCGGACTAATGGCTCACATGTGTTCATACGATAGTATAAATAGACCGATTGTTTCCCTGTATCATTGGTGAAATTGTGATTGAGTAACAGCGCATAGACTTGAGAAAGTGTAATAGCAGCTTATGTTGTGAAGCCTGAAAGTTAATTTGCATGCTGCGAGTGTTGTATTGAACGAGACTCGCAGATAACAAGTTGTGAAGGGGTGCGACCGCACACAGCAAGGCGTCCCGGTTGGCAAGAAGCCTTCAAACCTATGAAAGAGTGCAGCGTGTGCACTGTTTCTTATTGTGTGTGAGGTTGATTGCATTGTGGGCACGGTGTGAACAGTTACCAACCAGGTGTGGCATCATTTTGTTGCTACATTTATTCACCTCACAAGAGTTGATATACCCATTTTCACTCACGCAAGGATCTGTACTTACAACGCTACACCAAATAGTGGCTTGTTGACTCACAATTACACCCACCTTTGCTTAAGTAAGTGCGTGTGCACCAATGCTTGCATCATTGCAGTATAATAATTGCGTGTTCGCACTAGGGGGGTAGCATCATTTGTTTGCACATAGCGCACCATTAGTCGCAGCTGTGTGAGGTGATGTGAGAGTGGTTTACCAGTAGAGCACATACATTCTAGGCTAAATACACTCTCTCACCGTGCATCTGCATGAGTGAGAACCTAGTCCTCAGGAGCCCACTGCTCGCAACTACGGTGGCCCTATTCTGAGGGAACTATCTGAGGAGAGCCCCAGCGACCTCGTCGGCTCGGACACCATCCTCATCCTCACTATACCAGAGGCGTTCGAGCTACGGATCCCGTCCGTCACCAGCTCACAGTTCCCGGCAATCCACTCCTCGTCATCATTTTCACGCCCACAACGCTGTTGACGACATCGACGATGTGGAGTCCCTTGACAACACGCACGCGCTATACTTCTCTGGCCGTCCTGGCACCACCCCATCTGAATGTCTTCATTGTCAAGTTTGAATCCAAGATGTGCTATTAGACATCCAAGCCCGGCCACTGGTCAGATGAGGTGTCCTTTAGCGTTGCTGCTCAATACCTTTGGCACAAACCACATCAAGTTTTAAGGTCTATAGCCATTCAGCACCGCATCGCTGGCTTTGAAGACACTATCATTGTCCCCTTGCCCCTGACTACTGCCCCTGCCCCCGTGTTTCAAGCTAGACCTTTGCCGTGACCCCTGATGGGTGACGCGCTGGCAACCGCTGCAGCTGAAGCAGCGGCCAACCCACCTGTTGTCCAAGAGGACATGATTGCAGAATAGTTTGCCGAGTCTCGATAGATACGCGCAAATGAGGTGGAGTTGCGTGTTATGAGGATCATACAAGAGCGCCTCCAGACTACTATTGCCGCAGCCGCTGCTGCTCCTCCTGCCCTCGCTATTGGCAACCCTGCAGCTATCTAACCCGAGCCGACACGTGCCACCAACCAGACACTATTCCACGAGCTTGCAACCATTAGCATCTCCATGGGATCAGCCATTGTTGGCCGGCCATGCTTCACAGTCACAGTGGACACACCCGATTCCCCACTCCAAGACCTGTACGCTGCATGATAGCTAGTGAGGACAGTAGGGGCTGTCCTCCAACACCTGGTCTTAAATACATGGCGCGCGCTGGGTACCATTACGGGGAGGCGTAGGTGTAGGCTTGGCAGCTGAACAGCTCATTCGCACCCGGCTCTTACAGGTCCTCAACCCGTGAACGAGCTTCATCACGCTCCGCCTTCGAGATCTGCTGAGGTACACTTACATGAACCGTGCTCAGTTACCACTGCAGCACTGGCTGGGGGACCACCATTCAGCCGTGCCGATGACAGCACAGGGCTTTTTACGCGCGGACCAGTCGTACGCAGCCCGTAGACCACGTCTGGTACGTTGTAGCGTACCAGTGCCGCGACTGGTCCGGCATGATCGGACCACCGGTGGTCCGGCCCCGGAGCCCGCTGATATGGTCCGAATGACCGGACCAGGGCTGGTGGCGTGTCCCGCGGCTTGTAGGCCGGTACAGCACTGGTCAGCACGCGGCCTAGCAGTAGGACCAAGGCTGGTCGCATGCCCTGCGGCCTATGAGCCAGGGCAGCACTGGTACAACAAGTGACAGTTGCTGTGACCAGGTCTGATTCGTACACCAACGTTGTCTTGCGACCTGACATGGCAAGTCCGCGCGTCCTTCTGTTCAATGCTATGCAACGACCATCTGGCATTTGGTCGCGGTCCTACAGACGTCAGCAGCAGAGCGGTAAGTACGAAACTGTACTTATCCTATGCTGAAACCCTAGTCGCTATGGGTCGCACTGAGGCATTGCTTGCGGCATTGCGTTGCAAACGGCAAGCTCCGAAGCGCAGAATTCTGGAGCTAGAGGCGGCGGTGCTGAGGGTAGGCCTAATACATACGCTAATGTCGAAGCTTCATTGCATTGCATGGCTTGCTGTAAGCTACTTTTGTCGGTGGCATTGGTAAAAGCAACTACGCTTAAGCTCTAACCGCTACTGTGCAGCGGCTCACATTGCCGGTGCTGCTGCCGTTGTTGCAGACCACAGTTTGGCAATGTTGTCGTTTGTGTCATTGTTGTTACAATGGTGGTAGTTGAGATGGTTGTGATGTTACTTGATGTTACTGCTGCTGCTGCTACTATAACTTCACGACTGCACATCAACAACAGCCTGAGCAACCATGGCATCAACCGCAGTAGCTACAGCCGCTTTGTCCTGTGTCAGAGCAGTTTGCATGCTTGCACAGAATGATGTGGGTTGAGCAACCAGCGTTGCTCGTGTACGCACATGCACAATTAATCTCGTTGTTGTTCAGGTGACTCATCTATTCTCGAAGGCGATGTCAACCCACAACCGTGCAGGGCAATTTTGCTTGACCAGTTGCAAACGAAGTATATTGCATTCAGGCAGGTACATGCTTGCTTCAGGGCTTTGGTTGTGCACTTGCTGATCCGCTACCTATCCACTACCTGCGCAGTTTGGCAGGCACATGACAACTGATATTAGCCAACGACATGTACATACTTATGTGTCATGTTGCAGTTCCTGATTCAGCTGGCCTTGCACTTTGCGGTGAGTTGGAGGCAACCCCGCAGAGTTTAAATGCCAAGCGACGTATGCTTTCAACTGCATGACTCTACAATTGCAACCAGCAAAGTCGTCTCCATGTAGACATAAGAAGCTATTGCGAATTGTAGAGTAAGCTTTGTGTTTGCACGTGCTCTCATTTGTAGCAGTGCATGCGTACATAATGGTGCTAATTGTGCATTTCAGGTTACAGGCTGGACAGCAATCGTTGCAGACGGTTGGACCCGTTGATGACAACTTTCCTTCTGAACAGGCGGCCATGCAAGAGGTACACGCGTGCGTGTGTGTTCCATGACTGATTGCGTGGCTCATGTGTGCTCTCGGGATGTTACTGACTTTGTATACATGGCCCCCCAGCGTCACTGAAGGATGGCAGACTCCAGCAGATGCAGTCGTGATTGCAGCAACAAGGAATAAAGCTGGTGCCATCCTAGCCATGTCAGCACGACTCTACACCACCCAAGTCAATGGCTCGGGTAACACGCATGCACACGCACCCATGCAGCCACGCACGCGTGCACGCGCAGAAGCTTATGCATCACCATGGCTGGAAGTAATGTGATGGGGGTTGGTGGAGGAAGCCTGACGCTGCTGCTCCGCGGGACTGAGGGGCGCTACAACGAGGGGCAAATGCTGAACAGCAGGTGAGCAGAGGGGCAAGGGAAGGGGGAGGGGGAGGATGTGTGTGTGAACGTGCAAGCGCGCACACGGGCATGTGCATGCAAGCATGCTTGTGCTTTTGGATACGCACGCATGCACAAACAAACATGCACACTCTTTCTTACAATCGGCTCATGGACTGCACTGGACACTGCGGCCTATGAGCCAGTTGCTGTAGACTTGCTCATAGACCGCACTGGACAGTTTGATCTACGAGGAAGTTCTGCATGTAAACTATGCATGTGAAC